>VZSE01006255.1:860328-1004023 GCA_013398275.1 Promerops cafer
AGATCAGATCAGGATTAACCCTGTGTGTGACCCTTTACTCATTACCCAGAGCAGAGACACCTAAAGCTCTGTATCCCATTGTTCAGGGTGTGCAAACAGTGGGGAAGTAATAAAAATTCCTTTTTAAAAATTAATATTATTTATTTATNTTTGAGCACAGCAAACATTTATAAGGAGCTGGGGAAGCCCCGTTTTGACATAATGTTTATAGGAAAGTCTGGCATGATCAAAGGGCAAAGCTCTGAGGGGGAAAATTACCACTGATGTCTCCAGCAGATGAAGAGAAAATCGAGCAAGAATGAGGAATATTGTACAGCACATTTTTTAGTGAGGGTGTTTGACCTAATATTCTAATGTGCTCAAGTACAAAAGCACAAGGGAGGGGAGAGCAGCCTGCAGAGGAAAGGAGATGGAGTAGAGTCAACAAAACTTGGAAGAAATCTTGGTTTTCCTGGTGTTTTCTGGCTGGGAGGGACTGAGAGGTACCAGAGCTGCTTCTCATGAGGGGCCTTCAAGCCCAAACTTTGACCTTCATGATCTCTGGGTTTTATTATCATGCAAGGAATAAAAATACTTTTTAGGATAGGAAATCTAAAAATATGCACTTAGGAGCATTTTCTGTTTCTGTCAGGGTTTAACTACCCAGCCAGCAGCTAAACCCCACAAAACTGCTGCCCCCTTCCCCCACAGAGAACTGGAGGGATAAAAGCAAAGAAAACTTGTGAGAAATCCTTAATGTCGTGTAAGGACAAAAGAAAAGATGTTAGGGACAGAAAGTGACTCCTTCAAAGCATCCCAAGAGTGTGAAATCCTCGATTTCTGCTTTTCTCAGTCACTAAAAGGACACTGTCAGGAGTTTCCCAGTGCACCACCATCCCCAGCAGGAATGGATGCCATTTTCCAAATCTCTGGGCACTTCCTATTTCACATCCTGGCTGAAAATAAACATCAGTGATTACTGACCATTTTTCCTGGAAAATCACAGGCATTTCTATTTTTGACTATAAACAGGGAATGGAGATGTAGAGGATTCAGCAGGAGGCAGGAACACACATTTCTCCTGTGAGCCTTGCAGTGGTGCTGCTCTTAGACTCCAGTTTCTCTTCTGGATCCCAGGGAATAATGTCATTTTTAGGAATCTGCCATATATTTACATAGTCTGTGAAGATCCTGCTCAAAAAAAGTCTTTTTCATGACTGAATTTGGGTATTGAGTACGTTTGACCAAATATCCCAGCCATTCCTAGGGCTATTAAGATATTCCATAAAATACTTCTATTTTTCATACATTTGAGCCTTGACAGAGCAACATTTTCACCATACCCTGTAAAATCCTTGTTCTGCCAGCAAGGGAAGAAAGAGACTTACTACTCCTGCTGTCTGAATAGATCAAGCCTAATAAAATATTTGGGTTATAAGAAAGAACAGATTTCAAAATCGAAGTTCTTGATTTACACTTTGAGGTTAAATTCCTCCCTTCACCTTGGCCTGGGGTCTCCTCAGCTTATTCTTGTATTTAAGAGTATTGGCAGTTGAATATCAATTCATAGCCTCAAAAATATTTGATAAAACACCAGATATCATCACAGTTAGACAAGGAGAGATGGGCAGATTGGATTCAGGAGGAAATTGTAGTGTGGCATCAATAAAAGTGCTGGATCAGGTCTGGTATGATTATGTTAAAATAAATTAACATTTATTTTAACAATATTGTTAATTTGCAGTGGCCTCCTCCTAAATTTTTCCCAGCACACTTGATTTTAAGCCCCACTCACAAAAAAATTCAAATTCCCTCTTTTTAAACATGTTTAAAGTTCCTTTTTCTGCCACACTTTTGTTATTCTTCAGGAAGCTTTTGAAAGCAGGCAGGTGGCACTAACAGGTCCTACAAATCCCAAGCCCCAGGATGCTCTGCCAGCTCTGGGAAGGGGAAATTCTCTTTATCACTAAAAAAACTAGCTGGGATCTCAAATCCGTGGGTGCCTTTTCCAGTCCTTTATCCCTTAGGTTTGGTAACTGTGTTCTTTGGTGATGAGAGATGCAAAGTGACAAATCAGATGAGCTGAAAACTCAAGCAAGAATATAACGGAGCACACAAAGATAATATTTTTTAAAGCTTTGTGAAAAATGTTTTGGATAAAAGGAAACGGGCAAAACTTGTCTCCCTGCCAGTTTTACAACTGCTGAAACAAATCTTTGCAGCTTTTTCTATAAAGTGAAGCCTTTGAAATATTTCCTCCTATGTTTTAGGGGAATTTGTGAGGCTTTGATTGTCCCACTAAAGCTGTGAAGCACTTTGTCTGGTTATTATTGCCTTTCCCTGATGTTCCACTGGTAGACACATAATAAATTTCAGTGCTTTTGTTACCAACTTATCACAACCTGTTTATAGAGAGTAGTTTCAGAGCAGTGAGAACAAAACCAACAGCCTCATATAGAGCCCAGGCAGCACTTGAACTGGGGACCTATATACTCTGGGTATGGGAAGGACTGAATATACTGGGAAAAAATAAAAATAAAAAACTCCAACCACTTTTAATTTCCTTATACTTCAGGAAGTTGGAAGTTTTATGTCCCTCTGAGCCATTTCAAGGGAAGAAATTTACTGTGGGCAGTATTTCTGCCAGAGATTTGCTGGTGTTCACAGGGATAGAGGAAAGTTTTGGGGTTGGAGTCGCTTTGATCCTCACGGGGTCTTCAAAAGTTCCAGAGCCAGAGCTCAGGGGGACCAAGAGGAGCCTTTCCCTGAGGCTGCTGCTCCTGAGATCTCACACCCTTCCAGGAAAACTAATTTTTCATCTTAACAAGTGATTTTTCCTGATCAGGTCAAGAATCCAGAAGAAAAGATTTCTGGATTAAAAAAAAAAGAGTATGAACAAAGCAGGAGAGAGGTTCCCAAAAATACAAAAATGTGTATGGAAAGTCTTTCTTCCCCACGTTAGGGAAAATCAAAGCTTTCATTTTGACCCAAAAGGATACATTTACTCTCTCATTCACTGTCTTGCATGTGAGTAATTTCTAAGCCAAACAAAGAAATTGCAGAAACTATAGTCTTGAAAAAAAAGGGGGGAAAAAAGCTTAATTTTGAAAAAAATTTACTCCTATTTTTCCACCTCCAGTTTCGAGTTCTTAAAAGTGACTCATCATCTCTACCAGAGTTCACATGCATTGTTATATTCAGGAACAGTAAAGGAAACAGCTTTTTAGCAAACTGATAGGAAACAGTGGATGATGGAAAATACCAGTAACCAGAGGCTCACCTTGGCAGGCTTCTCTCCCTCTCCGGCTTGCAAGCTGACGAGCTGTCACTGAATTGCAAAACTGGAAACAGGAGAAATTGATTCAGATGTCTTTTGGAAATAAGTCTGGGATACAAATCGTTGAGATTGGTTTAATTTTATTACAAACATTGCAAATCAGGAGAAGACGTCTCGCTCCTTTCCGCGTGTGCAGCACGCGCAATTGCGTCCGCGCGGATTTCGCTGCCTCCAACACACGAGTCAAACCATTATTTTCAAACAGGAGACGAGAGCATCTATTAGGGAAATGCCCAAATATTGTAGGAGCCTTTGAGGGAGAATAAAACTAAGCCCTAGAGCTGAAATGCAGAGGATTGCCTGGAAGAGAGCTGCTGGCAGGGCTTTGTGGAGCAGGGTAAGCTCGAATTTGTTTGTCAAGGGGGATCAAAACCATCAGCGGTGATTCACGGGCCTGGGGCTGAGCAAGGTGAACTCCTGAGCCCTGGGAGAGAGGCAGATCTGAGGGGCTGGAGGAAGAAATGGAGCTGGGAAGGGGCTGGAGCACCAGGAGGGGCTGAGGGAGCTGGGAAGGGGCTCAGCCTGGAGAAAAGGGGGATCAGGGGGGGCCTTGTGACTCTGCACAACTCCCTGACAGGAGGGGACAGCCGGGGGGGTCGGGCTGTGCTCCAGGGAACAGGGACAGGAGCAGAGGGAACGGCCTCAGGCTGGGCCAGGGCAGGCTTAGGTTGGATATTAGGAAAGATTTCTCATGGAAAGGGATGTCCTGCCCTGGTAAAATCTGCCCAGGACTGTGGTGCAGTCCCCATCCCTTGAGGGATTTAAAATCTGTGTGGATGTGGCACTTGGGGACTTGGGACAGTGGTGGCCTTGGCAGAGCTGGGTCAGCAGTTGGACTTTAAGATCCTGGAGGTCTTTTCTGACCTAATTCAGTAATTCTATGGATCTGAATCTTGGATGTGGCTCTACCTTTCCTCATAAGTGAGATGGGTTGGAGAGGCTGTGCTGGACAGGGTTCCCTGCTGCCCCAAGGGCCTGGCAAAGGGTCTGGACAGGCACATTCTGGGGAAAGGAGAGGCATGAAGAGAAATAAACATTTCAAGAGTGAAATAAAACCATGGTGTGATTGCCACCTCAGATTTGGGAGTGGGAGTAAGAAGCTTGGGTGGAAATAATTTAGTGTTTGGTGGGAAGTAAGGAAAATGGAAAAGCAAGAGAGGGAAATGTAACTGCTGCAAGACATCAGGTGACCGAGAAATGCACATAGAAAGAACAAAAAAAAGAGATTGAAATATGAAAGCAGAAAATGTCTGAAAGACTTGCAAACTATTTGAGGGGGAGAACAAATCTGAGAAGAGAGAAATGAAGGAAGGGCACACGTGGACTTATTACGAGTTGTATGTGAGGCAGGTTCACAGATAAAGCCAGGCACTTCAGAGAGAATGTGTTTTACAGGCATGCAAACACACGGTTCCAAAAGGCACTGAGAAATTCTAATTAACGTTCACCCACAGCTAATCCCCTTTTGAAGGGCCACTCTCCTTCCGTGCTGCTTTTCTGCAGCTTAGTCCTTGTTTCATCACCAGAAGGCAGAAATGGAAGTTGGAAAGGTCTGCAAACCCCATTTTTCCAGGTGGTTCTGGAACACTAATCTGTAGAGATGCTGAGAAGTTTCACGAGAGGAATGGAAACCTTTCAGTGCACATTTTAATTTAGTCCCCAACGCCAGAGATTGGCTGTTCCAGGGAAGTGGCAAAGGGGAGAGGAGAGGAAATGAGGAGCAGCAGAGGTTACCTAACACCACATTTTTGAAGGGAGCTCAATGTGGTGTTTAATTCTGTTTTCAATCAGCTGCAGGGGAAGGCAGTGGTGGGGAAATGTAGTTAGAAATTCAGTGTTGGGATCTGGGAGATTCTGTCCCCAAGAATATGAAGCTGTGTTGGTAGAAACTGGGCATTCTGTGCTCACGGTTGGTGATGTTACACAATTCTATAAGAATATAAAATTAAAAGCTGCCATTCCCTGCTTTCCCAGACACCTCTGGCCACCATCTGTGTCTTCCACCTTTCCTTGCAGGAACATAAGAAAACTTCTTAATTTCATAAAATACAAACCTTAAAGAGGGTTTGTATTTTATGAAAATACAGACCTCAAATTTACACCTGAGAGATTCTTTTCCTACTGGAACAGCTGTTTAAATACAGTGATTTTTTAAATTCTAACAAAGTTTTTCATTTTAATGAACTTTTAAATATCCGCCTCTCATGGATCTTATTCATGGTGCAACCTCAAGTGAATTTTCTGTACAACTGGAAATGCTCAGATGTTGTTTTTCCTAGTAATAAAGTAGTCTACATACAATAATTTCCACAAAACCCTCTTGGCTTTGAAAGAGAAGAACTTTAAACAGGTTCCTCCTCTCTTTTCATATTGTTTCTTCTCCCAGCCCATCTGTTGGTATTTGCAGATCTCCCTCTTGCTGCAGTTCAAAACAGAGACTCAGAAGAAGTTACAAGAATGGGACATAATTCAAATTTCTTTATCAAAGAAGTCATATGCAACTTGTAAATGTCAAACCTATAATGAATTTATACCCTAAGAAAATATTATTATTATTATTATTATTATTACTACTACTACTATTATTATTACTATTATTATTACTATTATTATTACTATTATTATTACTATTACTATTATTTTAAAATATTTGGGGGGGTTGAGAGCACTCTATCTTCTTGTTTACATTTCCCAGCATGAAGCTGCAGTGGTTCAGTTTCTGATGAAGCAGTAACACAAATTCCCCCTCCTGGAAACTACCCAATAGTTTTCATTTTTAGGACTGCTCAATTTGGCCTAGATTACATGGTCGTGAAAGTTTGTGACTCATGCACTTCCTCCCACTCACAGAAATAAAACAGTAGTAGAAAATATAAAGAAAAATGCCACTGTGATGAAATCCATCAGGACACAATGAATCCAGAGGATTTTGGTTGGTGCAGGGCTCTGTGGAGCATCCACCCTGAAAATAAATCATGATTAGGGCAATTTCCATTGAAAACAAATCTCAAATATCATATCCTGGCATAGTATCAACTACACAGTCTCAATTGCAAATTTAGTCTCTAGAGATAAGAAAAGCATTGAACACATTCATCCAACAATTTCTGAGTGCCTGGGATGAACTTTATTAATGGCAGCGAAAGGAAGGAATGGAACCAGCAATAATATCCATGAGCACAGTATTTACTCTTTCTCAGAACCAGCTGGGCTGACAAATTTTACCAAAGACACTGGGAATTTAAAACACAGTATTAATAGTTTTATGGCTATAAAAATATTTTTCTCTCCCTTCACGCCCTCTTTTTTGTTTCTGTTGAAGCCCTGGTTTGTTCCAGGGAGCAATTCTGGTTAAGCTACTGTGTAAGTTTGTGTTTTTTCCTGGTCATAAGGAGGAAGAGGGGTTGCAGAGGAGATAAAACAGCCTCAGAGGGTGACTAAAAGGGCAAGTGCCATGTGCCCTCCTGTCTACTTATTCTTTTACTTACCTGTTATGGAAGGTACTTCCTCCTTCAAGGTCTCAGTGGGGTTCAGGACCTTCTTCCATCTCCAAATATCCCTCTTCAACCTCTACAAGTTAAGACTAAAAGCTGTAGTTCCATTTGATGTCTTCCAGCAGCCAAGACTGTTAAGAAATAACAGCTTTGAAAAGTGGCCCTTGAAAGCTGAGATTGATACCACACAAAAGGGCAGGAGAAAATAGGAAATACTTTACAGGAACATTGGGAAAGAAAAGGTAAAATTGTTCCTTCAGCACAAAGAAGGACTAAGCTGCAGTGTTGCCTCTCTGGTGTCTATCCAACAGGATGCAAATATGAAATGTGAATTTTCACACCAGAACCTGAGTCCTGGAGAAGGTGTGAGATCCTCACTGTGACCCTTGCACAGAGCAGTGGGGCAGTTCCAGACCTCGCATGATAAAATCCCAGCTCATCCATGCTCTCTGTGGAGTTTGGGGCTCCTGAAGCTGCCCCAAGCCCAGCTGGAACATTTCAGAGTGAAGGAGACCTGGGTGCAGCACGGCCCAGAGGGTCAGAAATGCAGGCAGGGGTTGAAGGGCTCGTTAGCTCTGGCTCAGACTCGTTATTTCTCCTACACCAGAGCAGGCTCCTGTCCAGGAGCCAGGGGCTGGAAGCAGCCAGCTCCTAAATGCTCAGCAAAGAGCTGAGGCAGGACATCTGCATCTAAATGTCTCCAGTGCTCCATTATTTATGACCAAGACTTTGGGGCCTGCCTTGTATACAGCAGGAATTCATGACCTGCACTAGCAAGAATTGGTTCAACTCAGTGGGTGCTCCACGAGGCTCTTTGGAGCAGAGCACAAGACAAAAAAAACTGATAACAAACAGCACAAATAACAAAAATAACTCCAAAAACAAAAATAATAACAGCTTGTTGCTTCATTTCCTGAAACCGATATCGGTCATAATAGCACATCCCATGATAATTTATAGTTAAAGGCATTTAAACAGGCAGCTGCTGTGTCCAGGCTGGAATCTGGGAGGAATATCCTGAGCTTTATTTAGCCTGGGAAGGTGTAAGAAAGCCTGGCTGCAAAGGTTCTTCTCCAGTTTCTCTCAGTTAAGGACTTTGCCAGCTGGATCCTGCTGCTTTCTTCAGGGATCAGCAGAAGGAATAATATTTACCCAGGCTAGAACTTGCAAAGCAGTTTCCCTTCACTCTGGCTCAGGGACACTTTGCAGTCACTGGATTATGGACTCGTGTGTGTGAGCTGGGAGTGAGAACTGAGCACAGCAGGGCATAATGAACTTCCCAGAACCAGCTGATTAAAAAGGGACTCTGAAGGATTCGAGTCTGCACATCCCTCAGACTCGTAGTGCTCAGCAGAGGAGCCCTTTCTGTCCTTACTCTGGGGATCTCAGCAAGGCTCACACACCACGAAATCAGGATTTTTGCACCTTATTAGGAACAATTATATGAGACATTTTTTAATTTCAATTATGTGATAATTTAAATCAATGATATGAGGAATGTTTAACTACTTGTATTTTCAGAAACCGGTCACTGTTTTCTCACATCCATGGTGCCATCCAAGCAAAGCCTTACAAAACCTGCTGCTGTCAGTACCCCATCATCCCCCCAGGCACCACACCAGCACCCCAAATTGAGATTAACCTGGCAGCCAGTGTGCTGCAATGGGAAAATGAGCACAGGTGTAAATATCACCCGTCCTGGCCTTCAGGAATTATGTGAGACATCTGACTGTGCTGGCCGGGCTAATGCCACAAACATTTCCTGCACAGGAGGGCCTGGAGCTCCTCATCAACATTCCTGCTAATTAGGAGTGTCCTCCTGCCCAAGTGGGAAAGAGGAAAAACAACAAAATATTTCCTTCCAAAATGTGAGGGGGGAAAAAGAGAAAAGGTTCATCTGTTTGGTTTAGACCTTCTAAGATCACCCAACCATCAGATACGTGCAGAAGCACCCCTTACCCCCAGAGCTACCCTTGGGGTGAAACTTTTAGGTTGTCCTTCTTGTTTGATGCTGAGCTGACTGTTTCCATAATTCTCAGAGGTTTTGCACTGCAGCTGCAGGAAATCTGCAGGAGTTGGGGTTATTTTTGCTGCTGCATTCCCTCCAAGGCCATTCCCCCTCCCAGTTCTCTTGTGCCCATGGCAACACTCCATAAATGCCATCCCATGGAAACCAGCTGATTGCCAGTGCTGCCCGACAGCCAGGAGGAATCACAGAAGCCAATAAAAGGGCTGCACATTCCCTTTCTCCTGCATTTAGCCAGCTTCTAAAAGAAAAGGGGCCAAACTGGAAATGAGCATCAGCAGTTCCAGCCAGGGTGAAGCCAGCCCACTCGCACTGGGAGGGCCAGGTCTCCCCTGCATTTCAGCTCCTCCTGCACAGGGGAAGCAGAGGGTGCAGCAGAATTATCTTTAATTTTCATTCATCTTAGTGGGCACTGAGATGTGGGATTGTTTTTCTTGTCCTCTGGAAAAACACACAAAGAACAGAGCAGCTAAACAGGAGCATGGTGAAAGCTTGGGACAGCCTAAGCTGGACTGTGGGACACTGGTTTTACAAATCCTAAAGCACCCTAAGTGTGTTTTCAGGAGGGTTAGCAGAGAATATTTTCCATTCTGGACTTCTCTGAAATACAACTTAACACTGCAAAAGAATAACCTCTGTGGTAATGATGGAATTCACTCTATGAGTTTTCACTCTGCTATTCAGAACGTGCTCACAAAAATTAAAGGGAATTTTTTCCAGGTACTTTATATCCTGAATGTTTACCAAAACCAGTCAGATCATGAATTGCATTTTTTGTGTGTCTGTATGATAAACCATTTGTAAAGGTAATGCTGTGTGAATATTAATAAAAATGCAGTGAGCTGGTATTGTTTCTCAGGCTATATTGATCATATTAATGAGAATGGTAATATATGTATGTTTATTATGATTAACAGAGCTCTGTTCATGTTGCATTTTCCATTTGAATGAAATTAACTTTCTCTTTCTAACGTTGCTGAAGATGAATATTAAATACAGAGAAATGATTGGTGAATAAGCTCTTCCAAAACCCTCTTCACGCCTATATTAAATTTAGTACACTTGCTATAAATTAATCTTGAAAATTAAAAGTAATTGGCAATTGTGGATGGAAAAACCCAAAGGGGGAAGAACCTGATCTAAGTAACAACAAGTACAACCAAGAAACTTCCACTTAAAAATATCTCTTATCAAAATAATTTACTATAAATGAGCTGCTGTGCCACTACCAGAGAGAATCCAGCCCATAATTTCAGGGCATATGCAAAGAGAAAACATAGCTGCAGGAATGAGACAAATTCTGTTTACACCAGAGTTTAAACACAGGTGGCTTGAGTTTGTTTTTTGATTTGTTTTGTTTTGTTTTGTTTTTCTGTCTCGCATTCCTTTTCTGGGAGCAATTCAAAGAATTGTATTTCTTCATTGCCTTTAGACTTCCTCCTGCAAATGGTAAAAAGGGTAGAAAAGGAAAAAGATTCTTTCTAAGATCTTCAGGGGAGCTCGTATTCCTGGTCTAGCTGAAGATATCCCTGCTCATTTCAGGAGGTTGGATCTTCCAACTTCCCTTCCAAGCCATACTATTTTTGATTTTCTCCAAACAAAATGAAGGCCTTCTCTGAATAAATCTTGTCCAAGAAAGGTGATTTGACAAGACAAAAACCACAAAAGAGAGGCCTGTCCTGAAGATGCACAGCCCAAACCCTTTTCAGGACACACCATCAGGCCCCAATGCCAGCACTGAAGAGGCAAAACTGGAATTACTGAAGCAGAGATGATTAAGCAATACCAGAAGATGAAAGAGCAGAAGTTTAAGGAACTGATAAAAGATGATAGAATAGAGGCTTCCATGCAAATGGAACTTTTTTTTTCAGTACAAATAAGTTTCTGTAATCGATCACCAAAGATTGTCCATCCAAACCTAAATGGGCAGAGACAAGTTTGTGCAGGGTATTGGATTCCTGTCTGCTCACTGAAGATATTCCCACCATACTTTCACTGTTCTGTATGAATATTATTAGACTTTGGTGCAAAGAACAGGGAATTTTACAGCCTGTTCTGGGCACTGCAATTCTCGTCATGAAGTTATTAGTAAGAAGGAATGAACAGTAATTGTGAGGGAACAACAAGGTTATAATCATAACTCGTTCCAAATTATACTCCTGTGATCTCCCTTTTGCTCCGACTGGGAGCTGCTTTTTAACTTGGGAAATTTTCAATATTGAAGCCAAGAAGGAAATTACTGGGCATTTCGCTGAACAGTAAACTTCCTAGAAATGCAGAGATTGTCCTAATCAGCAGGTTCACGGGCTTCGAAGTGCTGTGTTCACCTGACAGTTCTTTCAATCATTTTTTAGTAAAATACATCTGTAGCCATCGAGGCGTTGTGCAATCCCCCCACACACCTGTAAATTATAATGTGGGATGTCATGATTTATTTCATAGCATAAAAGCTGTTAAATGAGTACTGACAGCACCATTAGCGTCCTGATCTTGAACTGAAGGGCAAGTCAGCTCTGCTTAAGTCATCATTCTCAGGAGCCACAAATAAATGTGCACTTAAAAAAGGTGCCATGGGTTAATCAGAGCTGAATTAGTCAAGAGAAATCGGTGAGGAAGGGAGCAGTTCAGGAAATGACAGCCTGAAGCTCTTATTCCAGCACTGGTTCTTGAAGCACCCAATGCCAAAGAGCCCAGAACACAAAAGCATGGGCTGAAAACTTGATTAATTCCAAATTAACTGAGAGATACTGATATTGCTTCAGCATCTGGTGCTCTGAGTGCTCCCACCCACACCTCTTGCCTTGTTCCCTCTCTTGGGAAGCAGAACCCAAATGGGCTCCACTCCCTTTGGCTTCTGCCTTCCAGGAAGAGTCCTGGTGAAAAGTAAAGTAGAGAGAACCAAATGAACTCAGCTCGGAGTTAATTTATCTCACCAAGAATCATCAGTCACTGTTGCTCTGCCCTAAATCCCAGATTCCTTGATATCAGCTTCTAGGAAAGAAAATGGCTCCCTGTGCTTGCACTGAAATAAAATGTTTAATTTCTATTCTTAACCTCTTCTGAGCTAATGGTGATCTGTGACTGAAATACAAATCTACTTATTCTCCTAAAATTCATGTTCTGTTTTGTTTGTTCCCTAATGTAATGCTGCCCATTTTGTTCTCCTACACATTTAAACCATTTTTTTCCCCTCATACAGATACTGTCATTTCTGGAGGTGAAATCTGGATGCCTGTCCTTGGAGCCTTATGAGTTCTGTCGTATTATAAATATTTATCTCAACTCTTTTAATACCAACAGCTGTGCTCCTTTCACATGCAGAGCTGGTTTTATGAAGGGTCAAGCCCTCTGTACCTCTTCCCAGTTTCCAGAAGATTTCAGATTGTTCCCATTTGGCCCTCCACGAACAGGACTCAACAAGCCTCCAGGATGACAGCTCCTGCTGAACGAGGAATAATTGTTCTCTCTCCCAACACAGATCTTATCCCAGTTGAGACATTATTTCTACCTTTACTTTCATGCTTATCCCAGTCATTTATTCCAATCTCTTTGTCCATCTAAAGGGATCAAAGGCAATCAAACTAAAACACAAACCAGTCAGCCTCTCAGACCGGCAGGCTGGTTAGTTCTAGAGTCATCCCTAATAATTCATAGCTTCTGTGAGAATCTCCAGATTCAAAAAGTTGTTTGAATATGATTATTTAGTAGGTTTTTCCCTTTGATGAACCCAGAACACCTCAAAAGGGGAATTTTTTTTCTTCAAATGAGAGTAAATGAAATTTATCTGGCTTTTTTCCCCTGCGACTTCCAAAAGGACACGTCAGTTATTCCAAACTAACACACTTAAGCTGAACAACTATTAAATAAACCCGAATCATGCTTTATTGTGTGCTGAGGCAGTTTCTTTTCTCATTTAGAGCTCCAAATGGGACCCTGACTAATGGAGTAAGGTGGCCAGTCTTCACCAGTACTGACCAAAAGTATTTGACACTGAACACCAACGCTTCCGAGGTACTGACAAAGCTACGAGCTCAGCAGTGTCGCTTCTGGAAACACTTTTTCCCCAAAGTTGTGGAAATGACAGGTAACAATCCTTTTCCAGATGCTTTTATATAAAACTTCTATGCAGGGATCATTTGCTGGATGTTAACGTGACAGTTGAGTTCAGATCTTTATATTGCTGTTTGTAACTGAGGTGTCCAGTTGGGTAAAACTGGATTGGTGTTGGATAAAGCTGTCCAGGCTGCGTCGAGGGTGGCCCCCAGAACGTGCCCTGTGCTTCTGGCTTTGGGGTCACCACCCTGTTTTGTACCAGGACAAAACCTGGGGACACACCAAGGGCCAGGACTTTGTGATATGGAGTTTTTCTGTCCCAAAATTCAAATGCAGACACAATGTGAGGCACTGAGTGCTGAAACCTCTGTTCTTTGGTACGCCCCGAAAGAGGCTTGGTGCCACCAGGGCTCCTGGGTGCTGGAGTGAGCAAGAAAATCACTAGGATTTTCTAAAATGCTGAAGGAGAGTTTGCACTGGGAGTTCTGGAGGCTTTAGATGTTCTGTATAAACTGTGGGACGTTACAGGATGTTATATTTGGATTATATTATCTATTATTTATGGGATTCTCGTTTATGCAACTGATCCCCCGAGGATATGAAGTGCACTGCCACTGCCAAGAGGGGACTCTGGTTTCCAGCTCATGTGAGAGCCCTGTGTTTTATTTCTGGGGTGTCACTGCTGACAGCCCAGAGGCTGCAGGATTTGCCTATGGAAAACAGAACTGATTTGTGCCTGGCCATGCACACAATGGATTTATGAGATTTCACTGCCAAGAAAAGTATAATTGTTTGAAAATTTAAGCTCAGTTGAACACAGAAGGCCCAAATTTTTTGAAGACCAATGGCACTCTTTCACCAAATCCAAATAGATGAAGACTCTGTGCTCTGGATTGCAAAAGGAATTGATTTTATAAAGTGACTTTGCAGCTCTGGAATCACATTCTGCAGCTTGACTGAGGGAAAGTCTCTTTTCAAAAATGAGATACACTTTTTAAGATGTTAATTAGTAATTTAAATTTTTTCTCTAAGACTCAGTTTGAATGCTCATCTTAAAAAACAAGTAAGCCTTAAAAATAGGTAAATTGTCATGGTGCACAGATGATTCCTTCTGAAATAATTTATTCCTTCCTCATTTGAGTCTGTGACTGTATTATGGCTCAACTTTTATCCCCTCTCAATTCAGCAGATGTTTTTCAATTAAATCAAGAGACAAGAAATCAGTAGGTAAAATGAATAATTTATGAAGCCTACTGTGTGATTTTAAAATCACAGCGTTCCCAATTACGGGTGGATTTCAGGGAGGTTTCAGAGATTCTGACAACTTTGTGCTGAGCCAGGAGAACTGGCCTCTTTTACATATTCCTTTAACCTGGCTGGGAAACCCCAGGGAAAAATGTGGCTCCTACAAATGGGCTGGGCTTAACTAAGTCCGTGTGGAGCGGGAGGGAGCAGATCACCAGAGTTCAACCCATCCTGGAGGAGAGGAGAGCTGCTCTGCCTGGTCCTGTGGGGTGAGGGATGATGAAGCAACACTCAGGGCCTGCCAGCAGACAGAAATTCATCACTGTGCCACATTCGGTGATTCGCAACATAAATTTACATAATTTAATTAAAAGAAATTCACGAGCGTATTCTTAGCTAAAAGAGAAGAATCGTCCTGTCTGCATCCAAATATAGAACTGAGGCAAGGATGTTGTCAACAAGTGGCACTGCCTTGTCTTGTAGCATCTGTCAGTCCTTGAAACATTGCAATAATAAAAACAGAGTATTTCCATTATGTTCCCCATACAATATTATCCAATTCTGACAGAAAACCCTTTAAAATCCTGTGCACAAATGTGATGTAATAGCTTATATTGCAATAATTCTTTTCACTGAAATATTATTTTGCATTTTCTCTCTCCTTTTATGCCCAAAGGACAGTGCACACCATTAATTCAGAGATTTCCTCTTGTTCTGAGGGTCTTTCCTTTCTATTACACCTTTCATTGAAATATTCTCAGGAAAAGAAGGTTGCTTTAACATGAGGTGATATAAGATGACAGGGAACAAGTAAGGATTTTTTATGTTCTCATTGTTACAAGTTCAAGTAGGGTTCAGATGGGCAAAGTAGAATTCTATCACGTAGAACCCAAAGAGGATAATCAAAACAACTTATTTTGCAGAAATTACGATTTTTCAGCATCAAGTGACCAGGATTTGCCATGGATGTGCTTGGTAACCTCTTGTTTAATTCCTGACCCACTCTTAGCCCAAGCCTTGCCACCCACTGAGGGATTTTAAAGCCTTTAAAGGCCAGCTCCAAATGTGTCCTGGATATGAACCAGCCTGTTCCCATCACAGGCTGGTTTAGACAAGTTCCCTGAGGCTAAATTCCTCATTTAAATTGGGTAAACAGGTTCCCTGAGTTAAATATATGAGAAATATATATATCTTTACTGTTAGATAATTCACATTTTCCTCAAGCAATCATATCAGATATTTTTTTAAAAAATTATTCTGGTTGTGGGGTAGGAAAATAATAAGGAAAAAATAAGGCTCTCACAGTAACACAAGAGTAAGAGGCATATGTAAAATATGGCCTTGATACCTCTAGAGTGATTTCTGTGATTCTGGAAGGTTTCTCAATGTCTTCTCCTCGAGTTTCAATTCACAAATCCATCAACAAAGACACAAGTCAGAACCTGTAGTTTTGTGTCCAGCTTGATAACAAACACTGTTTTAAGTAGACCTGGGCTCTCAGTTCCAAGCAGACACAATTCCTGCTCGGATTTTAACCCCATTCCCAAGGCCCTGAGCCCGACCCAGGCTGGGACAAGCTGGGAGCACTCAGCATTTCCCATTTCGTTTTGAAGCCAGAAGGGTTTCTGCTGGCTGCTGCTGCATCACACTGGAGGGACAGTAAAGAGTAAGTGACTTTTAAGTAGCTTTTAGAGCAATCATATGTTAATTATAAAAGGATCTGTGTTAGACTTTACCTCCTCAACGCAACCTTTAATGCATCTAAAGCCCTTCCTATTTATATGAGCCCCTTTCCTCTTGATTGTAGAACGCTGCAGGCAGCCAAACTTTCCATTTCCTCTTCCATTACTATTTTAGTGTGCCTAATTTTTCTATTTTATTTGATATTGCTGCATCATGTATCATCTATGAAGAAATCAAGCTTGGTCGTAGAAATATGTTACTTTTTAGAACTTCCCTAAAAAGATGTTTTCACGTGGAGGTAGAGGAATGTTCAACCTCTTGACCAATGAGCAACAAGAATTTTTGTATTTGCTGTGACCCTCCAACCAGTATCTGGATTCTACAGAGATAAATACTCAGGGTGGTAAGAATATTAAAAAATTGACTAAACAGAAAATTCGCCTGAAGAATTAAATTAAATTTCCACAGATTTGAATACATGAAGAAATGTGAATTAATCACAATACGACCACACCTCCCAACAAAGACTTTACTCATTGCACCTATGAGCAAGAAGTTTCTGTACCTAAAGCATCTGATTTCTTTCCAACATTTCATTTAATGTCATTGGAAAGATAACAGCCCTTAGAATAATTCATCTTCCAGAGAGCTCTGCTGAGTTCTGGAAGAACTAAAAAATAAAAGAAAGGATTTTGTAGTCCTTAAAAACACATGTGAAAATGAATATACTGCTGTGGCTAACAAAGCTTTGATATCCGGAGAGTGTGCTTAAAGAATATTCAATACAGATATATTTATTTCCTCCTTTCTGAACATTTGTGAAGAAACTCTCACCATGAGAATCTACAGCATAAACCCGTGGCACTTTTCATACTACTGAACCCAGAAACTTGCAGGTACCTGCAATCATGAGCTGTTGAGGATGGAAAAATTAATTCTAACTTGTCATCCCTTACTAATTAACAGCTATATGGCCTTTACCCCGATCCTAAATGTATTTTTGTGTGTTAACATTAAGATTAGCACTTCACTGGCGCATCCAGCAGTTCAAAGGATGGGATGGTGATAAATTTAGCTTTGCTGTAACACCATTACAGTAAGGGATAGATGGAATGAGAGGGAATTCCAGCTGATTGCGCTGGCATGGCTGAAGAATCAAAAAAAACCCTTTTTAAAATTTTCACCTGTTAAACTGGAACCTTTCAGAGCACTGATCCATTCCCTGCAGGATCTCCCCTTTTCTCCTTGTCAGCCTCTCTGGGCTTTGCACGGGGCTAGTGGGAATTAAGGTAAAGTTTGGGGTTGCCCCAGTGGCTGACAGAAAACTCCCTGTTCTCAGTGTTGGCTGCCCCGTGGCTCTGCAGGCACGCAGAGCTCTGAGCTGTAATTGTTGGTCAGCTTGGACTCTCTAATCTTTCCTCTTTTCTGCCTCCCAGCTGTCAGCTCATCTAAGTCATGGGTGGTTGCCTCCCAGAGATTGATGATGTTGGTGATAATGGGATGCATTGACTTGTGACTTCAATTTGGATCTTATCACTGGGGGGAAGAAAAGCAAACAAATGGGAATCCAAGTTCTTATTTCAGCGTTACCGGCCCCCTTTTGTCTTTTAGATTCATAATGGTGGCTCCTCTGAATTTTTTGATGTCTTCTTTCTCTAGCTGGCTCACTTGTTCACCATAATCTTTAAAAAGGACTGAAAAGCACCATAGTTTATACTCCAGAACAGTGACTTTCAATTCAAGATGTGTCTATGGTAGAGATATTCCAGTGTCTTTGGGCAGACTTTAAACACCTCTACAGCTGAATAATTAAAGAAGAGATGTTTTTGAGTTTCCTTTTTAATTCATAAGTGGAGGATTTGCCTGAATAAATAAAACTGGACACCCAAAATCAAGAATAAAATGAAAAACACGGTTCAGGCAATTTTCTCCAAATAATACTGCTACTGCTTCATACACTAAATTACCAAGTCCTTTGACTTAATGTGAAAAATTTGGCTTTGCCTGAGACCCTGACTACGTCTTTAAATTAAATATGTGTAAAGGAGAGTTCTTAGAGTCAGGAAGGCAGAATGCTGTGCGTGTTTTGTCCCCATGTTTCTGAGTTCTATCTGCATAGTTAGCAACGAAAATGAGATTTTATTGTTACCAGCACTTCCAAATCATCTCCGAGTTAATGGCAGTTGTGGCCTGCAGAAAAAAAATTTTGAAGTATCTGAACTTTCCTTTGATCTCTGTTCTAACCAAGCTTATTTACAACTTTGATCTGAGGGAGAAGGATGTGGTTAATTTATTGACATTTTTTCCCATATTTGTTCCTCACACTTTTCTTTTTGACTGCATGTAAACGCACAGGACTTCCTGGAGAAAAAGTATCTTGGTTTTATTTCTGGTCTCACTGGAACCAAGAAGTAAATCTCATTACAAAGTCTCATTAAATTGCCATCTGGATTTCCAGACCAAAAAGGTTTGGAAACGTTGAGCTAAACTGCAGATAAGCGACCAAATTACTGGATGCTTCTCCAAGCTAAATCTCGGAATCAGTGAGCTCTCTCTCCCGAATATTTTCTCTAGCGGGGTGTAAAACACAGAAGTATTTCATTTTCACATCACCAGTTCCACTCGCAGCGCTGGCAGGTCATAAAAAAGGGGAAGGGGTGTATTTATGGAGGGAGAGGGCCGAGGCTCTGCTGCAGCAGAAGAACATAAAAGCCAGGGGAGCATGAAGCAAGCAGGGAGCTGCTACCTCAGGAGCAGCATCACCAGGCTTTTCTGGAAGAGAGCCGTGCCAGGGTGGGACACCCCCAGAGCTGGGTCCAGAATGGATAAAGCATTCACAGATCATCAGTGTTCCTGAACTTTATCCTGAAGTCTACAGCTGATACCAAATGATGAGCATCAGTGGCTGACACAGCCTGCAGGTTTTACCCACATTTTTGGTGGTGTCTGGGATGTTCCTGCAAGGCCACTGCCTTTCTCCATGGTGTTAATCACCTTTTGGGGCTGCAGGAAGGGATTCCTGTCCATGAAATACCCTGGGAACCCTGTGGAATGCTGTATTTTTATCCTCACCCTCTGCTCGCGTGCTTATAACAAATTTGGCAATAAATATTTCCTTGGGACTCAGGATTACTTGGAAAATGCTTTAAAGGTGGGGATGAAAAAGAAAAGAGAAGATGGTTTCATGTTGACAGAGTGGACATTTGACAGCATCCTACTCCAAACCTGTGCCCTTTATGCTTTAAACTTGGGGATTTATTCCATAGGAGGTCCAGGACATCCACTGAAATCCTTTAAAACAATGGAAATCCTGTTGTTGCCTTAAACAAAGCTGTGATTTCACCTTGTCTTTACAAGCATCTCTCTCATTTTGCATTATTTAGTCTTCAGGGTGTGTGGGTTTCAATGTAGGGTATATTTAACCAAAGGAATATTTTGAGGATAAATAAGGAAAAAAGAAAATGACTTTAAAATGATGGTTTTGATGGAGAGAAGAATTATCCAAAATGTGTATTAAAAATATACATATTTTAAAAAATCCGAGGTATCTTTATTACCCTGCCAGAATGATATCTTTGCACTCCTTCCTTTCTGATGTAAAAACAAAATGCTAATCACTGAATTTTCAGTCATTCCAGGTTTAAGAAAAGAAGCAAAAGACCATCCCATAATGTATTTGGAGCAGATGACATTGATAATCAAAATTATTTTTCAATTAGCATACAAAGAGATTCAAATTTAGATTAATGTAACCCATTTCATGTTTTACAGGAAATATTGATGAAGCAGAACGAGAGTGGAAAGCAGGATTCCATCGCTGGAACAATTACATGTCAGACTGGAAAAATCAATTTAATGATTACACCAGCAAGAAGGAGCTGTGCAGTCTCTAATTAATATGTTTACTCTTTCCACTTTGTCCCTAGAACTGGTCTGCAGGCAAATATCCAGGTAGCTTCCCAACATGTTGAGCATTAAATATGTTATGCAGATTAAAAGGAAATGTTACAGATACAATTCTGATTTCAGAACTTTCATTTATCTTTTGCCTCCTCTCTCAATAAAAAAATATAAGGCACCCACACCCTTTGAAGCTCCCCTGGGTTAAGCAGGACTGTAGAGATTAAAGGCTGGAGATTAATGATGTACATATCATTATAAATACACCCTGCTTCAGTTCACCCTTCAAAGAAACAATGTAATCTGTTAGAGGATAAAGGATTTTGTTTTTAAACAGAAATAGCAGTTTTACAGCATTGCCATGCAGAACACAATCAGATTTAATCTTTAACTGCAACGCCACCACACTCGAGCCTGGTTTCAGACATAATTTCATTGACATAAACATAAAGATACAATAATTCTGCTGGGTGCACCAGGCAATATTTGCTTGTTAGACCAGAAAGTTTTAAGACTGCTATAAAAATGTGAATCAGTGCTTCTTTATGGCCAAATATGTGGACAAAGCCGTGGTAGGAGAGGATTTGAGCTGTGTATTGAAAGCCTAAATCAAGTGCTACAGTGAAATAATCTGGAAAACCTGACACCTTTCCCACAGCCCTCATTTCTCAAGGAGTAAAGAATTATGCACTCACAAATAATGAGTTCACACCTTTCCAGCTCAGGCACCCTGGGAAAAGTCCTCCCTATGGAGGCAAGCTCCAGTTATGATGGTTTTGTCCACTCAGTTGCCTCCTGGTTGAGGGACACCCCGCATTTACTGGAACACGAGGGGCAGGTTTTTACACCTGCAGAAGAGCCTCAGTCCCTGTGTCAGCAGATTCCCAGCCCCAAAAACTGCCAGGAGAGTGTGGCCTGGCCAGAAATCCCCGGGATGGAAGGCTGGGAAGGCGACCCTTGCAGGGGGATGTTGTGACCTAGGTGGGAAGGACCCAAAGGACTCCGCCATGGCCAGCTGAGCTCCCTGCCCTCTGAGCTGGCATCTCCTCCCACCCTCCTTTCCACCTGCTTGAGCTGAACCTATTAAAAACCTCTGAAGAAACCCGTGGATGATTCTTCTTACTTCCCTGCTTCTGGATGGGGCTGGAATTTTTTCTGCCTGAACACCACCTTAATTGGTTGCTTTTCACTGGCCCAACTGGGAAGAATAAATGCCAAGAATTTGATGAATGTAAGTAGTATGTAAGAGCAACAAGCCATCTCGTAAATAAATTATCCTGAAGCTTTCTGTAAATGCAATAGCATCTCAGTGCATCTATTTTCTGTGCTAGTGATTGCAAAATGCCTCCTTGGATTGAGCTGAAGAGCTCCAGATAATGAACTGAGAGTGTTCTCTTCCTGGCAATCAGTTTGACCACACAGGATCCCTGCACTGAAAGGATTTATTTATACAGGAAGGCCAAATCCTGCAAGAGAGGATGGCTTATCATCTTTCCAGTTATTTCTAAGAGAACACAATTATTTCCCTGACTACTTTATGAAAAAATACCTTTTAGCACAGGATTTTCAATGGCTGCAGTCAGACCTGTACAGAGAAAAAAAAAATCTGATCAGTTTTGAACATGCTGATCAAGACTTGAAATGATCTGGGATCCAAAAGCCCTCTTTAAGTAGCACTACATGTTTATAGCACAGGTAATTAGCCCATTACATAGATTAGCACAGTATTTATCAAATATTCTTGAGGCTAACAATGGGATACTGAAAATGAACACAGAAGGGGGAACTTTTTGTCCATCCCTGAGCAGTTCTGGCACTTCCCATTTTGTTTCTCTGCTGTTCTTCATGGGTATGTTGGGTGCTGCTCTGCCACAGTGAGCCTTGGCAGCACCAACAAAGCAGCATTTATTTATTTAGCCATCCTCTTCACAGCAACATTTCTTTATCCATCTGTCTGATCAGCCTAATCAATGAGGGAAAAATATCCGAGCCAATTAAAATGTAAAATAACCTTTGGAAAGGTGGTGAAGAAGTTTATGAAATATTTGGTTGCAAAGATGGGTTTTGTTTGAGTAAAACAAAGGTTAAACCACTTTTTTGAAGGTTTTACTGATTTTCTTGGTGCCACTTGCTAGCTTTGTATTTATTCACCTGCCGGGAAATAATATCTCCATTTATCATTCAAATGAAATCAGTACATCATGTAGTCATTCATGTCTCATATCTGCAAAAAAAAAAAAAGCAAGGAAAGCCTGAAGTACTCAGGTGTAAGTGGTTAAGGTAATGAAGAGTGAAAAAAGACTGTGATTGCTGAAAATGATGATTATATAGTAGAGGGATATCTCACCCAGACCTTCCTGAAGATGGAATGTTGCTAATTGATGTTTTATTTTCGCTCCTGAGAGCGAAGAAACACAGGTTGCTCTGTGAAACCTGAGAAAATGTGTTGATTCTTTCTTACCACCCTTGATAACCAAAGGAAGAAGTCTGAATTTAGTCACAGAGTTGATGAAAGATCAGAACAAAATGAGCTGCACTGCCAACAAAAACGTTGGCATTAAACCAGTTGTCACTGGGTTTATAATCTCCCAGGTTCAATGACAGATATTTCACATTTATTTTAGATACTGGCATTGGAGGACTGAAGTCAGACATTCCCCAGCAATCAAACTCACCAGTTTTTTGTTTTGTTTTTTTTTCATATTTTAAATGCTTTGTCTGAAGAAATTTTTGTTAGATCAGCTTTCAGTAAAGTTATTTGTGTGAAATCCAATCTGTCCTCCTGCTGGAGTATCAAACTCTGAAGGAGTTGGGATGTCCACGGTACCTGATCCAGGCCTGGTCTGCAAAGCTGGACCAACCAGCTTTGAAGATTTCTGGCTTTCAACAGAGTCCAAAATTGTCCCTAACACAACTTAGACACTCCCAAAATTTCCAGGCTTGCTCCCAGCTGCAGATGTTACCCTCATAACTTGTACCCCCTCATAGCTTTTTACCCATCAAAGCCTGGATTTTTGGAATGGAAGTTCAGGCCTTGCCATGCCAAACCTTGGCCTTCACTCCAACGTTGTCACACTAAAAAAGGCAAATTTCTGTGGAAGTGGAAGGCTGGGGCTTGGCCCTCTGTGGTCAGTAGAGGCTCAGTCTGTTTATACAGCAGAGATTCCTGCTCTGTAAACACACAGATATATGTGCCCAGTTAAATCTTCATGAAGAGACAGCTCACCCCACCAGCTCAGAGCTGAAAGATGTCCTTTCAACAGAAGGAATTTTATTTTAGTGGTTTTTTTAAACAGAAAAAATATTATTTGAATTAGAGTTTTGGAGAGAAAATTAGTTTATAAAAGAATAGACCCTTCCAATGTTCCTGTCCCAGCAGGTCATTACCAAGTGGTTTGGCTTCTATAACACACAGATACCAAATGGATTAATCTGAACATAACATGGACAGAGCAGGGATATAAATTTGTCTCTATCAACACCACAACGTTGTCTTCTGGGGCTTGATTATGTTTTATCATTTCTCCTGGCTCAGCACCAGTTCTGCACCATCAGCAGAGCTATTTAGAGGGACATAACAAACGTCACCGTGCTCGAGTTACACCTGCAGAGAGTGGAGAGCAGCCTGGGCTGTCACTGCCCCTGACACTGTCACTGTCCTCCCCAGCTGGAGGGAGAAAATTTCACAAGTCAGAAAATAAACCCCCCCAAAAAAAACCAAAAACAAGGAGAGGAAAAAAAATGGCGGGGGGAGGGAGGAAAAAATAAAAATTAGAAAACTGAACAAAACCCACATCAAACCAACCAAACTAAAAGCCTCCCCTGCAAAAAACCCAAACAAAAACATCCACCCCCCCCCCAAAAAAAAAAAACAAACACCAAGGGGGGGAATTAAAAAAAGATAAACAAACAAAAAATAGAAACAAGAAAAGGAGGAAAGAAAAAATATATGCACCAAAAAATGGAAGGAAGGAAGGAAGGAAGGAAGGAAGGAAGGAAGGAAGGAAGGAAGGAAGGAAGGAAGGAAGGAAGGAAAAGCAAAGCATCAAAGAAGAGAAATGGAAAAAAATCCCACAACCAAGGTGGGGGAGCAAGTGTGGCAGAAAATGGGAGTGATGAAAAATAAGGTGTGAAAAGAACCCAAATGAAAAAGGGGGAAGGAATTAAAAGAAGACCTCACACAAGAGCCCCAGAATGATCAGCCATGGGAGGGTTTAACACCATCCACTGAGGCACTAAGTATCCCAGTGTCTCTGTTCCAACAACTCCAGCCAAAAATTCCTCCCCCTGAACTGCCAAATAAGTTTAGGAACTTGACAGTGATTGAGAGCACGGGGTGAGGAATGAGCCGGGCAGGTTTGGCTCAGGCCTGGGGGCTGCTCTGGAAGGTGCTGCTGCCAGCTGACTCCTTTCTCCCTGCCTTTTCTCTTCCAGCCCCTGGACTCCTGGGCATTTGCCAAAGCCCCAGTGCCCTTGGCCAGGCAGAGCCTGAAGCCAGCACCTGTAACAGGTCTGTGCAGCTGGAGGGGTTTGCCATGCCTGCTCCATCTGTTCCACGTGCCACAGGTGTGCTGATTTACTCCAGGTGAATTGGGAGCAAGAATCCTTTAGGAAAAAAAAGAGTTCCTGGCTGAATTACAAGGATTTTTCTCTTTTTCCATGCTCTGTTTTTATTTACCCTCATCTACAGCTCTAGGTGGGTTTTCCATTGCTTCTAGATGAGCATAAAGAAACTTCTTTACAAAAAAATCTCTGGTAAAATACAGAATTTTACACTGTTTGGATACTGCAGCTTTGGGATCTACAACAGGAATTTGGCAGTAGGGTTAACATTTAACAGCCCTGACTTGGTGGGGTGGGAGGACCACATCGTGTGTTCCTTGGGGAATATGCATCCATGCACAGAGCTGTCCACAGAAACATAGCCCCAGCAGCACGGAGATGGAGTTTTACCTGCTGCACTTGGAAAACCCAACCCCAGCATCTTGGCTTTTGCTGAAGAATAAAACCCTCACAGAACTCTCTGATACAAATCAACACCTCGGCCAAATGAGTTACTCACAGTTAAAAGTTCCAAAGCTTTTTCCCTCGGATTTTGGTTGTTTTAGGTCCAACTTTTATGAACAAACATAATTAGCCATTTTGAAATGCTTGGCGAGACAAGATAATTCCTGCCTGACCCTTGCTGATTATCCTGGTTTAGCACGGGAACCTTGCAGCACTTTGTTGATAAACCAGATTAGCTGCACTCATCAAAACTTTAACTCGTGGACTTAATGACTGCAAAGCAGTGATGTGAATCTACAATTAGTGCAGGTGCAAAGTTTTGAGAGGCTTTTAATTGGATTGCAGGTGAGATTAACTCACTGAGGCTTCCAGGCATGCTGGAAGAAGTGCAGGGCTGGGGAGGCTTTAGCCACGTGAAGGTTTGGGGAGAAGCAGGAGAAAAAATGAAGTTTAATTCCTGCACAGGGTCTTTTACACAAAGTGAATAATGATAAAAGTTCCCTCCCTGACAGCTTGAGGACACTTCCAGAGGCTGTGGGCGTTGTTTTTTGGGATTTACTCAGTTTAGTCATTACATGTGTCACTTTTTAAAACCCCTGGCATTCTTTTCAGGGATCTGGAGCTAGCCAGGAAATTATTATTGTACTAAATCATTGTTGTATTGCAAATTATCCATCTCTTCCTTCCAAACCTGTATATTTGCCTGGAAAAGAACACCAGCTCCTGATCTTTCCAACTCTGTTCCATTTTAATATATGCCCTGGTTGCAGGAGTTAATGTGGCATCCACTATTAACAGAACCATGTGTGAAAGGTGTAAGTCTGGGAGTGCTGGGGTTAATTTTTTTTTTAATTTATAAACTCTTTATAAGTCCTCAGAGTGAGAAGTGGTGGAAGGGTGCAGGCAGAGAGGAGTTCTCACCACAGCTCTCAATCTTCCAGATGAAATTCCTCCTTGCAGGATGTTTAATCACCTCATCAGCCTCTCTGCAGCACAGCCTGTGCAGCACCTTTTCCTACAAAATAGTTACATTTCAACTGCATTTTAATACTGATCTGATTTTATCATCTCACATGTGAGAAAATTAAGGTTTTAACCCAGAAAAAGCAACAAAAGATGTGACTGATCATTTATACAGAATTGTTTAGAAAGTAATTCATAGGACATTATTCAGGACTGTGAGAAGCAGCTGAAATTACACATCTAAAGGGATACTTCTGAAATATTAAACTTTCCTCACTCACTAATTACAGAGATATAAATTTTATAGGTACTGTTAGCAGAAGTTACATCAGTCATTAAATAGCCCTAACCATGCCTCATTTTTCATGACCTAAAGCAAGTCTATTTAAATAATTTTATTTTTTAATTAAGAGTTGTAACTGCAGAAAAAAAGAAATAGCTCCTATTTTATTTTTCAGCAGGTTTTTATCTAGATCTTCATCCCATTTCATGTCTCATTTTCAGTGCTACAGTGATGAGCACAGTTAGAATTTTCCCTGTCTCTGCTCTTAAAAAGATCTTGACCCTGGAGCTCTCACTGCACAATTCTGGTTGGAAAAATGATTATTACAGACTAAAATCACAATTTTATCCACAAACACTCACAACTGCCTCCATTCCATGAAACGTCCATATCCATATATCTCTGGGAATGACACAGCACTCCCACTTCTTGATCATTGGGTGACTTTCAGTTAATTAAAATTTTGTCATTGCCTTCAGCAGAAGCACAAGAGCTCCTCTGAGTGACATTTTCAATCTTCCCTATCACTTAATGATCTGGGAGGTATTTACTATTTAACAAAAAAAAATTCCACACCTCAGAACGTATATTTTTTCCACAGATTTCTCTTAATGATGAGTTAAACGGGAGAGTAAAAACGTGAACAAATTGTATTTATCTGCTCCTCTTTACAGAGGAAAATCCATTAGGTGCTAACTACAGATGCCATTTCCTTTACATATTCCATGCTGCTGTTATTTGTGAGTAAATGGACTCTAAAAAATGGAAGCAGAACCCAAAAATATCCTGTGCCAATCCTTGGAAAACCTGGCAGTGTCTGCAGCCCGCCTGGGGATCCTCTGCTCACCAAGGCTCTCGACAGATTTTTGTCATTGTCCCATAAATCTGATCCCCTGTGGCATTTCCCATCCTTATCCCCACTCAGTGTTGGTATTATTTCAAATATTAAGACCAACACATCCAAACATTCCTTTCTAGAGAGGGGTCTTGAAAACAAATCTCTCCAGGAGCTCCCAGGCCTGGGACTTGTTAGTCCAGAGTGCAAAGAGGGATCTCAGACAAAACTCAGCCTGAGGGGAAGGCAATAAAACTCAGAGCAGTGCAGGCTTTAACCCAACATTTCACCCACTGCAGAATAAACTCTGAAATTTCTGTTGATTCAAGGAAAATGCCAAAATCCCTGAAAATCCCACTCTGTGTTATTTCTCCATTTAAAGGAAGATTCCTTGACCACGTGTCCAACCCCTGCAGCCCGAATTTCTTTTCTTTCTCACTGGCATTGGTTACAAACTCCTAAAAACCAGGTCACAGTCAGAGCTCTGCAGTGAATTCATGGCATTTGACACTCATAACTCCACTTCTATAAAAACAGATTAGTGCATTAAAAACCTCCTTAATAACAGCTCTATCAAAGCAGACATTGCCCAAAGCAATACAATTATTGGTCAATAATTCCTCTTTAGCTGTTTCTATTACCACCACTTTATTTCAACACTTGCCTTCTTACCCTTTGATCTGCTAATTATCTTTTTACCCTCTGATCCTCTCTACAATTCCCTGGCAATTTGATCCATTAATTACAGTGCCCACATTCCCCATTTTCCACAGAATGTGCAATTTTTGTGACCTTCTTCACCCTCCTTCATACAAACACTTGCCATCTTTCTCTAGGGTATAGTTACTTCTGTAAATACATAGATAATGGTACAAAATGCTGTAATTAAAAGTATTTTTACATTTTCCTTGCAATGCCTTGGGCTTCAAGAAAACATCTTAATGGTTTGTCATTGACTTAAATTTCAATGGAAATGGGAGGTCTGGAAAATTCTTCTGACTCCATCTTTAATACCATAAACACTTGGAATTTTTTCTCAATATTAAACATTGATTGTATTTCCATGCTGGAGATTCTATTAAAAACACAGTTTCTGCTATATTTTGTGTAAATATTATAAAAAGTATTTTCTGATATAAAGCTTTTCTCATTTTATGAGCACATGACCCACAGATTACTGAATATTCTGCATTGCCAGTGCACTCCCTTCTGAGCCAGATTCAGACTTTCAGTGCAACCTAAATAACTTCTCGAGTGGAAGAATTTTAGGAAGATAAACTCGAGCTTTTTACTTGTACAATCCAGAAATGATGGTGCTGTGGAAGGGAGGCATTTTTGGGACTGGGGAGCGAAAGTTTGGCAGCTGGAACAGAACCTCGGTGTTTGAAAGGTGGATTTAATGAATTTATTGTAACCAGAATATCCCTCAAGAATTCCAACCAGCCTCTTATTCTACCAGGAAGCCCCTGACACTGTTGGGTTTCTCCTGTGTTTGTGCAAAAGAAGGACACTCATTTAAACCTCCAGTGCCTCAGTTGGTGATGTGGGAATCCTTCTGTTAATATTTACATTTTTAACCACAGATTTCGTTCAGGACTGAGGACTTGGTAAATCCCCATCAATAAAGTGCAGCAAAACACAGGCATTGCAGTTAATTTTATTCAGTTTTTCTGTGCAAATGCTCAGTTAGTCCTTTGGCCAAAGTTACCAGCTGCTTAAAGTAATGGCTTTGTGCTGTGTCCACTCAAATGAACTCAACAACTTCTCATTCCAGAGAAACCTGTGCAGAGTTGCCAAAGAACAATCCCTAATGCAAGATTTTTCTTTTTGACAGCTTTTCTGCTTGGAAAATGATTGATTGGGCACTTCTTGTATAAATAATCTTTGCAGTTTTTAATATAGAGAATCCATTTTAATATCTACATTGTAAAAAACAAGAAATTCTCATTTCTGTGCATCCAATTCTTTTCAATCAGATTATTTTTATAAATATGAGGATTGGAAAAGCAAAATGTGTCTTGCAGAGCAGAGGTATCTTCTATAATCCAGAGGAAAATCTGCTAAGGAATAAAATTCTTCTTGCACAATTTCAAACCAAAATTGTTCTTATTGAATATAGTCCTGTCTAATCATATTGACTTATTCCTGCTTTTTTCCCTTTCAGACCTAGCTGGTAGCATATAATTTGCCATTTTTCACATTAGTTCTTAAATAGCTCACACTTCCTTGCATCACGAGGCACTTAACAGCTCCTCAGTAATCTGATTGTTCAATTGTCTGAAGATTTCTCCACACAGAAAAGCAAGTACAGGATCAGCCTGAAATACTTTGAAATACAGGAGGCCATTTCAGCGTAACTGAAGCAAGTAATGGGGAATTTGTAAAATAAAACACAAAGAAATGAGTTGTGGTTGGCAATAAATACGTGCGCTGCTCCGAGGGTGTTTCTGTTTGAGTTATGGAAGTTCCCGGGCGCTGTTTGGGGATCAGGACTGGTCTGCTTGGCTTCACTTTATGGTCCCCCAGCCAGGCATCTCGGCTGCTTCTGAGACCTGGAGTGATTGAGAGCCACGGGAGGAGCTCAGTCCTGATGGATGGCTCCTCTCAGACCTGCCAGACGCGGCCGCAGAGCTGCTGACGCCGCGCTTTTCCTTCTCCTCCACCTCCTTGATGCACGAAAAGTTTCTGCTGCTTCCTTTGCTGGTCCTGACAGATATTCCAGCCTGAGGTGCACCATCTCCAACGGCCACGTCAAAGACCTCCTGAACATCAACAACCACGACAAAGACCTCCTGAACATCAACAACCACGTGGAAGACCTCCTGAACATCAACAGCCACGTCAAAGACCTCCTGAACATCAACAGCCATGTTGACTATGTCCTGAACATCAACAGCCACGTCAAAGACCTCCTGAACATCAACAGCCATGTTGAAGATGTCCTGAACATCAACAGCCACGTCAAAGACCTCCTGAACTCCAGACCTCCATTTGTGACTAACCTGAAATGTGCAACAGGAAAAGGAAAAACTTGTTTATCAGAAAATCTTCAGAGGGAAGAACCATTCCCTTGAATTAAACAGCGTTTCTTTTGTGTGTGTGTGTGTGTGTGTGTAATTGTTGTCCTGGTCAGTATTTAGATTATTAAAATCCAGCAAGCTGCACAATATGAATACGTACCATTTTTTCTACATCAGAATCCAGAGTTCAGCTGATTGTGGCACTTTTTAATCTCCAGTTTCAATCCAAATTCACATAAGAAAAACACTTAGGTAATTTTCTTTTGCCATTAATTAATATCTCTCATTAACCACTAAGTAATCTCTCTATTTTCCTTTTGAATCCCTGTAGCAAATTGCATCATGTAGGCTTCAGTTACTCATGTATTTTTTACCCTTTCCTTTCTGTTTCTTGCTTTTCCTCTCTGTGTTGCCTGGACTGTTATTCAGTGTTCTGGAATTTTGAAAAATCGATTCTTCTCTAGCCTTTTGCTTTATGATGAAATAAAGACAAGGTGATTCTCCATAGAGGTTGCCAACCAGGGTGTTCCCTACACAGAATTCAGCTGCAATAATTTCTTCATTCTTTCTTCATTTTACCTTTCCTACCACTCCAAGTAGTTTATAACTCTTAAAGCTTCAGCCTACAGGAGCTTTCTCTTTCCCCAGCTTTCTCTTTCCCCAGGACAACTTTGAGCTGTCAATAGCAAGGAAACTCCAAGATTTAAGAAAACTTTATCATTTCATTTTCAGTCATCTTCTGATTTCATTCTCTAAGATTTTTTTGCTGCCAACTGTTTCAATATTTTGCACTAAAAACCTCATCTAAAGGTGATTGAAGCCTGCCAGCCTTGCAGTTGGGGTTTGTGGGCTTTAAAGTGAACCCTAATTTACCAGCTGAGCCAGCCCCTTCCCTTCCAGCAGTGGATCCACGGGTTGTGCTTGGACTCAGGCACACACAAACTCCAGAACAATTAAGCATTTATTTATAGCTGAAGTTGAATGTGTGAGTAAGCCACACACGCTCAGGAACTGCAATGCTTTGTTGACCATAACATTCCCCAGGAAGATTTAGAAAGGAGTGAGGTGCCAACTTCACTTTTGCAGCAGTTGCCTCTCCTATTTCTGCTGTGAGGCACAGCCTTTAAACCTGGTTTATCACAGAAATATTTACCTATCTTTCCTCTCCTCTCTTCTCCCTGTGATATTTAAGCAAGAAGCTTTATTTGAACAAGAGCTCTTTAACCTCAGCCCAGGGAGAGGTTTTTTCCCCTCATTTCAAAGTTGTGATTAATTAATACAAACCCCAGTGATCCTGCTGGCCCTGCCTGGAGAGGAGCTGACAGTTTGCCTTTTGATGAGGAGGAAGCAGTCTCCAAACAGAGCTGGAGCTGCTCAGCCTGGAGGAGGGAAGGCTGAGGTGTGATCAGTTTGTAAATCACTGAAGGGAGGGAGCAGAGGTGACAGAGCCACGTTCGTTCCAGTGCTGCTCCAGGACAGGAGTCAGTGGGCAGAACCTGAAACCCAGAACATCAGGAAACACAAATTTACTGTGAGGATGGCCAGACCCACATTTACTGGGAGGGTGACCAAACACATAAACTGTGAGGGTGACAAAAATCACATTTACTGTGAGGGTGACCAAACACACATTTACTGTGAGGGTGACCAAACAAACACATAAACTTTGAGGGTGACCACACTCACATTTACTGTGAGGGTGACAAAAATCGCATTTACTGTGAAGGTGACCAAACTCACATTTACTGTGAGGATGGCCACACTCACATTTACTGTGAGAGTGACCAAACTCACATTTACTGTGAGGATGGCCAAACACACACTTACTGTGAGAGTGACCAAACTCACATTTACTGTGAGGATGGCCAAACCAGCTGCCCAGGGAGGTTCTGGAGTCTCCATTCTTGAAATTACTGAAATTACTTGGAATTACTGAAAAGGTATCTGGACACAGTCATAGAATTATGGAATATTTTGGGTTGGAAGGCACCGTAAAGATCATCTCGTTCCAACCCCGCTGCCCTGGGAAGGGGTGTCACTCTCTAGACCCAGTTTCCTGAAGTCCCATCCAAGCTGACCTTGGCAGCTGGCTCTGGGTGGTCCTGCTTGAGCAGAAGGGTTGGACCAAGTGATCTGTGGAGGTTCCTTCCAACCTGAACCATCCTGAGATTCTGTGAATGTGTCCATTAATCCAGAACCTCAACGTGAAGCACATCAGACATGAAATGTGAGGATGTCAAGCGCCTCTGAGGCCACCCTGGAATGAAAATGCACTGCCAAGAGCAGTAAAAAATAATAAAACAAGTCAGATTAAGTTCCCCACATCCAATGAGGATCTTAAACTGCGTATCACCCCAAATATAATAATATTTAGATCACTTTTTTGGATGTCTTTGCTCACTTATGAAGCCTCTTGGCTCGTTCTTCTTTAATCTCTTACTTCTGTAATAAGAAATAAACGTTTCTTTGCCTGGCCAATTTTTTTGAACTGAAAAATAAACCTGTAACTTGGGGCATGCTTGGAAGTGTTTACAGATGCTCAGTAACCCCATGAAGACTCTCCTGTCCCTTTGAATTTAATGGAAGCTGACACGGAATTCACCGAAGTGCGAATTTCCCTCTCGATTTCAGGAGCTCTTTCCCTGGATTTATTATTCCTGTGATTCCACACAGTGTCTGTAAACAGTCTTATAATGCAGCCACCTACTCAGCCAGGGCATTCCCACTGAGAACTCAGAGACCAAAATCTTTTGCCATCAGCTGCCTCCAGTCCTCATCTGGGGTGGATAGTCTGGATTTAACACTCTTGAGATCTGCCTTTTATTACAAATTTGTTTCATTTATTTTGGAGCAGTTTCTAATTAGAAAGGGTGAGTCCTCTGCTTTTAGGGACACAGTAAATTCTTCGTGTCCCATCCCTGGCAGTGTCCAAGGCCAGGCTGGAAGGGGCTTGGAGCAACCTGGGATAATGGAAGGTGCCCATGGCAGGGGTGGAATGAGATGAACTTTAAAGCCCCTTCCAACCCAAATCGTTCTATGGTATCAATAATATATTATAAGATGCTGCAGAAGGGTCTCACAAAGCAGAGAGACCTCAGCAGTTCCGTCCTCCTCCTGAGGATTCGTGTCAGGAGTGGTGGATGGTAGCAAACCCCATGGTGGGACAATCCAAACTGCTCCCCATCCCACAAACAGGGACGTGTGACACTGCCAAGCCCAGTGTGCCAGCTGGGAAGCCTGTGGAGATCACCTGCTGGGCTATGACTTCAAAATGTGAGTTTCTGTTTCTTCATTTATTCATTTTTTTATCTTGTGTGAGTGAGTAAATTGCCATGGGCAGGATCACTGCAATCCTGGCTCCTGTGTGGGACAGAATATTTGGCCTGCAAGTTCCTCTTGCAGACCTGTCAGGGGAAGGTTTAGCTTGTTATCCTTCTAATCCTGCTTCAAGCAGGTGCCTGGAAGGAAGTGGAGTCAGAGATCTGATTTCTGTCCCCACTGTGCTCCGAGGAGTGGTGACAGAGTTATCCTGGGACGGGGGTGAGCGGGAAGTGGAAGGGAATGGCAGAAATGCCATGCCCGGGTCACGTACCACAGAATTTCTCTGGCAGAAACATCTCCTCCCCGGGCTGGCACAGTGACAGACCTGTCCCTTGGCCAGCAGATGAGCTGAGGGCTCAGAGAGAGGCAGAGATGCTGGGCTGGCAGGGAGCAGAATGTGAGAGCTGATGCCTCTTCCAGGAGAGCTGGGTGGCCTTTGCTAAACTCTTCCCCTGGTTTGAGTTTCAACAAACATCTAAGCAGCAAAGCCCTCTCAAAACCACCCGAGAGCTACCCCCAGAAATCAGTGCCTTGCTGGGAAAGGCTGGGCTTGAGCTGGAGCCCTTTGCTGCACAAAGCTCTGAGTCAGTATTTTAACAGGGCTGTGCAATTTGCCATGGTTTAATTGGAGGCACCTCCTCGTGCCTTCAGTTCCAAACAGTCCTGCACACATCAGGAATGCTGTGCTCATCCTGTGCCTTATTATGAAATGATAATGCCACTCTCTAACCTTGCTGGAGGGAGAGTTCCGAGCTGAGGCAGGAGAGCTGGCCTCCCATACTGATGAACAGAGATTTTAAAGGAGATATCCCTGAATCTCCACCTTGGTGCAGACAGCTGCAGTGGATTTCTCCTGGTTATCTGAAGAGAGCTGGAGTTCATAGCTTTAAATATCACCAGCCCCAAAGTCTGCTCAGAATATTAGGAACTCGGTTCTTGGGGGTTTTATCTTACATGGCATTTCTTATGTTGCCTAATCACGTTGTTTGCACATTTCAGCCACAAAATGATATAAAATTATGGATGTTCGAGCAGGCTCTGGGAAATATTTTGACTCTGTTTGCTTCTGATAAAAATCTGCCAAAAACCCCTTCAGCCCCGCCAGTCAAAAAGCATTAAAATATAAAATTCAAGAATCAGGGCTTTTGAAAAGCCTAATCTGGCCTGAGCTGTTGGAGGCAGAACTTCCCCAGTGCAATAAACAGTGGGAACATTCCCTGTGAGCCTGACAAAACCTGCTGACATCTGCAGGGAGCTGTGCTGCTGGAGGAATATTGTAACTCCTCCATCACTGCTCGTGTTGCATATACAGAGCTGGAGCCAGCTTGGAAATGTTCAGGCAAGTTATTCCCAGTCTCGTTGACAATAACCACTTGTCTCATGTAAAATATCCTCTCCTGTAGGCACAGCAGTTGCTTTTCCTAGGCTGGGATATTCAGGATGTCGTGTTGCCTGAGTGATTTCCAAACATGTGCAAGTGGAGGGAGAAGGAAAATCTATGGAAAGCTGTAAAAACATCGCGTGCAGTCCCCGAAGTCGCCTAAATAATTCTGTAAAAATTATTCCCCCTTTCCTCATGCAGTCCCAACCTTTCTATTTCAGTACCAAAAAATAAAGTATATTTGGAAAGCAGACTGGCATAATTACAGCACAGAGAAACTTGTGAGAAATGGCAAAATAGCACTAAAAAAAAAGCTGCTGGGAATAACAAGCAAAGGCAAAAAAAAAAAAAGAAAATTATGTTGTTTGTACAAAGTTTGTGTGCAACAAATGCAGAAAGGAGAGCTCTGCTGAGTAAATTCAGAATTGTCCTGCTGGCCTGTGCTGTGCAGAGTTTAGTGAGGACACTCACAATGTGATCCATGGTATTGGCTCTGTAACTGCTCTCTGGGTGTGTAAAATTCATGGAAGAGTTCAGATTTTGCCCAGAAGTTGGTTAAAATAATCTGGGTTATTTGCAGGGATGAGCACGATGACAGTGTCAGGTCTGGACATCACAGAGGTGCTGGAAAGGTGCTCCCCAGAGCAGACCAGCAAACGGGCTTTGAAATCCTTGGAGCTTGTACAGCCCCAGCTCTCATTCCACGCTCCCCCTACTTAAGCAATAGGAAACACCAGAGAAGAGGAGAAGAAATATTTTCCAGTGCTGCTAATGTGTGTACCTGGGTAATTCCCACCCCGTTTCCCAAGGATTTGCCTTGGCACGGAGCAGAGGAGCCGCTCTCCTCCCCGTCCCCACGGATCCAGTAACTCGAGCAGTTGTGACTTTTCTCTGAGTCCTTTCAAGTGGAGCTGGGTTCTCCTCACTCCTCATTTCTGGAGTGGTTCCTGCTCCCTCCGTGTGCCCCTGGGAAGCAGCTGCAGCATTCCTGCTCCTCTCCCAGCCACTGCCCCAGCGCCCTTCCTCTGTCCCAGGGCGTTGGACAAGGGGCACTGAGGCACAGGAATGGCACGTCCAAACTGCAGCAGGAAATCTGGGCGTGCTGAGGCTCCTGTTTGATCTGTCACACCATCCCCACTGACATCCCCCTGATCTGACCCACGGGGAGGAGAGGAAGGAATAAAAATCCCATTTATTCCTGCGGGGAGGAATGCTGTGCACACAGCTGGAACACAGCAGGTTCAGCCCCAGCCTCCTGAATGTCAACATCAGAGAGAACAGTGAGCTGAAGGAGTTCATTACTGGAGATGTTGTAAGCTGGGCTTTGCAATTAATTTTCCCTTTTTCTCACACAAACCCTGGCTTACTTGACCGGTGTTACACTGCACTTTCTCTGACAGCAACACCACAGATAAGCCTCTCATCTGCAGTGGCCTTGGTTATCTGGGTTTATTTGGGAACAGAAATGTGCTATCTGGATCTTAAAAAAAAGGTCTGCTTAATGTCAGGGTCTATGCCAAATTACAGCATGAAAAAAGGAGAACATTTCTGATGTGATTTTCTTTTTTTGAATAAACTAAAGCAGGAGAGATAAAAGCTGTTTCATGAAGATAAATGCAGAAATAAAATTTTGCCAGCCATGAAGATCACAGAATAACAGAATCATTAAGGGTGGAAAGGCCCTCCAAGGTCATGGACTCCAACTTGTAACCCATCCCCACCCTGTCCCCAGCCCAGAGCTCTGAGTGCCACAGCCAGCCCTTCCTTGGACACTCCAGGGATGGGCACTCCAGACCTCCCTGGGCAGTTCCAGTGCCTGAGCCCCCTTTCCATGGGGAAATTCCTGCTGATTCCACCCTGAGCCTGCCCTGGCCCAGCCTGAGGCCGTTCCCTCTGCTCCTGTCCCTGTTCCCTGGAGCAGAGCCCGACCCCCCCGGCTGTCCCCTCCTGGCAGGGAGTTGTGCAGAGCCACAAGGCCCCCCCTGATCCCCCTTTTCTCCAGGCTGAGCCCCTTCCCAGCTCCCTCAGCCCCTCCTGGGGCTCCAGCTCCTTCCCAGCTCCCTCCACCACTCCCCACAGGACCATGAATGGCCTGGGACCAAGACCTGGTGTCTTTTGGCCTTGTGCTCTGTGCAGGGTTGGCTTGGAGAGGGTAAATATTGCCCAAGCTGCAGAGAGAGAGGAGCAGAGCAAGGAGGGCTTTGCCTTTCGGGTGTGCATCAAACTGAACTTCCCGTAACGTTTTCCAGATGGGCAGACTCTTCGCCGTTCACAAATTATCCCTGTGTTTTCTGGGCCCAATTCCCCTGACAAATTCCTGTTTCCGTGCACCCTGAGAGATGTGTTCCTGTCTCCCCTTCACGCATTTCAATTTCTATAAAATTTTTACATTACATGTGAGATAACTGTAATCTGTGAAGGGACAGCGAGATCAAGAGAAGAATGAGATTATTCTCTTTGCTTGTCAAAACAAACAGAAATAGCATTTCTTCTTCTCTGCAATGGCTGATAGAAACAGAAACACAGCAAATATATTCATTTTTCTGCCTCTTGAAGCTGGGTAAGGTTCTTATGAAAAGTTCTCAGTGGCTTCTAGGCGGTAGAAGAGTTTGGCCTAAAATATATTAGACTCACTTGTAACCATTAAAGGGAAAAAAAGAAAAAGCAGTGGCAGCAATAAAAATGCTGACAATAACATAGTGTCTTAGTCCGTGGAGATTTGGCAATAATCAATACATGATGCCCTCTCTAAAAATACTTTGGCTTTTGGCAGCTTTAAAAGTTTTCCTCCCCATAGGTGGAGATCAGACAAGTTGAAAAAACTCAGGGAAACTTTGAGAAATTACTGAAAGAGCAATAAATATTTAAATCTTGGAAATCCACCGAACACCTCCAGCTGGGCAGGAGCAGACAATATTCCTGATCTGCAGCAGCATGGAAAATCAATAGGATGGAGGCCGTGGCTGTTCCTGCTGCAAATGTAATACTGGCTGCTTTATCTTCAGGCAAAAAGCAAAGTTTATTGCAAACACCGTGGGCTTTCCTTTGTCTCAAGTACATGAACAAGGAGTGTCTCCACTGAACCCGAGGAAATAATCCCAGTTAGTGGGAAATCAGCTCCTGTTTTGGCAGGAATGAGGCGTCTCCAGCGTGGGTGTTCAGCTCCAGCAACTCCACTGAAGCACAGCACGACATCGGTTTTGTCCTTCCCGTTGGGTACAAGGGTCAGAGATGTCTGAAGTCCCCTACTAAGGAAAACCACCAAGAGAAATCAAATATTTGGTTTCTTTCCTTGCTGTAATTTATTCCGTGTCTACAAAGCAGGGTTGTTTGAAGTATTTAGAATAATTTGTCAAGAACGCTTCTCTTCATCCAGTGGAACCCCAATATAATCCTCATTTTTGGAGCACCAGAATGTTTTCCTCACTGTATTTTTCCTATGGCTCTTCACTTAAGACTTCAACTAATATGACAAGAATCATCATTAGACTCTCAGTCCATCTAAAACCAAATGCTGTGCCAGAGGTTGAAGTCCAAGTCCAAATCTTTGACAACTTGGAGCTCATTTTCTTCAGAATCATTATCCCCAAAATACCATGGTCATTCATGCCTGTGTTTGATTAACTGCAGTTAACTTTGCCGTGTTAACCAGCTCATAAAAGACATTTTTTTTAGCTCAAGGAGCATCCAACCTTTGGGATCTCTCTTCCTTTAAAGAACACAATATTTTTAGGAATTCCCCTGCACCCTAAAAGAGAAAAATTATTTTGCAGAGCAGTTGCAAAGTGTTTATGAGAATGTTTTGCTGCACAACCTCAACAGGGCTTCAGGCGTTGCCCAAAACTAGGGTTTGGTGTAGGGATCACAACTGAAGAGATGGCTTTGTGTCTTCCTGTGTTTAAGAAACAAATATCATGTTTGAGTAAATAATGAGGATGAAAAAGAGGAAATTAAGGAAATTAATTAGGAAATTAAGACAAATATTTCTCAGTGTCATATTGGATTTCAGATTACAAATTATAACTGTAGAAAAGATGTGACTGTTTGTTCCTATTAAATATGTCAATATTTTTCATGGTAAGGTGGGACAGGAAAAGTTTTTAATATTCAGCAAATCTCTTGGTGGCTGTAGAGCGTTCATGACTAATCAAAAGTTCCTTAATGAAGCATTTGTGTGAAGCTCTTTAGTCATAAAAATACAAAATATGAGGGGAAAGCAGGGTGTGTTGGCAATAACTTCAATCTGCGTGGTGGGAATGGTTCCACTGTGGGCCAGGCACCAGCACTTCTGCTTCAGATCCTGTTGTTTTACATTTACAGCCAGTGTTTGTTTTCATCAGATAAATGTAAGTAACACAATCATGAAGCAGTGAAGGCAGCAGCTTGGAATTTTCCACTTTTTAAATTTTTTTTTATTGCAACAGTTTTTTACCCTTTTTTGCTGTCTCAGAGAATCAGCTTGGGAATTCTGACTGTGAGGAATTTTCTCGTCTCCCTGACTAATGGCACTAGTGGTTAATAAAAAACCTGAAAAGCTTTTATTAATGAAATATCTTTTATTGCACAGCTTTTATTCATTTTTCATGCACACATAGAAGACAGCAAAGAGGAAAAAAAAGCCACCAAAACCTACAAGCACACAGAAATAACCAGCAAAGCCTTAAAAAAAGATTGTTGAGGTAATAGAGATAACATTTTTAGACTGCAAGGATGGAAGGTGAAGAAACATTGACCCTTTGGGAAAGCAAAGATCCCTTTAAACCTTTTCCCACACTTCCTGTAGCACAATGAACTTTGGGTTGTAACATTATTTAGCTGTAACATAACTTACCCTGGCAGAAACACCAGCTCTGCTGTCTCAGGGGCCATATAATTCCTGGGATACTACATCCAATAAATGTTTTGGGCCAGGTGTAGTTGTACCAAGCACAGAAGAGGAACCATATGGATGCTCTGCAATCACCCTCTACGTGGCTGAGGTACAAGAAAATAGCTCCTTGTTCACATCTTGATGTGTCCCCTATTTCTAAAGGTGACCTGACAACACTTGGAATTAATACAAATCCTGGAGGATTCTGGTAAAGAACATCTCAAAGAAATCGTGGAGTGGTTTGGGTTGGAAGGACTTTAAAAATCATCTCATTCCAACCTCCTGACACAGGCAGGGAATGTGGCTGAGCTTCCCTTTTTCAAACACGAGTTCTTTGCAAGGATTCTCCCTCATGGCTCAGTCCCAGTGCATTTAGGAGAAATTTTGGATTGCATCCCACCTGCAGCCCACCTCTCCTAACCAGCCTGGAAGATTTACAGCTGAATTGGGTACCTAAAGAGCCCTCAGCTCGTTTGGGGAAGCAAATGAGGAGGGCAAGCAATTCATTATTCCCTTGGGGATTCTGTGCCCCTGCTCAGGCAAGTTAATGTAAAGGAAAATTAATTGGCCTGCAGTTATGCAAAGCAAAGTGAACAGTAACAGGGTTTATGAGGCCAAAACCACCGAGTGGCAACGGCTGCGTGTAGACATTTCCAAAAACCTTCCACGATCAGGTGTTTTATTGCAAGCTGAAGCATAGGAGATACCATAATTGCTACTTTTAGAAGAGATACGGGAAACACTTTGCCACCACTTTGTCAGAAATGTGGGCTATAAAACTCTGCAGCTCCGTGGTTTCCATGGGCACCATCTTTGCAGGGATGTTCTTGGGCTCTGGGGTGCAGGAGAGGGACAAGCTGCCCATGGGGATCAATTCCCCATCCCCAAACACCTGTGATGGAGCAGGGACATCACCTGTGGGGTGCAGGTGGTGGGCAGAGGAACAAAGGGGTGTTGTCAGTGGGTCACGGTGGTGGTGGTCATGGGAAGAGGTGAAATTTGGGATCTGCACGTGGCCCGGAGGTTGAGCATCTCCTGCAGGTCCCTTGGAGAGCACCCCCAGCCTGGATAACCTTCATCCAAGCCTCTTTTGATGTATTCACATATAAAATCAGTGAGGTTTTTATGTTTCATTGCATTCAGCTCAGTGTTTTGGTCATTTCTTGCATCTTTATATCATAAAAAACAACCCCTGCCCTCGAGATGCTGTAAAATCTTACAGTAGTCCACTTGCCCACCTTGTTTTCCTTCTCCTGCTCCTCAATTTGCCTGCAGGTGTGCACCTATGGATCCGATCCAGTATTCCACACGTTTTAAAAAATAGATAATAAATCACAAAGGCTTCCATAAATACACCCCTTTCATCCCACCTCCTTTTGAAAAAGTGATGGGAATGAAGAGTGGGGAAAATAAGGTTCTGCAAGCAACCCAGAGCAAGAGGGAATAAATGAGGGCACAATCTCCTCCTGAATTTGGAAGTTCAACAAGAGGAACTGGTGCAAGAAATAGGAAAGAACTAGAAGGACTAGAAGTAAGTCTCATTTAAAAGCACATTCCAGTCAAAAATACCTCCCAAGTTTCATGTCAGCCTTGTAGTTTTCCTCTAAAAAAAGAAATCAAGCAAGCAATAGTTACTTAATAACAAAGAGTGACCTATTTTGGAAGGAAAATTAATATGGAAGCGTTCTTCTGAGAATAGGAACAGCTTTTGTGAAGTTTTCTCCACTATTTTATGGACCAATTCCGTGATGAGTGTTTAATAATTCTTATCTTGCATCTCTTTGTGTATCTCAGAATCCAAACTAAATTTCTGGCATTTGGGCTGAAACCTACTTGATTATGTGCCAAGCATTAAATTCCTATGAAAAACATTTCTATATATTAATTTTGGAACAAATTTCTGCACACAGTTCCCTTTAAGAACTTCAGAACTCAAGAAATGTTTGGTTTTAATAAAAATGGTGCAGCTCCAATGGATTTAACCAGGCAGACTGAGGAGAGCTCAGCACACCCAGATTTTGAGTGGTGACATCGGGGAGTCTGTCCAGAGAAAAACAGCAAAAAAAAAAAATTAATAATGATTGACTTCTAAAAAAGGATGGTGTCATGGAATCTCCTAAGAGATTAATGACTGATTGGATTTGTCAGATAATTAGCTGCTCTACCAAATTATTTGTAAGCTTTGCAGGAGAGATGCCAGCACCAAATGTTGTTCTCATCCATTGCTGGAGGTCGGCTGTTTTCCAAAATAGAAGTGCAATTAATCATTATTAAAATAAAGAAGCTGCTGATATTGTTCATTAATAATTTGATTTTAATGTTAATAAAACAATCACTGCAGTGTTGATCTATTGAGTGCCATGTGGGGGATATAGTGTGCCTTGCATAAGCAATGGATATGATTCACCAGTCTGTGTGTACAGAAAAGTGTTTGAGGATAAAACTAACATGGTTAGAGAACGGAAAATGCTTTCCTGAGGTGAAATTTCCAGCATTTCCTTTACCTGCTTTCAGAAAACAAAGACCAGACAAAGATTCAGCATTTTTTTGGTACTAAAGGATGGTTAGCAACAAAAAAAAGTGCAGCTGTGTTGTGTCTTTGCTGTCCAGCAATGCAGTGTTTCTCATAATAACTTTAAAAATCTACCTAGGACTGTTTATAAGGAAGATCCTGAATAAAATGACTCTTTGGGTTTGTTTGCCTTTATCTCTGCCTTTTCCAGCAGTTGTATCCTTCTTCCTGATTAGCCTGAGCACACAAATGCATCTGGTCCCTGGACAATCCCTCTTTTTATCTCCAAGCAGGTTTCCTGAATTCCTAAATTACACCGGTAATTTAAAAGTTGTTTCTGTGCACATCTGTCTCAATAAAACATTGCTGAAACACCTCCAGCCCCACTCCTAAAAAATGAGTGCTGAGGCAAAGGGAGCTTGTGTGACTCCAGCAGTTCACAGAACATTTGCCACCCATTTCACGCCGTTTGTGGCTCCGTGGCACTGCCCTGACTCATCGCTGCCACCTGTGGGATTTAATGAGCGCAAATGGTGCTGAAGCTTTGCTCTAAACACGGCTCCTTCATCAAAAGCACAGATTCGAGAGGAGGCACAGGTGGGGCTGGAGAGGTAGGAGAAGGAAGAGCCCTAAGGTGGAAACAGGAGACTGAACTTTAATTTAGGTAGCTCTAAGTTTTGCTAAGTAGTTTCTTTAAATCTCATATTTTAAATTGCTCCTTTCCCTTCTTCTCCCCAGTCATGCTTATTTCAGATAATCATGAAATTATTTGGGTCAGAAGGGACCTTAAAGATCATCCAGTGTCACCCCTGCCATGGCAGGGACACCTCCCACTGGCCCAGGCTGCTCCAGCCCCAGTGTCCAGCCTGGCCTTGGGCACTGCCAGGGATCCAGGGGCTGCCACAGCTGCTCTGGACACCCTGTGCCAGGGCCTGCCCACCCTCCCAGGAAGGAATTTCCTCCCAAAATCCCATTAAACCTCCTCTCTCTCATTCTGAAGCCATTCCCCCTTGTTGTGGCACTCCATGCTCCAACTGTCTCTCTAAATGACTGTATAGTAAAGATAATATAGCAAAACTGCATAGCCTAAAAACCCAGAGCAAGCAAGCAAAAAACCCAAAAAATAGGTGGGCTTTGTTTTAGCAGTTTATCCTTTGCTAATAAGGGTGAAAAATAGGATTTGCCAGATAAGCTGTTGGAGGCTCACACTTGATTGCTGTGCTGCACATGACATGGAAAGATTCGATCACTTTTTAATAATCAGGTTTGTCAGAATGGTGTGGGGGGATCTGCAGCCTCCAGCCCGATGTTGGTGAGTGCCAGAGATGCCAAAGGGCTCTGGTTTTGCATTTATGACGCTCAGAGACAATGTTTGGGTTCAAAATAATTTCTGTGCTTCGTGCATAATCTCCTGACATGGAGAGGATTGGAAGTTCAAAAGCCTCCATTCTCCTGCATTGTTTAGCCAAAAGATTCCTTAAAGCAAAGTGGAGTCAGTGGATAAAAAAACCACGACAAACCCAGCAATATTCGCCAAAGTTTTATAACACCCGTCTAAAATAGAAAATTAAAAAAAAAAAAAAAAAAAAAAAAAAAATTAATTAGCTGATGGGCCAGATGAGGAATACCACATAAATATGTCTGTTTAAATCTCAGGGCTTGGACAGCAGTGGTTTCTGCTGCAAAATACAATCATATGTCACCCCGTGGCATTTTGAGGAGTGCGGGATGGAAAGCAGCCTCTGTGCTTGTGCCAGACTTTATTTCATGTGGGCCCATTTCTGAGGTGCTGACTGTGGATTAAGCAGTGTTGACAGATAAATACTGATGTTTTATTTTCGTGGAGATTAGAGGGTGGCATGCTCCAAAGTCTGGTGGAGTAGATTACTTAATACACTATTACTTCTCATGGATTTTGATTATTATTTGGATTTTCCAGAGTCATCATCTTGCATCTGCTGTTCTCACCCTTCTGTCAGCTCTGGCAAAAACTGATAGCCAGGTGATTTGTCTGAATAAAATAAGTTTTTCACTTCCTAGGGTATCATTTCACTCCAGCCTCATGCTCATGAAAAGCTGAGGAGTTTTGGGCCATGGAAGCTTTTCTGGACTTTTTCAAGAACGTGTACTGAAGAGGGACTATTTACAAGAGCACATTGTGGGTTTTTAATAGAATAGTTTGGGTTGGAAGGGACCTTTACATCCCTCAAGTCCAACGCCCCTGCAATGAACACCTTCAACTGCAGCAGGTTCTCAGTAGCATCATCATTGCCTTTTGTTTGGGTTTTCCCTCTCTGACCCCACCTGAAAGGAGAAAAAAAAAGCCAAAATACTGTGATAAAAGTATTTCCTGTGTTCTCTTTGATGGAAATGTTCACATTCTGAGGAAACCCTCCAGCTGAGATCCAGCTTTCAACCAAATGGATAAACATTGGTAATATTTTTATCTGGTTAAGGAAGCAGCGATACAAATTTCCATAAGGAAAAAGATAAAGCTCTGAATCTGTGCTTGTGTCTTTGTTGTCATCACAAAAACAATTTTCCTTCCAAGTCTGGGGGAACCAAGGCTGTGCAGCCACCTCTGTGTGTAACAGGCCCAGGATTTCACAGGTGGCTGTGGAGGTGTTTTGCTATTTTACTTTCCCTGAGCTCAGTTAAACTGATGGTTTGTGACGATATTGTCCCTTCCTTCCAAGACTTAGCATTCAAGGACTGTGCTGAAGGACTTGCCTCCAAACCAGAGAGTTATAGAGAGCCAAAAAAATGGTAAATACAATAGCAGATGGTTTATATCAGCTTGACAGCATCGTTTTTGGCCAGCACCCAAAGCTACAAACTTCTGAGCTGGAAGTTTGAGCTTTTGTTTGAAGTTGGGAGCAGAGGCTCAGGAATGCTCCAAAGCTGATCCACACGTACATGGCTCTCCATGAGGTCAGAGCAGTGCTCCAGGCTGGTGAGGGCTAGAAAAAGGTGAAGAATGACCCAAAAAAGTGAAATCTAGTCACCCAAAGTGATGGGAGGGATTCTGAAAATTAAATAATGGTGTGCAAAATAAAAGGAGTGGGCTGATCATGCAGAAATGCCCTGAGAGCCTTCATTTACACAGGTCTTTTGGGGCAGGATGGTGAGAGACTCCAGCTCTAATCACACTTTTGCAGAGATGATTTTCCCTTGCTCCCAAAGGATTAAAATACTTCAGACAGGCAACAAGTGGGAGTTGTTGGGGTTAGAAGTTTTTACAAGCACAGCCGCGAGCCTGTTAGGTCGTTATGATTTATTGATGACCTGTCTGATGGAGACCTGAAATTCTGACATTTCAGCTTGCCACAAATATAAAAATGAAACCCAGAATGCTCAAAAAGAACATAGGTCAAGGAAAAACAACCCTCTTTTCCAGCTGTCTGCACGGGCAGGTCTTGTAAAGGCATTAAAGGGTTCTGAATCAGGCCCATGCCAGCAATTCAAATTTACTGGTAGCTGTTACTGCAGCAGTGACAAACTCAGCCTGGCTTTACTGGGCTTGCACATTTTTCATGCACAGACTGAAAAACGTCCCTGAAATTCCTCAGCTGCCACAGGAGCACCATCTCTCCCTTCCCTTCAGAAAGACAAGACCATCAGAAACTAATGGGGCCTTCAGGAACTGGAGATTCCCCCCATGCCTGATGTGTTCCTTCAGCCCCCCCAAGGGGGTTTTTCTCTGCTCTGCAGATTCATAATGTCCTTGAAAATGACATTTTGCTGCACAGCTAAAGCAAGCTACCTCAAGGAAAAGCAAAGATAGAAAATGGGATTTAATTTTCTTTTCCTTGTGCAAGTCCATCAGAGCAGTCAGTCACAGCTGGATGGTCCAGCAGAAAGCCTGGGAAACGAGGGAGGATCCATCAAGTTCCCCACACAGGAGGAACTTTGCAGGTACCTTTTACTTATCCTTCTGTGAGCTCCACGTTGCAGCCATGGGCTGGACAAATTCTTCACTTGACTTAAATTAGGTGGAATTAAGAGTCCTGTGGATGATGTGGTCAAAAGACAAAGAAATTTTATGCTACCCACAGAATATTTTAGTATTTAACTTAGGAATTGATGGGCTTTAATCATAGAGTTCTGGTCACCTCTAAGTGGACCTTTGGCCTTTTTTTGACTGTGAGATAAAACAAATACTGAATTTGGAACATGGGCAGTCTCCAAGGATTCCTTGATATCTTGGTGTCCAAAGGAGGATTCAGTTTCCAGATCCTTTTGTGGGATACAGATAGTCACATCCTCTGGAGAGAAGGGAATTTCCCTTTCTGCCAGGTTTGATCTTTGTCTTTGGGCAGTGCATGGTACCAAAGGGGGATTATCCTTCACCTAAATTCTCCTCCAGAACTGTTTTGTCAGGATGGATGGTAAAACCATAGAGAAGAAATCCAGGTTCAAGGGAATAGCTACAGAAAGGCAGTGGTTAATCTCAAATGTGTGAGCAAAGTGGTTTTCCAGTGGAAAATTAGGAATTCGTCTTCAGTTCTGAGGCCCTCTGTTGCTGAGTTACCTCACACAAACCTCATCAAGGTTTGAGGTCTATACTGAAGCTTCACTGAAGATGGAGGGACCAAAAAATGCCTGAACTATGATTCTGAAGAAATATCTCTGCTTAATCCTTAAATATCAGTGTTTATGTCTGATTAGAAAAGTTCCATTTTCTAAATTGCTGTGAAAATTCCAAATTTCAAAATCTTCTATTCAAAAAAATCTTTTCTGCTTCTCTTTAGAATTTCATCTACTATTTCACCTAATTTTACCTATCTTTTTATTTTTTTGGAAGTACCTCAGGGTATAAATAAATAACAAGGCACTTGAGATTTCAAAATTTTCATATCTTCCATTCCAGGTATTGTTTTGCTCCCATTTCCTCCCCTGCAGCATTTAAGGGCTTGTGTAAAACACAGCCAACGCAATTCTATTCCTTTCCATTTTTTCCTTTTTTTTTTTTAAGAGACCTGTGAGTGAGGGAGTTTCTAACAAACATCTGCTTAAATTTATCATGTATACAACTCTACCAGGAGCTGAGCAGCATTTCTTCCTGTCAGGTTTGGAGCAGCACGTGCTCCAGGCTGCAGTGAAATCCATGGTTTTCCCAGGGAAGCAAAATGGTATTAAAGCTCCTAACTGGGCCCAATACCAGCTTTCAGCAAGATAATCTCCAAACTTTTCTCTGAAGTCCATTCTAGAGCTTGATTTGTACTTCACTCCTCTCTGGTGAGCACTGAGGTTCTGAACTCTGAGCTAATACCAATTAAGAGGCATGGTCATCGGGGGAGCAAAGAATTAAAAACAAATTGAGCTTTTCCAAGCAGCAAATTTTCCTTGGGTGAGCCAGAAGAAACCAAACTTGTCTTCCAGTGCTCAGTAAGAGACCCCCTAAAATTCAGAGACACAAACCAGTGAAGTTAACATTTACAGGTTCACAGCATAAATGCACCATTGTTGTTTTCAATTTCAAATGTAAATAAAGAACAAAATAGCTCTGTTTGAAATAGGAATGTCTGGAATTGTTGCCATTGCCAGGGCTTATTGACCTGTGCTCTGGAGCTGGAGTGGGAAATGACTGTTCAGGCTGTTAGAATAAGTTCTACACTGCAGGATTTGGGAATTCATTGTGTTTCAATTAATTCCAGCTCTGTAAAAACCTCTTTTCTTGTTTGCTTTATCCTTTTCTTCTTATTTTTATTTTTATAGCGAGCCAGCAATTAATTTTTTAATCAAGATTCAGATAGAGTGTCATTACTGCTTCAGGTCTAATAATGAGCATTCTGTGATTCTCAGGGAAAGTGGGTGTTTGCTTGGCTTTTTGTTCTTTCCCATTCACACTTGCCAGGTTAATATTGTGTTTGGAGATTTGCATTTGGACCATATTAGTGCGCAATCTTAAAGTTAAAGACCCAGAATATTTTGAATTCCAGTAATCCTCAACAGCCCCAAACACAATAGGCTTTCTCCTTCTACTTTCACTAATTATCTCCGTGCAGCACTCCAGGTGAATTTCAACACAAGCACTCTAATAATGTAATTAAAAATGTATAAAGGAATTAAAAATGAATTAAATGGATATCCTGCAAAAACTTTCAAACATGGACTAAATTAAATGAGGAGACTTAAGTCCCTCTGTTTTAATGGACCTGCAGCTGGTAGATTAAGAATGCTGGGGTACCACCAGGACCTCATGCAAAACAACATAAACTTCAAACTGAGCAGGAATAAGGGAATCTTTGAATCCCCTGGGTCTCATTTCCTTAAAGGCCACCTGTACTTTGCAAATAGAAATGTTGTGCCAAAAAATCTTGCAACCAGCAATCATATTCCCTAATTAGCAAGCATTTGAAGGTGGTAAGGGAGAAGCTGAGTTCCTGGTCTGTGGAAGGTGTCCCAGCCCATGGCAGGGGGTAGAAGATGACTTTAAGGTCCCTTCCAACCCAAACCATTCCATGATTCCATTATTCTCTGATTCCTGAAGCTGTGTGTGAGTCCTGGGGCAGGATGGGATTCCTGAGGTTTTGCCCCGGTTTTGGGGGGATTTTTTGGGTACGTTCAGCCAGGACCTGCTGGCTCTGGCTCTCTCTCGTGCAGCCAGCAGGATGCAGAGCTCCATGAGGGCAGCACCCAGCAAATCCAGCCCTGTCCCTCCCTCCCATCATTTCCAGCTCTCTTCCACACATGCTCCAGCCCAGGCATGCCCCAAGCTGGAGCAAAAGCATCAACCATATCAGCATCAGATCATTAAAATTGGGAAAGGCCTCCAAGACTCACTAAGTCCAACCTTTGCCTTAATCCCCCCCCTGCACACTAAACCATATCACCAAAATACACAACTCAACGAGCCATTCACTGAGGAGATGGATTTGATGATCCTGCTGGGTCCTTTTCCACTCAGAATCTTCTGTGATCTGTGACTTACTCTTCTTTTAACACTTCCAGGGATGGTGACTCCACCTCTGCCCTGAGGAGACTCCTCCGAAGCTTAACCAGTCCTCCAGTGAAGAAATGAAGCTTTAGTTCATCCTGCCATCTATACAGACTTCCAGGCAATGTTCAGGAGCCAAGGTGATGCCTTGTGCAGGCTGGCCTGGAACAGGGCTGGACAGAGTTACAGAATAAAGCAGGGATTTATTAAAAGCCCTCAATGGATACACCTTGGGCAGTGCAAGAGCCCAGCCAGGGCTGCACCCAAGATGACCCAAAATGGTCACAAAATGGACAACTGGTCATGGGGTCTCTCACTTTTATAAGTTCTGGTCCATTTACATATTGGAGTTAATTGTCCAATTATAGCTTTAGGTTATGAAGTCCCATCCTTCTTGTTTTCCTCTCTTCAGTCCACGTTGTTTGTGCTCTTGGGCCTGAGGTTTGGATCACCTGTCCTTGGTCCCAGCCAGAGCAGGAATTGTTTTGTCTCCCTGCTCTGTGCAGAGAGCTGCCATCCCCTAATGTGGAGCTCAGAACTGCACACTAAAGCAGCACAGAACCTGAAAAATATAAAAGCTAAAACCTGAGGTGTCAAGGCAACCCTGGCTCATCCTGTGTCCTGGGGATGGCTTTGGGAAGAGCAGGCAGAGCATCCCAGGCTCTGCACATCCATGGATGGAGGCATGGAGGTCACTCGGAGCTGGGGGTACCTCTGGAGCCAGGGGAGGCCATCAGGAGCCTGGTACCTGACTCTGATTGCTGAGGACACCTGACTGCCCAGCAAAGGCTCTGCACAGTAAAATAATTAAATCAGGACAGGTCAAGGAAGCTAAAGTGTCTGTTTCTATAATCCCAGCATTATCAAATGCATTCCTCAATAAACACAGCAGCCAGCCCCCATTAAGGCTCCTTTAATCTGCAATAAGTCAGACAAGTCTATTTTGGACAAAACCCTAACAAGCTGTCTCTGAGCTGTGCCAGACTTGTGTCTCAGGGCTGTGCACTTCCCCTCATTGCTGTGAGGGACTGGTTTCTTAACTGGGGACAGTAAATGACCTAATGCAGCATCATCACAGAAAAACCAAGTGTGCAGGCACTGGAATGTACCGGGAGACTGGCAATGATCACAGGCAAACATCTGTAATCAAACATCACAGTCAAAATGCACTTGAAGTGATGTCTGCATGGAGAGCAACATTGGTAATACTGAATGATATTTATCACATTGGACATCTTCATTTTTCTGTTATTTCTCCCTAACTTCTGGTATCTCCATGGATCCAGCTGTAAATGTTGTTTATTTTTTTTTCCCAGGCTTTTTTTTTTTTTTTTTTTCTGCAGCAAGCTATTTACTACTCCTTTTGAGAATTTTAATACATGAAATATCTCTATAAAAATAATATTCCTGAAATCCTGGCAGAAGGAATAACCCAAGCATCACATAAACATGAGGGACTTAAAATATCCTGAGTCCAGAAATTCCTTCTGAAGCCACTCAAGCTGCTTAAAAATAATGATAGAAATTGTAACACCATATGGAGACATACATATAAGCTGAAAGTCTTTCTTTAAGGTGTTTGTTTCAATTTGTTTATTTTAGTGTATAAATTAGTGGTTATGAGGATTTTGGTTTTTGAGCTCGGGGTGATATTCAAGGAGGGTTTTCCTGGCTAAAGGCACTGCAAGGAAAATGCTTTCCCCAGGCTCCCATGAGACCGAGGCCAGTCCCTGCCACCTCAGAAAAGTGGGAGCAGAAGCCCTGCTAAATTCAGGGCAAGTTCTCTCAAAACAAAAGGGTGTTTGTGCCACCAACTCCTTCTTTTTGTCTCCTGGGAGTTTTATTCAGTGCAGGGTTCCCTACACAAACTGAATGTCAGGATTTTCCAAAGGAAAAAGAAAGCATTACAAAACATGCCAAAACAGGCTTTGGGCAAGAATTTTAAGAGGCAAGTGCTTAAAGCCAACAGCAACTAATGGAGCTGTAGAGGGCAATTAATTACCCTGGGCTGTGTCTGGATCCCAATTTATTCAGGACCTGGAGAGTCAGATCCTGATTTCTCTCCTTTTGCTTCTCCTCTCACCTCTGTGTGCCCGCTGCAGGCTCAGAGAGTCTTGCTCCAGAGCCTTCCTCTGTTTTTGAGGTTGGGACCTGGTTGGATTGGGAACACTGAGATACATTTAATCATAATCTCCTTTGGAGCAAGAGGATTAAGGAATATACAGAGATACCAGCTTTAGAATTCTGCAAATTCTGGAGTGATCGCAGTGTGGGCTCATAACTTGCTCTCTCTAACAGCATCCCTGGCCTGCAGGTTGAAAATTGGCCCTTCCCACACAGCTTTTCCTGGCTGTCCCTTTGGAGTCTCCATGTTGTCTTCTATACTTCCAATCTGGATCCCTGCATAAACAGAAAAAAATTAATTTAATAAACTGCAGGTTCTTCACCTGAGAGAATCCACCCCAGCAACACAAGAGGAGCCATTCCTCATGTCAAATCCTTCCTGAGGAGAAAAATCCCACAAGTACTCCTAGAACTCCCCCTAATCTGAGAAAATGATCCTGTCTCAGACTCGATTTTGCATTTTAGCTGGGAAAGAGAGCTCCAGATGGGAAAGCATCGCTAAATTGCCTTTCTTAGAATAATGATAGGGATAATGAGGCCTGGCCTCACCTGGAGGAAATGCCCCACTGCAGAGATGTCAGACAAGCAGCAGGGAGGCCTTGGAGCAATTTTAGGTTATCTACACACAGACAGTGACCTTTGAAGGCTTTGCCCACCGGGGAGAAGTTATGGAGCTAAGCAAGCAGGGAGAACACGTGAAGCTGGAGAATGATTTCCTCTGGAAACAGCTCATCCATTACTGGCAAAATAGACCCACCGTGCTCCAGAACATAATTCTGAGCGTGTTCACAGTGGCTAGGGAAGTTAAAAGTCAGCCTGCAACACGTTGAAACAAAGTGTGACACAGATCTCCACCAGGAAAAGGATGTGATTGTGCAGGCAGAACTGAACCTGCTTTGAAGATGAAGCACAGGGTGGTTGGACAAGGTTTTACATAACCTTCTGTCCAGGTGTAAGACCTGGGACAAAACGTGGAACATCAAAAGGGGTTGTGCACTGAGGGTTTTCCTGCAAATTCTGTGAGGGATCTCCCTGCCCTTGCCATCTCTCGTCTGATTTGGTGCAGAAATAGCAATTTTTGCATGTCTTGGTAAGGATTTCTAACATAAAGCCAAGGACAAATGTTTATTAGTGGATGAGCTGAAAAAGAGGGAAAAGCTCCTAGGAGGGAAATCCCCCTAAGGATCTGTCTCACCAAACTTCCCCCACTGACAGTGCAGACATCTGCATTTGAGCTGATCACTGAAATTAATGACTACTAAGTGCTGCAGCTTACAATTCCTTGACCTATTTTAAGTGTCTGGTTTAGGCTGACTGAACTGATCCTGCAAAAATATGTTTCTTCCTGTCATCTCCAAAGGTGCTGATAACAGAACATGCTGTGATACAGCACATGCTGGAGCTTTACAGCCTTGTTACAAAACTCACCAGCCACAGACAGTTCAAGGTCAGCATTTTCCCAGAATATCTGTAAATTTCTCTAATTTGCTTGGTTTTAATGTACGTGTTCCTCGCTGATGTGCATTTACAGCCTGCATCTGGGTGCTACAGATCATTTTGCTCCCATAAAAGTCTCATCTGCCCAAATATTTTTGTGCATGTAAATGCAAAAATAAAAAAAGGTTTTGTGGAATATGTGCAGAATATTTCTGCAGTTAAAAAATACTTAGACTTGGAAAAGGGTGTAAGCGGTGTAAGAACTAGCAGTTAAATAATTTGCATAAAACAAGATATTTAGATGTTCTAGAGAGGGTGAGGGAAGAATAGGTTCTTGCATTATGAGAAAACAAAATAATTCCAAGCATGAACTAGCAGAGAGACACATGGAGTTATCACAAATATCTCCACAGATATACAGACTGTGGAGATGTGAAAAGCTGGGGTAGAGAGAGACCTGAGAGTGATCAGAAGCAGAAATGTAAGTGGGGTCTCTGTTCTTAGCTGTGATCAGATCTGGGCAACGTGTCTGGGCAAAGGAGCAGCAGGCAAAGAGCTGAGGCTGCAGGAGCTGGCTCAGCCAAACGAGGAGGAAGGATAAACACAAAAAATAACCAGAGATGGAAGAAATCAGACTTAAGTAGAATTGACCAAAAAAAAAAAAAAAAAAAAGATAGAAAATTCTGAATATCTGTCATTTTTCTTTATTTTTTTATGTGCAGGTTGAATTTGAGGGTATAATTTCTGGATGAGTTTAGATATCTGAGGAGCTGGTGGCAGACATGATCCCAGCATGGAGAAGTTCTTCCTTTCTCAGAGAGAACTTCTTCCTTTCCCTCATGAAGCAGCATTTCATGGTTTCCCCCCCTGCTCACAGAGAACTCAGATGAGTCACGATTATGCAAAGATACAGCACTTGCTGCTTGCAACTTTTATTTGTACACCAGGCATCGTTTGAACTTTATTGCTGCCATTTCCTTTCTATCTCTAATACCAGGCTTGCCCTCAAACCCCCCAGAATCCTTTAAAACACACAGTTCATTAGTTCTGTTTTGAAAAGCATTGTAAACACTGAAAATACATCTCAGACAGGGATGTCTGGAATTGATAATGAAATTATGGCTCGTTCTGGGGCAGAGGGAACCATAAAACAGATATTAATGTGGAACTCGAGCCCTTGGATCCTGCAATATGAAGAAAACTCTCAGATAAAGTGCCATTAACGGCATTAATGTGTGGTTTCCATTTTAATTTCTCTGTAGAAGATCCTCAGAGCCATTCTGTTTATCCCACTTCAGGATGTTTTGCAATATTGTTTATCCCACATTAGGATGTTGTTTCCCCCTTTCCAGCTTTGGAAGCCCTGCAGTTTGGATTGGATTACAACCCCAGAAGAGTGGTACCACCCTGGTGGAACATCAGGAATTAATTTCTACCCCTTGCTGCATATTTTTTAAAGGTTTCTACATGCTACTGTGTGTTGGATTCATGTGCTCCTGGCTTGGGGTACAAGGGAGGTATAGAACTAATTTAGGCCATGCTGAGTGAACAAACCAGGAGGGAATTCACTCATTACCTGAACACGTCATTCCCCAACTGCTGGTGCTTCACCTGTACAAAATGCAGGCTCTGTGCTTTGTCATTTGGAGAATGAGTCTGAGACAAAATTAGCTTTAATTGCACTTGCTGCTAGGGAGGATTTTACTTTCTAATGTTCCTGGAGAAGTAGGAAAAGATTGGTAATGTGGCCAAGGTGAAATTTATTTTTAGAGGTGTATGAGCTACAGATATAAACCATATATATATATATATATATAAGATTGCACTCTTGTGTCTGTTTACCTCCCCAGGTATCTGTACTAATGGGCTTTTAGGCCATGAAGTATTTATAATGAAATTTAACAAAGAGGTAGAGATCACGGAGAAATTGAATTCCTGCCATTTTTGTAAAAGCCAGAAGCTGGAGAAGAGGGAGGATTTTAGTGCTGGCACTGATAATAAAGTTCACCCTTTATTGGACACCTGAGAATTCAGGTGGGTCCCCCTGGGGTACTGCTGCAGGCCTTGGGCTGTGCTCCAGGAGAATTCCCTCTCAGGGATGGTGGGATGGAGAATGTGACCCAGAGTGGCCTTGGTTGACTGAGGAATTCCTTTAAATTCAAGTATTAAAGCAATATTAAAATTCTACACACTTCATTGTGTTTGGCTGTTTTCTGCCTTGAAATAGCCTTTAGTAAACTGGTGAAATTAATATAATTTCAGTACTAAAATGGTGTCAAAAATCTGGCTGGAGCTCTTTGGAGGCTGCTGGTTGCTTTTCCATGCACTTTTACAGTGGAGTGTGTCTATATTTCAGTGAGAAGTGTTTAATGCTCCTTTTCACATCAGCACATTCACATCTCACCACAGGGCTGCCACAGAAAGGAGTGGCTGGTCTCTATCCATGTTATTTAGTGCTATAATCCCAAATATTTTTTTCCCAGGTAATCAATGTGTCTTACAACAGTTGTGTCTTACAACACGTCCAGCCCAACTGGACGTGTCCAGATTTGTGGGATGAGCAGTCCATGAGCCTGGACTCCATTAACCTCCCAGGAATACCCAAATTTTCCTGCAGAGCCTTGCCAAATGGGAGAAACAATCATCCTTGTTTGATCCTTTGGTTATCATCTTGCTCTCTGCATGGAGTAATTAACTCTAAGGTATGGTCCAAATAAATAAATTTCACGAGGCTTTCTGGAAAATCTCTCATTAGAAAAATGAGTTTGGTTGTCTCAGCTCATATGGCATCGATCAATGCTCTGCTTAGCAAAATAAATACAACTTGGGGAAAGTTGGGATCAATCTCTGCCCAGAAAAGATAAATGAGGCAGCAGCAGGGAGAGCCACTGCGAGCACATTTAAGTAATAAGACCCAGCAGGACCTGCCATTGTTAGGGCAGACGCCCTGAAGTGTCTTAATGTGATTATAATGTGGCTTCCTGAAAGAAACCAATTATAACTATCTTAGATAAAACATTATTATCAATATTCTGCGGGGCGAACCACAAGCCAAACAATTAAAATTTTATTTTTCAACTTCTGCGCACAGTCTTGAAAAGTGTTTCCAAAGACACTTTGCCAAAAGCACCTTTTTTCTGGGTGCTAATAGTGAAAAGTAGAGCTGGTCCCTGGGCTTTGTACAGGCACAGAGGTCAACACAACCCAGCTTTAATTTCCAAATGCATTGTTAAAAATTTGTATGTAAATTCTTTTTTGCTCGGTTAGCTGGCTAACAAATTGAATGTTCCTTCCTGATAGCTTAAAAAGAGATTGAAGGTATTTTAAAGGATATTTAGAGCTTGTTTTCAAGATGCAAAGCCCTTATTTGAATATATTAATTTTATTTCTGAAGGTGCACTTGTGTGCTATTCTGTAGTGCCGGTGAGGGGGAAAATGGAGAAAGGTTGTGCATCACTTTCATTTAATGAACACTTATCTCATGTAGAAATCTAATTTATTATATCTGAGGGTACAGCAGGTTCTTCCCTTGGTACAGTCATTGTTTAACCTCCTCGTTAGTGACTTTGGAGGGGGCAAAATGCAACCTCAGCAGGTCTGCAGGTGGCACAGGACTGGGAGGAGTGGCTGCCATCCAGCAGGGCCTGGGAATGCTGGAGAAACCAACTGGAACCTCACCAAGTGCATCAAAGGTCCAGTGCTGATCTCTCCAGTGCGAGAAAGGCAAGGACATGCTGGAGCAATCCCAGCAAAGAGCCATGAAGATGATTCAGGGATTGGAGCAAGAGGCTGAGTGAGCTGGGATGGTCCAAAGGTTCTTCTCAGGGTGCCCAGTGATGGCCAAGAGCCCCCAAGCACGAGGTGAAATATGAAGCTGTGGCTCAGCCCAAGAGAAGAGGGTCAAGGCCAGGATCAGCTTGCCCAGCAAGGTGGTGGAGTTTCCATCCTTGGAGACTTCCCAAGCTCCAGCAGGGATTGGGCTGCATGCTCTCTAGAGGTGCCTCCAACCTTGGCTCCACTGGGACTCTGATGCATCAAAGAAAATGAACGCCCAGAGTGACCTCATTTCCACGGGAGTGACTGGAAAAACATTTTGTGTGAAATGTTCCCCCTTTTTCTCCTCATGTCTGATGGCTTTGCACTCAGTATTTGCAATGAAACAACAGCCTGTGACTCACTGAGTCTTCTGTTTCCCCTTGTAGTTTGTGGAGCTTTGCCTTTTTCTGCCTTCAAGGTTAATTTGGCCTATTTAAGATCTTGTCTATTTTGCAATACTTTTTTAATCTCTGTTGCTGAACAGATAATATATTCTTAAAAGAATAACAAAGTCAGGAATTCAATATCCACAAGCTTTATTCTGGTAATTTTGTTTAAAGTTTATATTAAAACCTGTCACAAAAGCTTTTAAAATGCATCTGTGAATCATTTTTAGTTGAATATTTACTCAATGTGTTTATATATTTAAAGATCTTTTCATTAAAGAAACCCAGGATGACTAAACTTGCTGGATTATTTTTTATTAATAAATTTTTAGAGCTTACATTCCACAAAATTGCTGGGAGCCTCAACTCCTCCATCACCACCAACAGGGACCAGCTGAGCATTCATTTTCCCAGCCTGTGCAGATAAATTCAATCCACACCCAGTATTTCAGGTATAAATATCTGAAACCAAGGATGTTCTTGAAGTTGGCAGGCTCACAGCAGCAAAATGAAGCTGACACGAGTTCCAAATGACCAATGATTTAAAATTTGGAAGAAATAATAAGACAACTTATTTGCAGAGCCCATGCAGGCTGCTGCTGAGGTTTTTCACAGCAGGTTACTTATCAGCCTAATAGAAATGCTGACATGCACAACCTTAACTCCTGGATCGCCCAGGCACGGCTCTAATCCAATTGATTTGTGGTTGTTTCCTTGGATGAAGACATAAAGTGGATATGTTTTCCAAAATATCCTCACTTCTTCTTTAGGATAAAGAGGCTGTCCCGGAGGTACCCATGATTACATGATTCAAAGGGATTTTTATGATTTTTTGGTGCCTGCTAAATGGCAGTGTGTCATATTTTACCCCGGCTGAACTGCAGCCCTGGGAATAATGACACAATTTTCAGCTGGTAATACCCTGCCCTGACCTCTCAGCAAAGAAGGTATTCCCAAATTTAAGCACTTTTTAAGTTTACACCTCAATAGCAGGGTTTTTTTTTAAATGAACTATGTCAGATAATTATGTTGTCTTGCAATTTTCAATTATCAAAATTAACACACAGCATTTGCAGCAATGGCTATGTCACACTGCATTTTCTCCTCAAGTTCTTGTTTTCCAAACTGTAAAAAAAATTATCGAGAGATATTTGATTTCTGCCTTATTATTCGACTTCATTATGGTGAGAAAAACAATCTGTTATATTGCAGAGTAAAAACAGAACAGAAGAGTAGATCTAACAATAACTTTATGTAAATAATATACAGGGTTTTGCTGTTATTAAGATTCATCAGTGCCTGGCTGGGTGGGGCTTGGAGCAACCTGGGATGGTGGAAGGTTCCCTGCCCATGGAAAGGGGTTGGAACAAGGTGATCTTTAAAGTTCCTTTCCAACCCAAACCAATCCATGATTCCAGGGATGTAAGAACAATTTTGCTCTGTCAGTCTTGGCTGCATTCAAGCTCTCTTTCACCTGGGCTCTGTGTCGGCAGCTCTTTTGTTATCCTGGGGCAGAAGAGTGGCAGCTCTACATTATTCCAATTATCCTGAGAGATTTTGGCTGCAGGACGCCCCACGGACACTTTTAAGTAGATATTGTTCAAATAAAAGTTTTTAAAATCCATCTATTAATTAGGAGCTCCTCCACATTTCCTAACCTGAGCTGTGCTGACCAGCACCTGATCCTGCACCACAACCACCACAGGATTCCTCTGCCCTGCCCAGGCAGGCTGGGATGGGGAATTTTCAGCAAGACCAGGGGGATTTCTTGTGGCAGACTCAGCACCTCACAAACTGCTGCTGCCATTGCTGAATTTTGGGCCAAGTCCTAACAGGATCTATAATTCCAATATCTGAAAAACACTGGATGCAGGAATTGGTATGGAAACATGGGCTTGGCAGGAAGGGTCTTGTCAGGAATTCAGACTCATGATGGGTATTTACTACCCAGGTAGCAAAAGAAATGCTTCTGTATTGGGTTCATGCTGTCATTTTGGGTTTCCTGAATTAAATGTACGATTTGAAGCCAAGAGATATTTTATAGGCGGCATCGCTTTCTATAGCAAAGAGAGATTTTATAGTCGGTGTTACTTTCTGTAGCAAACATTTATGGGAGTCTGAAACTTGATACACAAATATTTGAACATTTTCCCACATCCGTATGGTGAATCACTTATATAAATACATTCTGCAGCCTTAGCAAGTAAGGATCCGTTTCAGTAAATCTCCCTTTTAGAAAATCTCTGTCATTCTCTAATCAGCTTTCTCTTCTTAGTTTTCATCTATATGTACATTGGGAAGTGCATTCACTAAGGAGCTCAGGAATGTAACTCGAAAATTATTTTCCAAAATAATTTTAAAATATTCTTCATCAAAACCATACCACAATCATAATCAATTTGTCTTATGGACCTTTTTCATTAAACTGATTTTTATTTGTAAATTACATTCTTGTTTGCTTTCCCTTTGAAAAGGCTTGAAATGAGGTGCTTAAGGGCAACCAATAATTTAAAGCCGCAAAAAATTGTTCCGCTCATCACTTTTCTAGGAATAAGGTTATTAATTTCTTTTTGATTTGATTTGATTTGATTTTTGCGAGTGAAGGTTGTTAAAACTGATGGGTCTGGACTGACTGCAGCTCAGAGATGTTTCTGTTTGACAAGATCAGTGCTGAGGAGAGGAATCACATTTCAAGTGTTTGGGGATCAAAGGGAGGGAAGGCAATCACGTAAGCCCCAAATTGGATTGCTCTGGCATATTTTATTTATGCAAACATTGCTCAAGGAATCGAATCACTGGCGCTGAAATACCTGACTCAAAGGGCTACCTTGCAGAAATAACAGCAGATTATAGGGTTGGCAGAGGATAAAACTCTACACCTGCTCATTTGGTGTCGGTGAGGGAAGGAAACGAGTAATATTCGAGGCTGAAAAGCAGTTCTCCAAAGATAGAAGTCATCAGTGGAAAGAAATGCACCTCTCAATTACCACGATCAAGTGTGATTTGGCTCAGAGGTGTGCTGTGATCCCCTTGTCAAAATAATCACAATTTCCCCCGGCCTCTGCGCTTCCAGAGCTCCTTGGTGACAAGGTGAGGGGATCCAGGCTCCAATTTAGAGCTGGTGGAGAAGGCAGCAAAGGACAGTGGATCTGACTGAACAGACAGCTGGAGCTGGGGGAGGCTGCATCCGTCTGGAACAACTTCACAGCCACGGGATGTCTGCTGGTGCCAGCTCCCTCTGCAACCAGCGTGGAATTTCTGCCACGTGCCCACAGCAGTCTCACCCCAAACAGATGGGAATCATCACAAACAGCTTGAAAATTACAAACAGGGGTTGTTTCCTTTAATGATAAACCCAAAAACCTGCAAGAAATGATGCCTTTTCCTGCCCTTGAGAGCAATTTTCCCCACAGCCCTGTTTTTTAGAGACCCTGGGAGCACAGGTTACCCCAAAGCAGAGGTTCTCTGTGCTGAGTGATGGGACAGAGTCAGAGAAGCCCTGGTCTCACAAGCAGCTCAGTTCCTACAGCATTCCACTTTAGGGCTTTCTGTTTCTGTTTGCTGCAGTGATGCTGAATACCACGGGTAACAACCCCTGATTATAGCTACCATCAGTGCCCTGCTCCAGGGGAGCACAAGGAAATACAGCCTCATTTTGCTGTTGTAACTTGGCAATAGAACATTTGGCGTTTTCATTGATGGCAGATTTATCTTTTCAGCAGAGACAAAATCTCTCTGTCCTAGGTACAGCCAACACCTTCACTTAGTCCATGAATTTCCTTCTTGGATCTCTGATGCTTTTTGGAGTAAAGACTGGAAGATTTTTGGTGATGGCCAATTCATTGCTTACACTGTTATCAGAAAGTTGTGTGCAGCATGGCACTATTTCAAAAAACCCCTGGGGTGGGGGGGAAGCAGATCTCAGTGCCCCAGGTGTGTGTGCCACAAAATCAGGCTTCCCAATAATTCCCTGTACCCCTCAGTACGTCACAAATTATCTATTGGTACCTGTAGGAGCCCTTGGCCAGCTAAAAGATTTTCTGATCTGCTGCAAGACTGGATGTCCTCATCCTGTTTTTCTTCAGGATGGTCTCTCCAAAAATGCGGGTCTTGCTTCGATAAGATAATTTAATTTATCTATTTCCCTTTTTGTTGGTCTTGGCCTGTGGTACAACAAAGGGCTGGTGAGGACCGGACAAACAGGTCCCTGTGTGATGGGATTCCTCTTTTTTTCCTTTTTCTGTCTCCCACACAAACAAGAAAAGCAGTAAACATGTGCTAAAATGTTTCCAAGGGTGGGCTGGGGCAATATTCCAGCACTTAGCCCATGCCACTGAGGCAGGAAGCCACTCCCTGTGCAGGGTGACAGTGCCAGGCAGGACGGTGGCACAGATTAGGCCCTGGCTCTGACCCCTCATGACAGTGCTGTAATCTGCTGAGGAGTTTTCCCCTGGAATCTAAGCACCAATTTGTTTGAAAATCCATCACTGTCACCAAGGAATTGCAAAGCAGCAGCAGCCACCGTTGGCGCTGACCCTGCAGGATTTTGTTCTTGCTGCTGGTGGAGGCAGATGTCTCACACACAGAGCACACATCAGCTGGCAAACAACAGCCTCCAGATGAGAAATCTTCCTCAAATTCCCTGTGATAGCTCCCAATTTTGATGTTTAGCTTTATTAAACAATTTAATATATTCACAGAGAACGAATGAGGTTGGGCAGTCATTGGCCTGCACAATAGAAAAATCTGAATTAATTTCCCAGTTAAAAAAGAAAAAGGCAGAAGAAATGAGATAACAACAGGTTCTTTAGTCTGCTCTCCTTGATTTGCAAATATTTGGGGTGAGGAACTGTACTTCAGGTATAAATGCAGTGCTTTAACTCCTGGAGAAGTTCCCAGTGTGACAGCACGGCGTCTCCCCGGGGACAGCAGCGCCAAAGGAAAACCCAACACTACTTAATTGATGGTTTGGAGCTTTTCCTGTCATAATCAAAAGCAAGGAGCACAACCACTGGTTTTGTCAACAAGAAGTCCTTGTTTTCTCAAGAGATTTCCAGGCTATTTTTGCAGATTTGAGTTTTTGATAGTTCATTGATAGTTCAAATACAGTTTTGATAAACACCAAGGCGGAGTTTTCCTGAGGGGAGCAAAACCAGCCTGGCTCTTCCACGAGTTTCTGTTGACCCCCAAAATCTGACCTGCCTTTCCCACATTCCTGATGGCCACTGATGTCTACGAAAAACTTCAAAAAACCTTCTTATAATTATATAAATTAGTTATATATAATTCTTATAATGTCTGGGAGCTTTGCATAAGAATAAAAGGACACTGATAGGTACCACTGTAAAGTGAAATAAGCTCATTTTAATGGCTCAAGAACCAGCTGAAAGCCTCACTCTTGTTTAGGACATTCCTTTATCAATTACCCATTCACCTTCACACCCAGATTTAACTTAATTTAACCTAAATATTCTAGATTAACCTCATAAAATGCTTCTGAATATGTGTAACTTTCCTGCACTTTAAATATCTTTATTGCCAACAGTAATGCAGCCTCAAGTATTTAAACTCTGCAGGAGTAAATTTGGACAGTCAGCAACATCAATATATCGACTAATAGTTACATTTTAATAACATTGGATGCATTAATATTGTCTTTAGTGATAACAGTGTGGCCAAGAATAACATTTTTATTCCTTACATGCAACTTAGGAGTGTATATATAACACCACTCTTCTCTGATCTTTTTTCAAAGCCAAGCTTGCAAAATCCTAATTACAGACTTGGGGAAGGCAGAAGAGGGTTTTCTAATTTCAAGACAACACCTGCAAAATAAATTGTACACCCTAAAATATTCTTTCTTTCAACAACATGGATATTTACCATTGATTATAAGAGATTTATATAGAACTGAAGAGTGATAAGCATATTCAAACAATTTCTAGTTGCCTGCCCATCCATCCATCCATCCATCCATCCATCCATCCATCCATCCATCCATCCATCCATCCATCCATCCATCCGTCCATCCTTTGCTAACTCATTTTCTTCTCTATTCTACATCAGTTACCAGTGGCTAAGAGGAAAAAAAATTCCCAGGCATTGCCAAGCAATTCAGGAAGGGTGGTCAACACATCTGAAACACATTTACCATCTGGTGACTTTTTTCTTGTTAAAAAGATAGCAGAGGAGGCAATTTGGAATGTATTTAATGCTTGAAATTAGGAAAAATATAGGAATTTTTTTTGTTGTTGTTTCAATGAGGCTTAAATTAAAAGCCTTGAATTGGGAACAAAGCACTGATGTGAACCTTGGATTGGGACATTTTATAGTTTACTCTGAGGGCTGATCCTGAAAGCACAGGTTGGGTGATTCATGTGGCCCTGATGCCTCAAGTTTTAGCTTTTGTATTTTTCAGATTCTGTGCTGCTTTAGTGAGCAGTTCTGAGCTCCACATTAGGGGATGGCAGCTCTCTGCACAGATCAGGGAGACAAAACAATTCCTGCTCTAGCTGGGGACCGAGGACAAGCCATCCAAATTTCAAGTCCAACAGCAAAAACAACAGTAGACTGAAGAAAAGAAAAAAAAGAGATAAAAATAGAACTTAATAATCTAAAACTATAATTGGCCAATTAACTCCAATATGCTAATTGACCAGAACTTATAAAAGTGTGAGACCCCGTGACCAGTTGTCCATTTTGTGACCATTTTGGTCCATCTTGGGTGCAGCCCTGGCTGGGCTCTTGTGCTGCCCCAGGTGTATCCATAGAGGGCTTTTAATAAATCCCTGCTTTATTCTGTAACTCTGTCCAGCCCTGTTCCAGGCCAGCCTGCCCAAGGTGTCAGAGGGATAAAACAATGAACACAGAAAAACAGTAATGAAAGCAAATGTTGGTTTCTGGTCAATCTCCTGCCAGGGGCCTGGGGCTGGAATTGGCAGGGAAATTGAGCCTGGATCTTGTCCCCAAGCTCCCAGACACATCCATGGCACCTGCTCCTTGTTCTCACCCAGACCCAGGGTATCTCCTCCCACGCTGAGTAACAAAACCCACCAACCCAAACCCGCTCAATATTTAGTCACCTACAATGGCTGGAACGAGGAAAAGTGACAGATTTTCCCAGCTAATGGCACCAAGAGCAGGTGCTCCGTGTGCAGCAATCTGGGACACAAACATCAACTCCAGCTCCAGCATTTTGGAGTGGAATAAATGCAGGATTCCTTATTTCACTCTGCTGCTCTGACTTTGTGGTTTGAGGCAAGCAGGGCTGGCAGTTTTGGGAGAATATCTCCTGTGTTAGGTGGCCTCGAGTCCTTCAGCCTCAGGGTTTGAGATCCAACTGGATGCTCCCTGTCACTCATTCCCACTCCTTTTCTCCATCTGCATTCGCCCACCTTCTTTCATCAGGCAAAAAAGAGACTTTCTCATCCCTACAATGCAAAATTGCCTTTCTCATTTTGCAAGGTTTTCCCTAAACCCCAGGATTTATAGGATTCTGTAAATTAGCAGGAAAGAGGTAACAGTTTCTGTACATTTTCTCTGAAGGTGAATTTTTTAAGGATTTTTTTTTCCCCCCAGATGTTAAAAAGATTCCAGAAATGTCTAGCTTAGCCCAAGCAACCTCTAATTAATGTGCAGTGGGTTAACTTCAAGTAATTCCAGGTTTAACAGTCCTATGAGCAATGCTGAGAAATTACAGTGGTTTTTTTTCTCCAGTAGAAATGTGAAATAATAGCTGCTCTATAAAACCCCCTCATCTCCACCACTTCCCACTTCATTTGTTTAAAGCCTGGTGGTTTTATGGCTTGTCTGCACCTCTCCTGAAATGGGACTAATAAGAGGAAACGATGTGACTTGTCCACTGCTTCCAGCATAAAAAAAATCCCCTCGTGTTCCTGCTACAACATCCACAACAGGCACATGCCTTTAAAAAATACAACAGCAAATTAATCAAGAGCAAACACAAGTCTCTTCTGCCTAAGGGGTCTGTGGGAGATGGTAAAGAATCAAAAAGAAGGCTACAGCTGATTTATATTTCTTTATGATGATCAAAGGCAAATGGACTCCAATTCAGCAAGGAATATAAATTCTGTGTGAAAACTCACTTTTTCTGCTGCATATAAAATTGAAAAGCCTTCTCCACTGAGCTATATCTAGTTTAAAATCCATTAGCTAATACTGCATGCCCTAAGGTTAGAAAAGGAGCAAAAATCCAATGGTGGACTAGACATTGCAAAGAGTTTTTTACACGTCCCCCAAGTTTTATGTGTCTTTCTTGCTTCCTAACTGGAGATTATTAGATTTTGAGAAATCTGACTTGTTTAAACAATTGTTGTTGTCACAAAGTTTCTTATACACAACCAGCTAATGAAGTGTTTTCCTCTATTAAAAATAAATCAGCATCTAAAAAACCCCAAACCCACCAACCCAACAACCCTGCCCTGAAATGTGTGGTGGCTTTGGTGACTTTTGGATGGTGGGAGAGAAAAGGGCAGCCCTGAGCGCCCACGGGATCCCAGCTGCAGGGATTTGGGGATGGATCCATAGGCAGGATGATGTGATCTTGTTCATAGACTGTTCACTGGAATGGAGGTTTGGATCCTAGATTAAACAGCCTGGAACAGCCAGCACAGCTCCAGAGAAGCCAAAGAGTTCTTTTTTAGACTTCAGTGATTTTATGGTTTTTAGATTTTGGGGGCAGTGGAAGTACGCTACTAAACCTGCTGATTAGAGAAAAATAAAACTGGTGAAATGGAAAGGTGCATCCTCCTCCAGTGCTGGACATTGGTTTGGTTTAAAACTTTTATGACCAGGAAAACAAAGCCAAAATATTCCATAAAAGTTTCTACAACACTTTCAAAAAGTAAAATAGTCTGTCCAATCTTTTACTATGTTACACTTCTCTTCTCTCTTCTCTTCTCTTCTCTTCTCTTCTCTTCTCTTCTCTTCTCTTCTCTTCTCTTCTCTTCTCTTCTCTTCTCTTCTCTTCTCTTCTCTTCTCTTCTCTTCTCCTCTCCTCTCCTCTCCTCTCCTCTCCTCTCCTCTCCTCTCCATGGATCAGCAACTTGATTTGGTTTGAAACCTCCAAGCAAAGCATCCTCAAGTGAAATCCTTCTAGTGGAAGGTTCCCTGCCCATGGTGGAGGTTTGGAATGAGATGATCTTTCAGGTGCCTTCAAACCCAAACCGTTCTGTGATTCTGGGAAATATATGAGCACAAATGCGTTACATATTTAAAATTCCTGTGCAGGAAAAGCATGGAAGCCATCCAGGCTGGACAACCACAGCCTTCAGCTCCAGGGTTCAGCTGCCAACTGCACTGTGCATATTTAATCAAGTGCACTATTGTTTCGAGTGCCTCATTTAAATTCCTCAACTAATTAAAAAAAATCATAAATAACTCTTATAGAATTGTTCTGTCTCTGCCAAGAATAATTAAAATAATTTAGCGGAATGAACCTCCTAATTGTCCGTGTTCAGCATTCCTAATTCACCATAAAGCTGGATGCTCCTCAAGGGAGCAAGTCACTGACATATCTCCTGTATATTATATTTTGCTGGATGAAACTTGGAGCACTTTGCTCACATCTTCTCTGACCTTTCTGGGATTGTATCACACACTTTTTCAAAAAATTAGACTTCGATTTTGCCCAATCTTCATTTATAACAGATCCATTTCTCCACAAGATATTAGTTGGTTCATCCTTTCCCTCTTTCATTATTCATGCTTTAGGAACAATGAAAATGGGAACAGTGACTGGATGTGGAAAAACAACTTCCTTTAGATAATGTGTTGCCTTAAAGATACAAATATCCCAAAAAAATGAGATATTCAGAATGCTGGTTTTACTTTCAAATGCAAGATATTGTCTAATTTTTATCAGGAGCCCTGGAATGCAGATCCATGACTGCTTGGGATATGCAAAGGGTGTTGAAGGTGGCATCTGCCAATGCCTTGGAGGAGCAACATCTGCAGGAATGGTGCCCAATATCCAAGAAGAGAATTTCCCGTAAGACCAGAGCTACTTTAACTTCCTTTTAACCTGGGCCTTCTCAAATGGCTCCTGACAGGTCTGCAACTGTGGCTGTAAATAAAACATGAACTACCTGAGGTCAAGAGGAAAATTATTGATTGCAGCGACTTTGTGTCTGATCCTCATCCTGCTCCTTTCCAACCCTGTCCAAAAATGGCTCAAGCCACAAATCCCAGGAGCAGGAGCCGTGGTCAGCCAAGGGAAGCCACTCAAAGAGAAAAGTATGGGAGAACTCACCATCCTCTGAGGATCTGGGACACATTTCCACCTTGTTTGCCCCACCCAGGGCAAAACTGCATTCACTGGCAATAATTCTGCTGTTCTAAAATAATCTAAATATAATAATATAAAAAAAATCATACAAACCACATTTTACAGAACACAGGACCTTGGCCCTTTATAAACTTCTGTTGCTTATAGACAACAAATTATCGAATACCTAAGATTTAATTTGGGTTTTTTTTCATTTCTGACCTATTTTGTCTCCTTTTCATGGGACATCTCAAAATTAGCAGACTTTATCAGTCCAATCTTTCAATAATTTCCATGGTGCAGAGGAATCCCTTAGCAAAATGATAAGAAAAGACCTCAAAATGTTATTTTGTATCTAGATCATAAAATCAGGTTTTCTTTGGTTTCTGTTTTTATTGCCCTTTTTTTAATGATGAACTGGACATTTCTGCCTACAAACTCTTCAGCTTCCTCGAGGTAATTTGGCATCACATTTTGGGGAAAAAAAGTGGGTTCAAGGGCATCATGTAGGAAAATGTCACACAATCAAGAGTCATCAAGTCCATCTCTCCTCCCTAAGACCTGACCAGCTAAATATCCTTCCTTGTTTATGGAACTCCTACTTCCCAAAAATTCTGTAATGCCTGAGCAGAATCATCTTCCCCATGATTTAATCCCGATATCTCTTGTCCTGACACAACAAACAAGATTTTTTTCCTTCTTTTCAAGAGCATTAAAAAAAGTAGTGATTCAGCATGGTTGTTTTTTTAAATGTTTTTTATTTTTTGCCTGCTTTAGGAAAGGGTAATGCAGATGATGAATGGGAACATTCAGTGGCAGAAGAGAAATGATTTGCACTTAGTGCTTGAAATGTGTGAGTCGTAGCACTGTATAAACACCAAAAAAAATTTAGATGAAATATAAAACACTGAGCCAGTGTTGCTGCTTTAACCTCTGTTAGACATCCCCTATATTTTTTGCTACCCGTGAAGCATTTGCAAACAGGTTTTCTGTGCACTAAGACCACCTTTGTTTTAAAACTGATATTACAAATTAATTAATTTAGGGAAAAAATGACCTTAGTAATTAAATCCTGTGTGTCATCTCATGATGGGAATGTTACAGTTTGGAGGAGCTTTAAGCTATTTATTTTTTTGATTCTAAAGTCCATCCTCAAGGTTAAGCAAAACTTTAACCTTGACCTGATAGTTCTACGCCAGGCTTTGGATGGGGAATGGAGATGTTTAACTGGTTTTAAACTGAGAGAGAGGGGGTTTAGATGGGATATTGGGAAGGAATTCCTCCCTGTGAGGGTGGGGAGGGGCTGGGATGGAATTCCCAGAGCAGCTGTGGCTGCCCCTGGATCCCTGGAAGTGTCCAAGGCCAGCTTGGAGCAGCCTGGGACAGTGAAGGTGTCCCTGCCATGGCAGGGGTGGCACTGGATGGGCTTTCAGGTCCCTTTTCCAGCCCAAACCATTCCATGATTCCATGATTCCATGCAAATATGCTGCACACTCAGCAAGGTGGAGATTCCACCAGCCTTTTCCAAGAGAAACTACCACCCAAACTCACCACAAAGGAGCACCAGGCAGGTTTGATGAAGGAGTGTTCCAGTGGGAAACATCTCCAGAGACACAATGCAGGTGTTTTACCATCGTACTTGGGAATACAGAGAGCTCCTGAGCCCATCTCCTCCTGCAGCAAACACTTTTAGCCCTTGCCACAACCCCCCAGGCATTAATCCTTTAATTTATTCCCTATTCAATGTACAACCAGCTCGCCCCCCTCCCAGCACAAATCCCTCTTTGTATTTTGAGACGCCGTGAAATACGTTCTGGCGCTGATTTTTTATTTATGTAGCTTTTGATAATATCATTTATGGCATGTTTGTGAGAAAGAGCCACCTGGTCCCACTGGGGAGCATGGATCCCACTGCTGCATGGATGACAGATCCTGGAGAAAACCTTGGAGAAAACAAAAGCAGCAACAGCTTCCCATGAATTTCTGGCTGCTTCTTGTTCCCAATAAGATGCTTTGACTCTGGGGCCAGGGCTCAGAATCTTGCTGATTTTTATCCTCATTTCCCCATTTGGCACATTTTTTTCTCCAAAACCCCAATCTGGTATTTTCTCAAGTGCTTTAACACAGTGGATCCACCTGGGGAATGTCGTAGGGAGAGAATTTAATGGCTCAGCCTTCAAACCAGGCTGCTTTTGTGCTGGGAGAGGGAGATGCAGATGTGCACACAGATACAACTTCACACAGGGATGTAATCATTCATCTTAACAGAAAACTAGGAATATTTCTAACAAAGCTCTTTCTGTGCCTCAGCTTTACCATCAGTGAGGAGAATTTTTTGTTATCTGTATGTGTTATGTTTAATTCCCCTAATGATTAAAATGTTTTTTTTCCTTCTTCTTCCACTTCTTTTTTTTTTTTTTTTTTTTAATTTATTTGAAAATGGGCCTCTAATGCATGCAAATTCTTAAACATTTATGGATAAACCCATGAATCTGCAAACACTTGCAGATTTCCCCTGGCAGCTTGAATTCCTATATTAAACCTCATCTGGTAACTGCAAGTGTCAAAATTATTCCTGGTGTGCTGAATCAGCCTAAATTTGTCATTGCATTCAAGAGAAGTGGAAAATTAAAGTGAATTTCATTGCTTCATAGCTTGATACATGAAAACACATGTACAAATGAACAGCACATACAAAATTATAATTTTAAATTACATTAATCTATGTCCTCCGGAGAGTTTTGTGTGTCACAAGGCAGGTAGAGACAGTCTTCCTCAGTAATGACTATTATTTATTGATTTTTTTTAATACCTCGAAAACAAGTAATACCTGTGGTGGTAGGTCCAGGAATCACATTGAATGTTTTCCTAAAATTTCTAATGAGAAATAGTGAAATGTCAGAAAAAGAGTGAAAGATGGGGAATTTCCTTTTCATGCCGCCATGTGAATATTGGTGATTCCTCTCTCCCAAGTTGTTAAAATTCCTTAAAATCTGATGTGAACGAAAGATATTAATGTACATTTAATTAATGCAAATAAAATGATTTTGGGGAATCACAAAGCTCAAAACAGCCAAATATCAGATATGCCATTATTTGTGCTTCTGACATGTTGTGTATATGTTAATATTTTATTCCCCAAACCATTTCATCTCCTCTCCTTATCTCTTTTTCCCAGTCTCTCAGATGAATGTGGGTGAAATAAAACGCATTTTAAAGCATTGTGGAGTTTCCACAGTAATCTTCCTCTGACCATCCCTTGGGAGCCTTTTTTTGTTGGTGTGTTCAGTGGTAGGGATAGGAAAGGAAAAAAAAAACAAACATTTTTCAATGTTATTTTTGAGCTTCTTTTCCCTTGCCACTCCCTGGAGCCAGCTTGTACTTTGCCCTCTCTGTTCTTTCTCACTTGGCCTGAATCTCCTGCCATTTATCTTGGGCTTCCACCAGTGCAAGGAGGCTGCCCTATGAGTCCAGCAGATTTGCTTTAGATCCAAGGAACTGGGGAAATCTCTGCATCAGAACCTGGGGCTTGATGAGATTTAGGAATGTTATTTATGTCAGCCCACATTTTCCTGATGTAGAACAGATATCGGTCTCTTGGACCGAGGGTACTCCTGTGATTTTAAGGGAAAAAAAGATTCTCCATACTCCTTTGTTACGGTTGATTGACTGGTTGTTTGTGTGGAAAATGGTTTGGAGAAGGTTCTGATCATTCCATTTTTCTCTCTGTGCCTCACAGAATCATCTCTGCTCCTTCTCTGCTGACCCCAGGCCTCAGAGAGAACCTGAAGGCCTCAGTGAAGCAACCCAGGTCCCCCCGGTTGTTTCTTTTTCACAGCGCTCCCAACAAGCGTGGAACAGCAAACAGCACTAAAACCTTGGTTTTCACAGCACTCCCAACAAGCGTGGAACAGCAAACAGCACTAAAACCTTGGTTTTCCTGAGGTGAACCACTCAGGATGAGCTCCTGCTGGAAAGGAATTGTGCTTTGGGCTCTCCATCAAAACCTCCTTGTCAGCTTTGTCTCGATAATGTGCTTTTACATCCCTACAGCCCTGCGAGTGAGGGAGCCTTACAGAGACCGCTTCCACCAAGCAATCAAAGCTTTTGAGGCGACTTTTTGGGGAATGATTGCCTCAATCTCCACTCCTCAGAAGCCCTGAGGCGGCTCATTGAGTGCTCTCATTAAGGCTTAAAGAGCTCATCAGCATAACACTGAATTTGGACTTCTGTTTGGGTGTTTGAACGTAGACACGGAGTTCTGCCTGGAAGAGCCTGTCCCAAAGCCCAGGTTTCAGCAGAATGAGGTGGCTCGGGCAATCTGAAGGCAGAATTTCTCCAGAAGAGCTTTTACAGGGCTGAAAATTCCCAGGACACACCAGCTGAGATTGGAGCGAGGCTTGACTTCCAGCCAGAGGGGAAAAAAAACCAAACAAACAAAAACCAACAATATTTTTCAAGTATTATAAAAGCAAAAGGACAGTGAAGAGACTGTATTAGCATGTTTTTAGAAGACCAATTCGTGCTGCTTTATATCTCCCCTCTTTTTAGTGCAGGCACACAGAGAACGTATTTTACCCATCTGGTAGAGTCTCCCTCTCTTAAATTGGGCTCTTTTTTGCTTGTCTCGCCTCGAAGTTGAGAAGAGGAGACTACATTTGCTTGAAAATGCCATTTAAATAGGTAAGAGTTTTATCAGCAGAAAGCCTTCATTATTGGAAAAACACGAATATGAGCCACTAAAGAGACTCGGAGCAAATGCAGGAGGCAGGAGGTGAGGATTACTGTTGCTGTGCTATCAGTGATGCTGAAAGGCTGGGGAGCCTGGAGGAAATTTAAATCATGTTCTATCTTTGGCAGCAGACGTGCTGGGTAGGGCTGGAGCAAAGGTGTGCAGCTTAAAAGCTCTACAAACCGGTGCAGAAATGAAACCACCTTTCCTCCTCGGTGTTTTATGGCTGCTTCTTTCCACTTAATTTTATAGCCTGGCAAGGAAGATAATTCCTTGGATCTTCCCTGTCATCTCATACAAACATTTTGGTTTTGTTTAAACTCCTCCTCATCTAACACCACTTACTCCAGGTTTTGCCTCAGGGCTTTAGAGGTGTTTAGTTTTTATTGTTCTCCCGTTGTAGGCAGAAGCACAAACACATCTTAGATCATGGCAGGCTGTGTTGGACACGGATTCACACATCCATGAATTAGTTCGGAGCATTACAAGGAGAAAAGTGAGATTTAGGGCAAAGGGATGAGCAGGAGCAGGGACTTTCTGTCCCCTCCCTCTGCAAAGACCTCAAACAATTCCTTTAAAATCTGCAGCTGATTTTCTCTTTATGAAAAAAAAAAAAATCAAACCAATTATGCCTACAGACCATAAAGGTTCTATATTCCATTATTACCAATATTTAGATGTGGTGTGGCATTAAACTTACAAATGGGATTTTTTTTTCATAAAGCATAAATAATTAGCATTGCTTTATTTCAACTACAACATCTGTTAGTTCGATTTTGCTGGTATTTTTTTGCTGCTTTTTAAGCTGCAGAGTCAGAGGAGAGAGCAATTAAAGGATATAATGTGCTTAATTTCATAACCTGGGGTAATTTCATGAAGAGTAAGAAAAAGAAAAATGAAGGTTCAACATCAGGACAGGAGGTAAAGAAGTATCATAAAAAAAATCCCTCAGGGTATCTCATCACTTGGGTGTCTTAAAACTAGTCTGGAAAATTGACTTTAATGTCTGTTCTAGGAAAGAGCCCTGAGAGTTTGCAGAGGGTAGGTTGGAAAAACCTCATCCCTTTGTTTTCCTGTTGTTTGCTGTGTTGTTCCCTGAGACATGACCATGCAAGTTCTTTCTGTTAGAAACATGGAAAATATCCGTCCTTTTTCCAATCATCATTTCCACTCCCATCAAGCTGCTGTGAAGACCCCAAGGCATGAGCAAGCTCAAGGGGTGGCCTAAAGCCAGCAGAGAGTGGAGAAATCCCTCCCTGTCTCCATCCTGGGGAGAACATATTTCCCAACACTCTCCTGCTGGGGCCCGCTGACTTCCAGAATAATCAGAATTTGTCTGGAAAATATTTCTAACAAAAAGCTTTGTAATCACATCTCTGTCTTGGTCATAGCAAATGATACAACAGCTGTTTCCTCCCAATTAATTGCATTTAATGGTGCCCAGACTGGGATGCAGAGGCAGCTCCTTGAGATGAAGATGTCAAAACTAATGGAGTGAACTATCGCAAGGTGTGATTAATTCCTCGGCAAATATTTTTCTTTATTAGGCTGCTAATTAGATTACTTTCCGAATTCTCAGTTAATAAAAATATTAATATTTGATATTTATCTACTGCCAGGCACTAATAGCTGGCATGTTAAAGCCAGCTCTAGTGGAGCTGTATTTTATCTGGGTTTATGGAGCTTTGCTGCAGTTGGGGTGGGCTTGGTGCTGATTTCAGCACTGCACTCTGTAGTAGTCACAACACCTCCTGTTAGTGCACCAGGGAGCAGGAAAATCAGAGCCCTGATTATGCTGGGTGTGCTCTTACACAGAACTGTAGAGCTCTACAGTACCTGCTCTGAAGCCAGATGCCAAAAAAAAGGTAAATTTTAAAATAAAATAAAATTAGAGAATGTGTGAAAGTCACCGCTTTGCTGGGAAAATAAAGCAGCTGTGAAGGAAGGAATCAAAATATACAGAGCTCAGACGATGTCCTGTGAGCCAGACCAACACTCAGGGGGAATTCTAACCCAGCAGTTTGCTCAGAGTTGTATTTACAATGAGGTTCCTAACAGTATTTGGTGCTGGAGAATTGCCTGGGTGCAAATAAGAATATGTAGATAAAATCCATTTTTGTCAATTTTTGTGAGAAAAATGTACTTGAGATGGAAATTTCTCCTTCCTAGAACTCTCCTGATCACATGGATCTCATTGAAACATCAATTTTGGGCGAATTTGCAGCTTGTGTAAATCACCACGGCTTCATTTTCTTTTTCTTTATTGATAATCTGGTTTAGCTCTGAGTTTTCAACACAATTATACCACTTCAACACAATACCCCATTATATTTCATTATTCACGTTGCTAAGAATGTTGAAGAGATGATAATTCATTAATCATTATTGCAACAGTACTAATTAATGTAACGCCACCAGCCGTATCCGAACACGCTTCTTTTTATCTAGAGAGAAGAGAATCTGGCTAAGAATTTTCCTGTTACAAGGAGTGGGGAGGGAAATATTTTCACAAAAATATTCTTTCACAAAGGTTTGACACGAGTTTGATCTAAAGCGAAGTGCTGGAAGAACAAAGAAAGATGAAGGACCTGAGCAAGGTGGCAACCAGCCTTGGTGGTGGCAGTGGACGGGTGCAAATATACCCTGGGCAAAGAAAGGGCTGAAAGGGGGAAAAGAGAAAAGATTGACTCATTTCAGCTCAAACCAAGGCTGGGAACGTGTGTAGGTTCTCCTAGGTCAGCTGCTGGGCCTGTGGGATGTGGTAAAGTGCTGCTTTGTGAGAAATTAAAAAGATAGATATATATAGATATATAGATATATAGATATATATGATATTATTGAGTCCCAGAATGTAATGGGACGTTGAAAATCAGATTGTGAAGCTGCAACAATGGCAGAAAATGCAAGCTGAACCTGCCATCGTGGCTGGGAGTTAAATGCCATTCTTTAGGAGCTACTGGACAAGTGCAAATAATCCACAGCACGTTGTCAGTCTGGAATAATCAGGAGGATGAAAGCTGATGCTGTGGTGCAGGAAGCTGAGGTGGAACTAAAATCAGGTTTCAGTTGTCAGGTGGCAGACAATGAAAATAGTTCTGAGGACAATTTAATGATAAACATTTGGGCCAGAATGAGTGGGATTGATTGATGGCTTCCCCAACAGACCCTGCTCAGAACCTCCAGCAATTCCAGTGTGGTTTAAGAAATTAAGTCTGGCCCTGCTCTTGTGTCAAGATAAAATGTTATCACTAAATTTCAATGAAATTTGGAATTTCTCCTTGGAAGACAATTTTAACGGCTATTTTGGTTTTGAATCCAAGCAAAACATTGATAATGCTAACAAAATCAGACGATAATATTAAAATATAGAAATCCAAGATCTATCTCTTATAGGAACATACTTCACCTTCTATTCTCTCATGACATTTGTGCCAGGTGACACAATGCAGTGCCCACTGCCATGGGCCTGCCATCCTGTTATCTCTTACAAAACATGATAACCTTTACTCTGAGATGAAATTCATTAAAATGCACAGTTTAGCATTTTTAAACATCATTTTTTATATCAAATTGTTGTCTGCCTGTGACAATGAAAGAGTTTAGCACTGTGACAGTCTGATTGAGTTTAAAAAACCCAGATTTCAGTGTGCTAGACCAGCTGCATTTCTATGAAATAATTTTTTCCTTGATATTGAAAACAGTTGCTCCTGCTCAGCTCCTGGATTATGTCCTGGTGTGTTGTGTCATTCTGTACACTGAAGTTTTAACATTTTTCATGTCACATTTACAGCTGATGACCCCACACTGGCATTTGGGGTAGTTCTGATGTTAAAGATTAGTGACCTGCTGGCGTGTGAGCCCTTGACCATTTCCTTCCATCCACAAAAACCTCATTATGCCTCTCTTCAATCTCCCAGAGAGGAAGGCAAAGCAAGCACCACATTTGCTGATAGAGCAGCCTGCTTTCCGTGGAGTTTTGGAATAATTTGATTTTGCACAAAGCTATATCCTCTCTGCACATATCCATAATTAATGACAGTCAATTGCTCCTGGTTTTGTTCAAGCCAAGGTTATTTTGGACAGCACTTTGGTTCAGAAAGCTTCAGCAGAGTCCTGTAAACACTCCTGGGTCACTGATGACATGATTGCTGTGTAATTCTAATACATTATCTTCCAAGCTGTCCCTTGATGTCTCCTCTGTAGCCCAAACACTGCCTGCTTTGAGTGCCTCTGTTTGCAAATGGTCCCTGCTGTCCCAAAGTTTCAACACATTCTCCATGTCCGGATTGAATTTATTCCCCTGATGAAACTTTTCAATAAAAGCTGCCCTTTTGGGGGCAAGTACCAGCACATCCAAAATCAAATGAAGTTCGAGAGTTTCTGGATCATCCACCAAACCCAGCCTGAGCCCGGAGCCCACGGGGTGGGGGATCCCCATCACGAGAGATGTCAGGACTTGGCAGAGCTGTTGGAAGAAGGGCCCAGAGGCCCTTCCTGCACGGGGTTTGCAGCCACCCTGGAGAAGGGAGAAGGGCACAAACACCCAGGAGAGTTTGGAGCGTCCTGAGCACCACCACTGACCCCACTGCTGCTCCACCACCCTGCCCAAGGGCTTTTCCCCAGGTCAAAAACGTGATCACAGAATCCCAGAATCACTGGGCTGGAAGAGACCTCCAAGGTCATCAAGTCCAACCCAACCCCAACACCCCAACCAAACCACGGCACCGAGTGCCACATCCAGTCTTAAACACATCCAGAGATGGAGAATCCACCACCTCCCTGGGCAGACCATGATATTTTCTTTAATGTTGCTGCTTGGATGTAGTAAAAATTGGAATGACAGAGACCGTGCCCTTTGTAGGGTGGGGCCTGAAAAATTGCATTACGAATAAAATAATTTCAGGATAATTTCCTGAGTAAAGTGTTTTGTGCTGCCTGGATAAAATAATCCCTAAGGGAGTTTTTTAGGACAATCTTTCTGGTTTTTAACAGTAAGGATGGCTAAAACTGGAGTAGCTTATGGAAAATATTTTTTTTTTGTGAAGAAAAGGCTTTCAAATATGATTAAATAAACATCTACCAATATTGCTTTCAGGACAGGTGACCCTGGCTTGTGTTAGCAAGGACTGAATAGATGTGTCACATCTTTTCTTCCTTTTATTTACTCTTTGACAGTTAATTTTCATTTTTATAATACCAACTTTGACACTTAAATCAATTCCTGTATGTTGTATTTTGAACCTTTCCAATAAGATGAAAACTCAAATACACCTGATTTTCCCTGGCTGTACCATTAGTTTCTTGAAGTTGACTTGCAGGCTATTAGCTCAAGGATACTTTTACAATACAAAAAAAAGTGAAATTTTCTAAATTTTTAAGACTTTTAAAATACAAAACAACAAATATAGCCAGGATTATTAGATTTCCAACAGGAAGGATTAGGAACTTGCTAATGTAACTAAAAAAATATATAAGAAAAATGTACCTAATGGTTTAAAGAGTAGTTTGGTTAAAATATATTTGTGAAGTACAGAGGTATTTGCTATGATAGCTGCAAATGTCAATAAAATTTACAGACTTCCTTTTCCTGAGTGACCCATCCCACAGAATCATGGAATCATTCAGGCTGGAAAAGACCTTCAAGGCGAGGTGCCACAGCTACTCATTTTTGAACATTTCCATGATCTGTGTATGGACATTTAATGGCCCAATTCTTGCCACTGCTGTCCCCCATCACTGCCTGTTGAAATGCTTTTGACACCTCTGTGGATTCTTAGGGAACTTTCACAAATATTGTTGTATAAAGAACTTTGAGATATTTTTTTTTTAAACGTTACCAGTTTGCCACATGCCCTTGCCCAGTAGCTCACAGCTGATGGCTCCATGGACTGCATTTCTGGTTTAGTGTCTCGTTCCCTTGGCCTGAGATAATCCCAGAATGTGCCTTTTCCACTCCAAATTATCTGGAAATAGAGATGCACAAATTCAGAGAAACTCTGAATAATTTGAACTTGCTACTGTTCCACCTGCATGTTTCAGCTACTGAGCCTTAGATAATAATGGAAACAACACTAAGAATATTTTTTCATTGCTAAAGTGAACTGAAAGGTTTGTCCTTCGCCCAGATTTCAGCAGAGAGATCCCTCTCGATATCAGGTTGCTGCAGCACTCAGCTGCAGTACCTGGGTGGAAGTGGGGATGGCACAAAACCAGAGATGTTCCTAAGAGCCAGGAGTGCTGGGAATTGCATCTTCAGCACTTGTCCAATGCTCTTTTCCTCACCTCCAAATAAAAACCTATTTTCTCTTTAGGAAATCATGTTCTGCTTCCTCTGAGTTCTCTGCTCCTCAGTGCATCCCTACAGAAATTAAAGATGTGCCCAGTTCTCCACCACTCCTTCCAGCTGGAGGAAGAATTGCTCCTCTTCTGTTTCACAGTCCACACACATAAATTTTTCAGGGACAACAAAATTAAAAATATATTTTTTTAATTTTTATCTCTGGATATGGGACTTGCTAACAAAACCTATTTTTTTTACCTTGCACACATAGTAATTTCTTTTCTGATTTGTTGATCAGACTAGTTCTTAGGAAAAAAACCTGCCTATTTCACCTATTGCTTTTCCAAAAACACAGAGATAAATCCACTTGTATAGCTAATATAATACTTTGCCAGTTGCATTTAGTTATTTAATCAGAAAAAGGTTGATACAATTTGTGGAGGGAAAAAAGTTCAAGCTAATAATTCTAAAGTTTTACTAAATAAAATGTATTGACTTTTAAAAAAATTGAATATTAGACAATCTCAAAGTTTTTAGAAGCCTAGAACAAACAGAGGATTTCATTTCATAAGCAAACCTCCAGTTTTACTTTTGGCTCAAAAGGGTTTCAAATGCTTTTGTTAAAACCAATCCAGAATGATTTCCCTCGATTTTTCAGAACTGGTAGCTAAATAAAAAAACAGCTCATACTATTCCAAGGTTACTTGAGGATTTCTTTGTGTTACTCTTGCGCTTCCAGTTTCATTCTCCTGGCTTGAGTAGCAGTTAATTATTTTCTCAAAAATCGAAGTAGACCTTAGCAACATGAAAGCAATAAAGAAATTCAATGGACTGCATTCACTCAACAGGGTAAAAATTTCTGAAGCCTGAAAAGTTCCTGCCCTGGAGAGTGAAAGGCCACTAATAACCCCTTGTCCTTGAGAGCAGCCCTGAAAAGAAGGAGGCAAAAGAACTACTTTGCTGTGAAGTGGGGTTTCATTTTCCAGCCCCTCTAGATATTGCAGCAGACACATGCAAGAAATAAAAGTGCTCCTGAACAAGTTAACAAGGCCTTTGCAGAGGAAAAGACACACCCTTCATTATCATCCTGATGTGAGGAGCCTTTAGTCTTCTTCTTCAGGGCTAGGAGTGAGACTCAAGTCCAATAAAAATTAAGATTCGCTGATGTGGTTGGGGTATAAAAGGCAAGCCCAGTTTTATCACCCTCCTGTCAAAGTTTACATCCTTTGCTGTAAATATTGTAATATTCAGCTGAAGTCTGGTCGTGGTGGAGGGTTGGGGTTTTTTCCCCATAAATTTAGTGAGCTAAAGACTGTCTCTAGTTTGTGGAATTTGTGATTCATTCCTAATGAAGGCCTTGCTTTGCTTGGCACCCAGCCTAGGCCGAGGACTGGGAAATGACTTTGAATGAGCAGAAGTGACATCCTGCATTTCACTAACTTATTACACCCTCCTTGATCCAGTGCCTTTTGTCATCTGGGGTCTCATCTTGAAGCCCTTAGTAAGGGAAAATTCTCTCTGACTTCAAAGCTAAGCAAAGCCTTTATGAATAAATCACCTGAGGTTTTGGTGTCACTGATCACAGATCCAAACTTCCCAATGTGAATTCAGGAGTGTGTTACCAAGCTTTCCTACTCAGCATCCCTAATTCCTGCTCCTGCTCGCTGTGTCTTCCCTAATTCTCTTTATCATCTCACTGCTTGCCTTCTCCAGATTCAGTAAACTCACAACAGCCGGTTTAATCTCCATATTTAAATATTTAAACCATTTGTCCTACCCAGGATTTTTCCTCTTATTATAAAAAATTACACTCACATTGGAAGTTAAAGAGAAAATAAATTCATTTAAGGGGTATTTTCCTCCTGTTAAAGTGGCATCTGGCTGTTGCTGACACAAATGGGTTTTATTGTCTGAGGTAGGAGGGAGATTCTTGTGGGTGTAATTGAGGGAGCCCAGGCAGTTTTCCCACTCAGAGCAGCTGAGGATGTTGTCCTCAATTTTGAAGCCATGTGAAACACTGTTAGTGCCTGATGGAAATAACAAAGGGGATAATCAGATGTTGGGTTGTAGACACGGATAGAAAAGTCCAATGAGTTTTTATGAAAGCTTTGCTGAGATTTCTTCAGATGTATTAATAGCAAAAGCAAATCACTTCATTAGAAGTGTTACTGCAGCAGCTATCACACACCCTTCTTGAGCTGTTACAGTGCAATTATTTGAAGGCAAAAGCAAAGAGCTGCAAATTAGCAAACTTCAATTATTGTTTTTAAACTTCAAGACTTTCTTCTTTCTTCTCTGAGAAACAAAGCAAATTTTAGAGAAGCTGACAGATCATCTTCCCCACACTCCAAAATCAAAGCTCCTATCATTTGAAATATTTAAAAAATGCAAGTGATATACAGACTTTTTTTAAAAAATGTTTCTCCCATCAACAGTAACTTTCAAATTTCCAGTTTAGCAGATTTCAGTTTCCTCTCAATTAATTCTGGCTTTTCCCAAGAGATTCATCTTTCTTCCTTTGAAACTGAGGATGGATGTGTGTGTGCCTGTCCTTGAGAAGAAGAGCCCAGCATCAAAGTTCAGCCCCTGACCATGCCACAGATTATTTTATGTGAATTAAACAAGTCTTCCCTTACTCAGCTCTGTCTCTGTGCAAGAGGCTGCTGATAAATTTTCTTCCCCCTGTTTTATCTCTTTCATCCAGTGCATGAGATTGGCTGTCAGGATATGTCCCATTAAGAAGCAGAGCACCCAGCACAAGAGAGCCTAAATTGCCATTCACACTTTCCAGAGCAGAAATATGAAGAGATTCAGCTTTAGATTAATAAATATAATGTGTCCCAAAATGAGGGAAATCATCTCCACCGTAAGCATCTTTATTTTCCTTGGGAAACTTTACAGACACATTCAGAGTAGCTGATGAGCAATAGAAGCAGTGCTAAAAGACCAATAAAATACATGAAAGTCAACACAGACAGATGCCAGCAGGTCACCTTAGATGGTTTTGTGTAAATTAAAAAGAAATATGAAACAATTTACAGTTGGCCCTTCTGCAAGACAGTTCTTTAGAAAATTGATTAGTAATCTCACAGGCTACCCTTTTCTTTGCCTTAGTATTTTACAGCTTGCACCATCCATCTGCCACCCAAGCATATAAGATCAGCAGCTATACAAATCAGTAGCTAGATAAGATCACAGCCTATTTGCTCATTTTTAAATTGGGAAATTTGGGGTTCTGGGGTGGTGCTGGATTCCAGGACAGACTGCACAAGGGCTGAGGTGCTTCTCAGAGGTACAACACCCCTACACAGCAATGTCCCAAGGTCTGAGAACTCAATATATTAAAAAATTACTCAGTTCCAGTTGCAAGCAAAGTATAAAATAAACTCTAATAGAGGCAATTTCCACTGTGAAATGTGAGCGAGCGCATGTAAACAGTGATAGAAGTGCAGGCTTCGGTTTGTCTGAAATGAGATTCCTGAGGGCTCAGTCCTGACCTTTCCTGTTTAAACAGATCCTATCCTGACCATATTTATAAATGTATTCATGGCATATATATTCATACTGTTTATGTACTCAGAGAATGATCTTCCTGTCTCAGAGACAGATCATCTGGCAATGTTATCATCCTTCCTCCCAGCCAGAAAAACCCAACCAAGCTGTCAGAGCACACAAGTCAACATTATAAAAGATTAATACCGTTTTTATAAGTAATTGCTAATTAAAAACAACATATATCCACTGCCTGGTGTATTTAAACACTCTTAATTCTTGAGTGTGCAGAGTGCTGGACTTCTCACCTTCAGCCCTGTCCTGATCCTCCCCAAAATCTGCAGGAGATGGGGCTGAGCTGTGGCTGCATCTGACACGTTCTCAGCTAAGTCCTAATCTGAGCTTGTGCAGAACAACCTCCTGCAGCCTTCAATTACCACTGCAGAACTCTGAAATTGGATCAGTGAGGGCTCTCCTGACGAGGAGAACATGAGGTGATTTTTATTGTACACAGCCAGCTCTGGAGTGCCAGGTTAGGCTGGAATCAGCTTTAATACTTATTTTTAATTATAACTTTGCAGCAAGGAGTGGAGATCGATAAAGCAGCCTCTTTTGTCTGAGATCCACAGGAGACAATGACCATCATTCCTCTAGGGAGCATTTCACTACCAAAAAAAGAGGGGGAAAAATAGGTGGAAACCTGTGATTTCTCCTCTCAAAGAGGATGCAATGCATTTTCTCACTGCCCAGCAAATTTGACTCATTTTTAGGTAGCACAAGTCTCATCACCATCTTTTATTTTCTGTCACGAGCAGAGTGGTTGGAGGAGTGACTTCAGAGCAGCCCCTCCTGCGTTTGCTTGAGGGGTGGCTGCAGCTGGGGTTGCACCTGCCTTGGCCATTTGTCACATTCATTCCATGAAAATCCCTGGGTGCCACACTCAGGCCACTGGAGAAGCTCATCTGCATTCCACGTGCACACCTCTGAGCTGCCTGTTCTCATCCAACTGGACATTTTCCACCTTTTGTCAGGGTTTTATGGATTCAGCCACTTACAGGCTCTGGAAAGAGGTGGGCAGCAGAATCACCAAGTGGAGGGGTGGTGGGAGATGCTGCTTCACCCTCTCCCAAGGGGCTGGGAACTAAATTGAAATTACCCAGCAATTCTCCATTCTTCCCTAGGGAAGGTGGGGGAAAATCCTTTTATTTCTATGGGAATCTTAAATGCTTTACTCCTTGCAACCTGTAATGCAAAGATCTGGGAGGTTCTGGGAGAGGTAACCCAGAGCCACAGGAGTGACACTGCACACCTAAAACAGGAAACACTCTTGGGGAATTAGAGCTGGCTGTTGTTCCTAATTATTAATCCTCTGATTTGCATTTTAAGGAACTGAATTACTGCAATATACGAAGGAAAAGCAATTCTTTGGGTGTGTTGTGCAGGTGAGCTGTGCTTAAAACAAAGAAGAAAACACCCCAATCCTCTGTCCTGATTTGCCCTCTCACCGTGGTGTTTGTCCATTCTTATTGGTAATTAATAATAATTATTAATGTTAATTGTGAGCCAAACACTGAATTTTCCCTTAGAGCTCTGCTTAACCTGGTGAGTTTAGAGGACTTTTAACAGGTGACATTACCTGAGAGTCAGATTTCCTCACCTTTCTCCTCATGGATTTCAGTTCCCCCTTTGCTGTCTCCTCCTTGGGTGGCCTTTGCAGAACTTTTGGACTTCATGGCATTTTAAGCATAAGGCAGAGTTTACCTGAGAAATATTTAATAAAAAAATAAGCCTAAACAACAATTATGAATTTATCATAATACTATCTGCAGCTTCAAATTTGAAAAGATCTCTCAGAATGAATTTTAAATTTTTCAGATATTAACATTGCATCATAATGTAACTTCTAAATTAATTTTTTGAAGGATTCCCAGGCATCTTCCTTATTCTTTCCTATATGCAAATTGTTCCAAATCCATAACACACTTTTTGACTAAAAGATTGGGAGATTTTATTCTCCCAACTCAATTCCTGAGGTTCAGCTTATCAGGATTTTCACCTGCATTTCTGGAGCAGGGAATTTTATGCTCTGAACTCTGTGTGGCCCTCAGGGATGAGTGAAAGAGCCTAAATAGGAAGGGATTTCTTTGTTTCTGCCAGCAGCTCTGCTTGTTTTCAGCCTGGAAGTGACAGCTGTACATCAGGAATTCTTTGTTTCAGAGATTTAACTCCAAACTCTCTTTTGCCTCCCTTCAACGGATTGTTGGAAAATCCATGTTATAAAAACCCCATCTCTGATCAGATTATTTCAGGAATAAGATGCCCAAAAGAGCAAATCCTTTGTGACTAAACCAGGAAAACTCTCAGCAGTGCAGACATCTCCAGAAAAACTACTTCAGATTTATTTTGCCATCAATCTCCCTCAAAAAAAACCCATTAAAAAATACTAACATATAATTATAATTTCAGAAAGAGAAACCCACATGTAAACTTTCAAATTAGTCTCTAATTGGAATAAAAATCTTGATTAAGATTGCTAAAGAGAGACATTTTTCCCAAAGAAAATAGAATTACTGCTACAATACTCAAGGTTTGGGGATTTTTCTTTTTTATAGTGAGCACTGCTCATCACATTTAGAACTTTTTTCCTTAGGCCAAGGTGATATTGGAAGATGCTGCAACAGCATAAGGGAAAAAAATATATTTGTCTTTTTTTTTTTTCTGGGATAAGCAGAGGGTTGGTTTTTCCTTTTTTTTTTCTTTTTGAGATAACAAAAACTACAAAAATTGATCCAAATGGAATTTTCATATTTTAGGTTATACTACATCAGACATTACCTTTGCCAAAGGTTAATAAATCAAGGATTACCTAAAATAAAAGCAGGCAAACAAAAGCTCTGTTGGATGAGCTTACTTCACAGAAAATGCAATAAACACGTGAAATCTGATATACCACAAGCAAAATCAAGATTCATAATTTATTCATGGCTTCATCAATAGTTCCAAGAGATTCCCAGCACAGACAGATTTGTTATGCCACATTAATATTTTATTGGGTTTTATGGAAGGGGGAAAGAAATGAACAGGAAGGATAAAATGATATAAATAACATTTAAAAGACAAAGGAAGAAGAGGGGGTTTGGAATTACTGAGATTGAGGAGGAATGGGAGGGAAATGGTGAAATTGCACTGGGTGGGGCTGGGTGCCACCACACCTGGGGTTCACACAGAGCTCACAGAGCTTCGTTCTCCTTCTTCAGAGTCGAAGAAACTCATCTGACAAATTTATATTCCGAGAAGGGGATTGCTCGGGAAAAATGAGTGCTCAGAGAGGAAAAAAAGGGCGAATCTGAACTTGGTTCAACTTTTCCTCAAGGTAAACATCAAGTGAATGCCCAGAGCTGCAGCCCAGAGTCCTGGAGCCCAGGGCTTTCCCTGTCCCTGCAGCGTTCCAAACCATCTTTTCCCTGGGAATGGGATTGTCCCTCAATGCACTCAATGTCAGCAAGGCCACCGCTGTCCTGCTCTCAGCACCTTCCAGCTGTAGCAGTTTTGGCTCAGCTGGTGCCACTGCAGTAGAATATTCTCAAAAATGAAAGATGTCTTTACTCTTTGAAGAATTGCAGCTCTTCCCACCTTGGAATTAGCTTTTTTTCACCCTTTTTTTCCCCTATTTTTGGTTTTTTGGCAGAGAGTACAGTTGAGAAACGATGGATTATCATTTCTCATTTGGACTCAAAGTCCATGCGACGGCCAAAGGAAATAAGCAGTTCCTCCCAAGTGGCAGAAAGTGCATTGCTAAGGTGAAAAGAAAACCAGGAGACAAAATTAAAGTGATTTGTCCCAGATCCCACAGCTGGAGAGCTGAGCTGAGGCTGGAGATGCTTTGTGGCTTTGTGAGATGCTTCACTCCCGACACCGACTGTGGGTGGACACGAGGAAAATCCTGAGAAATGGAGGCTTGGTGGAGTGAAGTTCATCTTAAACCCTGATTTCCAGAGGCTGGGTTTGCTCCTGATTTGTGGCCAGGTCAGGAATGGCGCCCTGCCGGTGCCTGCAGTGCTGTGGCCAGCAGGAGCAGGGCAGTGAAATCCCCTGCCCTGGCAGCTGCCGGGCTCGCTGCCCCAGCCCTGGGGCACTTTGGGCCCCTCACAAGAAGGACACTGAGGGGCTGGAGCGTGGCCAGGGCAGGGAATGGAGCTGGGAAGGGCCTGGAGCCCCAGGAGAGGCTGAGGGAGCTGGGAAGGGGCTCAGCCTGGAGAAAAGGGGGATCAGGGGGGCCCTTGTGGCTCTGCACAACTCCCTGCCAGGAGGGGACAGCCGGGGGGGTCGGGCTCTGCTCCAGGGAACAGGGACAGGAGCAGAGGGAACGGCCTCAGGCTGGGCCAGGGCAGGCTCAGGGTGGATATTTGGGAAAATTATTCATGAAAAGGGTTGTCCAGCCCTGGCACAGCTGCTCAGGGCAGTGGTGGAGTCCCCAGCAGGGGATTTAAGGTCCCTCCCAGCCCAAACCATCCACGATTCTCTGACAGTGGCACACAGCACCCAATCTCACTGCAGAAAAGGCACCAAGAGAAACAGAGCTCGATTTCCTTGGATTCTCTGGGACACCAGAACCATCCCATATTTTCCTGTACCTCTTTGATCAACTCTAGCAGCAGCTCTCCAGCTTTGCCTTCTTTGGGGAGTTTCTGAGCAAGTTCTCGGCTTCCCAGCCAAAGCTTTGCAGTTCAATTTCTCCTGGAGCACCAGAAAAAAAAAAAGAGCAGTCATTTGCTGGAATCATGAGCAGCTAATTTGCTGAGTTTAGTGGCAGGAAGCCTGAAGATAATCAATCCAGTTCTTCTCTACATATATGAATGCAAGGCAGCGTGCTGAGGAGGGCAAATTACACTACTCAAAACAAGATGAAAAATCTTATCAGGTGAAACTGTGGATAAATCTTCACTGGCAGAACACTTTCCTCAGAGTATCTCCAGGTTCTTGGGAGACTTTTTGAGTGTCTCACATAGTCAGAACCCAGCACAACAGGATAATTACTCTGATTTAGGATATGTTTATGTTTTTATCTAGAAGAGAGTTACATTTGCAGCACAAATTTCCAGATTGCTGCAGTTATTCCTCCTCTGAGTTCAAGCAGTTGGACATAACTAAGTTTATATGGAAGCATTTAACTGTTAAAAAATTCCTAATTCTTTACTGACTCTTTGTTTTTCTCTATGTAAAAACTATTTTTAACGCTCTCTAGTACTTGCTTGCATTAAATATAATATAGCATAATAAAATAAATATGTAATACAATACAGATTTTGGCCTTCTGTGCAGCTAAGAACTCTCTTTTCTGTTTCATCCAGCAGATCCACACCAGATTTCTCAGATCCATCAGTCAGCAGAGGAAGTTTGCTCTACCCAGCACATAGCTCAGACACCGAGACAGACAAAATAAATGTGAGCTGAGCCGGGCAATATAAAACTGCCTAAAATCCTTCTGGGGCTCTCCAACTCCATAATTCTTCTGAGATTCACTGAGCAGTCATTTCTCTCATTCTATCTCCTTTTCTGAGGTGGGTTTAACTGACAGCACCAAAACTCATTGCCAGGAAGCAAAAAGGAGAAAACTCTACTGTGTTTTTTACAGCTGGGCTGTAGCTGGAGAACTTCACCAGCCCTGCTGTAAAACCCCCTCATTGGCTTCTGGGCAGTGAAATATGGACAGAAAAACCAACAAACACAGGAATCATTTCCCCACAGCTGACATTTAGGGCTGTGCATGGTCTGTCAAGTGAAATCCTGAGCAGGGAATTGATTCATAACTTCCCTCAAAATGCCAGAGAGTTGTGACTCTCCAAGGTCTGGAAAAAGAAGATTTTTGTGCTGTGTGATGAGGTTTCTTCACAATTGTCCAGAAACTTGTTGAGAACCCAGAAATATTCCATGTTTTTGTTCAAGTTCAGGCTTTATACTCTGCTGTGAACAGCAATTCATAAGAAAACAAACAGACAAAGCAAAAAAATATCCTTTGTAAATTCCCCTGGTCAAGTTTTAGGCACCCAAAAAGCAATGGCTTTATTTTTCCCACAGTGGGGATTTGTGTTCCATGTTGGCACACAAAGCCAGGAGCACCAAAGGGAAGCTGGGAGCCTGAATTCAGGTGCTTGAATTCGGACAATTTTGTGATGTCAACATGTGTTACTTTTTCACTGAAAGGGTCAAGTGCACTTTTAGAAATAAAATCCGAAATGAGCTTTGCTTGCAAGGTTTCAAATGAGCTCTTTGAAACTGAGAAACAAATGAACAGACTGCTCAGCCTCATCTTTTTGAGTGCATATGTGAGATCACAGCATTAGAGCAGACTCCAAGAAAAATATTGCGGCCCACTGAACTCTGTACAGAAAAACAGACAGGAAAAGCAATATTATTCCAACTTATTGCACAAATACACTTGTGTGCACCCAAACTGAAGAGTAAAAATGGTGTACCAATGTTATCCTCTCTAATTAGGGAATTGTGAATAATGCTGGCAATGAAAAGAAGCCATAAAAGGGCAAGAAAATTGCATCCCCCATAATAAAAGATGTCTCCTTTGGGGTCACATTCAGTTTTTGTGGGCTGACAAAGGGATCAGTCTTTGTGACATATTGTTAAGTGACTGTTCCTCTGATCCTGGAATGTCTTCTCCACTCACATACATATTTCTGGCTTGTTAGGGAGGCAGCCTGACAGTACAAAGGGCTGGATGTATGTCTGTGCATTGTAAGCAGAACTTGGAGATGCTCTGAGTCAGGATTTTATAATCAGATGCCAGGGCTAAGTAACTGGTTGTGTTCTACATCTTCCCCCAAAATAATAAAAAGAAAAGTCTGAAGCAGCTCTGGATACAGGGAGGCTCTGCAAAGCTCTTTTGAGGTTTTTAAAATGCATGATTGGAAATATCTGCTGGGGTTTTTTTTTGTCTTGTGTTCCTCAAAATCTGATCAAACGTTGAAGATGATCAAATTTACATGGGGGAAGAAAGCGCAAACTTCCGCCATTATCTCCTTTTCTGCTTCCTTATAAACCCAAACTGGATGGCATCCAATTTCTCCTCGCAACTGCCTCTGGAAATGAAAGAGAGCCTGAATAGAGGAGGAGATGAGCTGCTTTAAATGCTTTTTCATAGTTCTCACTGCTATGAAAGCTTCATTAAAAGCTGCAGCTTGCTTGTTTTCGAACTCTTCCGAAGTAATAAGCATATAATTGCGCTGGAAACTTGGGAGGAGCGTGTCCCTGCAAGCCACTGCAGCAGCCTTTCGTTCCAAGGTCCTTTTGCATTTTCTTGGGGATCAGTCATTCCCATCTGAAGGAAATTTAGAAGAAATATTGGTTTTTTTAAAGAGGACGTTGAGGATCTGCAATGTTGATATGTCGACATAAATTGCTTCCTTGTGTTGACTGTGAGGGTGTGCTTTGAGGCATAACAATTATTTTGACTTTTATTTTTTTGGTCTTCTTAACCCACATTCAAACTGTGTCAGGCACAGGCTCACTGCTGAGCCCTTTTATATTTATTTTGATTTCTTCAGATGGAGAAACGTGAGGAATGAGGAAGAGAATTTGTGCTACCAGCATTTTTTACAGATTCTCCTAAAAAAATTCAGCTGCAGTGCTGAGATCCACACATGTTCTGCCTGATTCCATGGGATTTCTTCTGCTCTCTCCTGTGGAGCAAAACCAGCCTTGCTGCAGATGTTAATAAATGCTCTTTTGAAACAGCTGGAAGGGATTTTGGGAGCATGGACAGATGAATTTCATAACACCGAGGGTGGGAACAACATTCAAAGCCCTTAAATCACCTTCCACAATGAAATCCTTCAGTGGCAAAAATCCACTTCATGGATTCATCAAATTCAATCCAATATTTACTCATGAAATTCCACATTCAAAGTCCTGGGCCAGGATGCAGGAAAACAGAGATTTCCACATTTATTGATGCTGGATCAGAATCTTTTCTGATTTGTCCCATGAATCACAGCCCCAGACATCCCAGGGTGAAACCCAGTGTATAAGAAACACAGTATTGACAAGATTTTAGGTAATTCCCACCAAAAACAGAGGGAAAATTCTTGGGTTGAACTTAAATTAGTGAAATAAATCCTAGTGGGAACACTGACAAAGATATTTAGAAAGTCAGCTGTGGATTCTGTTACAAGGAACTGACATTTATTTAGAATATACATTTCTGGGGAATATGTTTCCAAGCCATGCTTCATTGCCTTCTTCCCGTGTGTACAAATTTAGTACCCAAAATAAAGATCACAGTGCCCAAAGAGTCACTTTGACTCCTTTCCATCTTGTTTCCAGTTTATTTCTAGGATTCCAGTGAAATTTCCCTCCTAGTTTACAATGAAACAGAATGGATTCATAAATCATAAAACACAAGACTCTGATTTTTCTTTTTTTTTTCTCCACAGAATCTTGATAGCAGCATTTTCCAGCTTTCCCCAAGCTAACTCCACACCAGCATCCAGAAATAAGAAAGTATATTTACATTTGTTAATTTGCTTTTCACCAATTGAGAAAAATAACTCACAATAATAGATGTAAAACTTTTAGTGAGGCTGAAGATAACTCCAGTTCCCATTGAAACAGTGAAAATTTCCTGGCACATAAAATAAGTATGAGTAAAACCAATGGAAAGTCATTGCTTTACTTTATTTTACTCCTTCTTTTTAATCAGTAAAGATATTGCCACATAAAACGCTATTTTGGAATTTTATTCTCTGACTGAGAGGCTCTTCTGATGGAAATAATACTCCCAGCAAGTCAAACAACTTTTACACCACAGGTTTTACCATAACTCAGAGGAAAATGTTCCCTCAAGGCAAATCTCATTGGAGAGCTGAGGATGGAGGGTGGTCCTAGAAGGAAATATTGAGTTAATTCTCCTCCCTCACCTTTTTTTCCTCACAAATTCCTAATTTCCAAGCAATAGAGGTGCAACACTTGAGGTTGTAAGAATAAATCCCAAATTTAGGACCCACTCAATCCATACTGTCCAGCCATGGAAGCCAACACAGCTGGATGGGGAGCTTGGAAATGGACTCCTGAGCACAGATGTGGCTCTTTTCCTTTTTAATTTCAAAATCCAGCGAGGAAATGAAGGAAATGTTTGCCTTAATGTCTGTGTGCCACAATCTATGAGTTTTCATCAAAACCCTCAGTTATTTTCAGGTAGAATCATCTGCAGACACTCCCAGAAGCAATTAACACAGCCTGGGTTCGTAAATGCTTCCTGCCCGTGTTTGTTTGTCCTGGGAGCTGTGCAAATATTGTTTGCAGGGTTCCTGGAAAAGCTGGGATTGCTTATCCCAGAATCCTGTGAGCTTGGGGAATGCTGTGTGGAGCCAGGATGTTTTGCTGTCAGGCATCACTGGGGTGGGAGGTGGGAAAATCTCTCACTTGACACTAAAAGGGGGAAGAGAGAAGGATGCTCCAACTTTGAGTGGCTGAGATGTTTTTCTTCTTCTTCCTAGAAAAAATTCCACGAAGGAAAGAGCCTTGAAGTGTGGCCCATTCAGGGCTGATCTACGTAGAGGGACGGGGCTGGTTGTTAGAAATGAAACAGAAAGGGAAAAAACAACGGTGGAGTTTTAGGGTTTAGGTGGAATTTTAGGCTTATAAGTGTCCTCAGGCTTCTGAAGGTCTTAACCCTTTAATGCTCTCATAACCCTTCCCACAGTGACAGTGGCATCCACAGTTTCAATATAAAACACCCTGAAAAAAGAAATCCAAGTGCTTCACATCCTCCTGAGAAACAAAAAATCAATTTAAAATATGTGATCCATTACCACAAGCTTACCAACATCTTTATTTTTTTTTTTTTAAATTTTCCATTATGGGCAGCAATTTGCCAGTTGCTTTTTCTGCCTCTTGCAGCAGAGGAGGATGGGGTGCTGCAGAACGAGCACTTAGGCTTTATGCTGAAATATTTATTAGTACAAGAAGCAACGCACCACAGTGTTCTGGCTTTGTGTCACACTCGATTCACCCGTGCAGGTACAACCTGTGGGCAGCTGTTACACCCAAGGAATGAATCAGTCACAGAACTGAGGGGCACTAATGCAAAGCAGCCCCCACCAGTGGCATGCACAGCCTCCTGAAGAGGCTGACTGGCACATTTTTGCCTTGTGCTCTGCATTTTTTGCTCTGTTTCGTGGGCTGGGCAGTTTGCAGTGCAGGAATTCCATGTGGCTACGTGTCACTTCAGGTGTTGGAGGTGCTTATTTGATTTATGTGTATTTTGGTGTAATGCTGGTGTTTCTGGGGAGCTTTTTCATTTCATTTGCTGCCTTGCAAATTCATATGAATTAGGTAATGATATAAGTTACTATTTTGACCAGAGGGAGAAAGAAATCTGATAGGACAGAGCAGTGCAGAAAACCAGGGCTTAGAAGTGTCCTCAGGCATATGAAGTTCTTAACCCTTTAAATGCTCTCATAACCCTTCCTGCAGTGACAGTGGCATTCACAGTTTCAATATAAAATACACTGGAAAAAGAAATTCAAGTGCTTCAAATCCTCCTTGCTCCCCACTTGTCAGTCATGGCTCATTTTCAGGATTATTGAGAGAATAAAGAAATTCTTCTGTCCAGTATTTTTTTCCTCACAAAGCTGCTGCATTGTGGGGCTTGTAGGAGAGCTCACTCGACAGTGCAGCAGGCAGAGCCAAAATCTGACTTTATTAAGATGAAATCATTGTCTGTAGGCAAAGCGAAGCCATGTGATATCTCCATCAGCGAGGCTTTCATATGCAGCTACTCAAAACCCTGGAATAAATGGAGCTGATTGAGGTGAGCCAGAGGCAATTCAGCCACCAGAGCCAAGCAGGGAGAGATCAGAGAATGGAGCTCCCTCGTTAGCAGGGAGCTCCTCCGAGCTCAGGTCCAGCTGCCAGGGGGGAAATGAGGAGATCCAGAAATGAAAGGCACTTTCTGAGCAGTCACAGTGTCCACAGGTCCAGCTTCCAGATGGAATGTCCCGGCCTCGGGAGCTGAAAACAGCTGAGGGACAGTCAGACAGTCCCAGGAGCTCTCAGGGAGGGACAGTGTCCCCAGGAGGTGACTGGCAGCTCAGCAGAGCAGATGAGACACTATAAAAATAAAAATGGAGACAAAGAGGGATGCAGGGAAAGCAGCTCATCATTATTCTCTTGTGAAATATCTCTGCTCGAATTCCAATTAGCCAGGAGAGGAGCAGATTGTCATTTCATTTCAGACCTCCAGGCTGGGGGACAGAGCTGGGCCAATGTTTAAACAGGACACCTGGCAAAGAGTATGAGAAAGGGAAAGAGCATCTCTGTGGCACACCTGCAGATCAACCTGTCTGTGCCTCCCAGCACTTCCATTCAAAGATCATGGAATTATGGAATGTCCTGAGTTGGAAAGGCTCCACAAGGATCATCCAGTGCAGCTCCTGGCCCTGCACAGACACCCCAACAACCCCACCCTGTGCACCCCTGAGAGCGTGGCCCAAACGCTCCTGGAGCTCTGTGGGGCCGTGCCCATTCCCTGGGGAGCCTGGGCAGTGCCCAGCACCCTCTGGGGGAAGAACCTTTTCCTGGTGAAAGAAAAAAGTACCTCCTTGTGGGAATGCTGGTGGATGGAAATGCCCTGCCAGGGAAAAATCTTTTAGAGGTTACTGCTCTGAGAGAGGCAAAGCCACGGTGACCCTCACGCAGCATGTGCTGAATTCCTGATAGCTTGTCCACGGGCTTCAGAATTCCACCTTTGGGCCCCCAAAAGTGTCCAAAGCCAATCCAAAAAAACTGAGCTCCAAACTACCCCTAATACACCTTGGGGAAGGTGTGTGGATGAATGCAACCAGCAAAGCAACACTTTAAAATATCTCCTGCAGATTATAATGAATTCACTGTCAGGCCTCCTCTCCACTAATCCTTCCTGTCCCAATCCAATATAATCTGGTCTAACAGCTCCTTTTCTGGACACATGAAGCACATTTTAGCTGTGGTTATCTTCACATTACCAGATAATATTGGCTGAGCCCCTCTTTTCTTCCCACATCCAAGATTTTGTCACTAAATGTAGAGAGCTGGAGTCCAGTGTGTGATTCCCAGTGTCCCTTGTGTGCCCTGTCTGGGACAGTTTCCAAGCTGCAGCGATTCCAGGATTCACCACGTCCAGTGACAAAAGGAATCCACATCCAGAAATCAGGCATTTCCAGGGTCTCTCTGCTGAGGTGGTGACTGTGTGTGCCAAAGTTTGTGTATGGAGCCACACATCCCATCATGGTAAAAATAACTTAAATAAAGAATGGAGTAAATCAAGTATTTAAAGATTTTTTTAATGAGAGAGGTCATGACACAGAGACTGGTGGTGACAATAAATTCCAATCCTGGGATGGAAATGTGTGGAAAGCACTAGAAAAAACAGCAAAACCAGGGTTAAAGAAATGCCATTTTTAATTGCTATGGAAGATGGAGGCCAAGTGATATAAATATGACAGGACAATAAACAACAGAATGAGAACCATGAAGTGATGAGGCAAAATATCCTGGCCAACATCATTGCAAAACCGGTTTTAGATTGATAACCAGGATATTTTTAGTATCACAGCTATGGGTGGTCATTTGCAACTTATGATTTCTTTGATTGGATTGATGGGGACACTCTAAAAGAATTGTTGGTATTTTATGTGCTTTTAGAGAATTGAAAAAGCAGTTTATGGATTAGTTTGAAATAAAAAACTTATGGCAGATGAGTTCAGCTGCTCATCAACTCCATGCACTCAATTATAATGCCCGCAGTGAGTTGTGTTTTTATAATTTCACTAATACATCAGAATTGGTTGATTTCCCTTCATTTTCAGTGCTAATTCTGAGCTTTTATTGGATTATTGCAAAAACCAAAGCACCCAAACCCCACTATGTATATGAAGTGATTTTATCCTCGATGAAGATTTTAACATTGATTGGAAAAACTACATTTATTCTTCAGCATTAAATGCTTTTAAAAGTCTGATAAAAAAGTGTGTCACTGACAGCTGCATTATCTAATCCATATATTGGGTAAAGAACATCTGTGCATGTTTTCAACCAGAAAAAAGTTTGGTTTTTCCTTATTTTCTAATACTTCTGTTAAAACTGTGCAGGGGACTGAGAAGAGCCTCATGTGACTGGGATTTAGGTGTTGTAATTTGGAAATGAGCTTTTTTTATGATGAGGGATAAGAATAAAAAGCAGGTTTGTAGGGGGGGAAAGGAGAAGTCTTTGCAAATTTTTGTGTCAGCTGGGTAGAAATCTTGCAAGGAACTTTGCTGTGCTGCTAATGATCTTTTTGGGGAGCTGAAAAGGAAAGGAACAGGAGGTTATTTCCCCAAACTGAGAATATTTTAGAATAGGTGCTGGTATAACGATGGACAGAAAAATAGATTGATCAGGGAACAAGAGGATAATTGGCAAAAATCACCCTGTGGCAACCCAGCTGGGGCAACTGGTCCCTTCAGGGAGCTAGAACTCAAGACTTCTGGAGTTGTGCAGCAATTTTTATGTCAAAAGCTGTAATTTCCCTTGAAAAGGAGTGACAGTTTCTCTGACTAAGCCCACTTGATTTTGATTTTCTCCACTGAGACTTTTCAGCCATTGGCCTTTTGTATTAACTTTTCATCAGTGAGGGCTTTTTCCTTAATTAGACCCAATATTTTGAAAAAAAAAATAAATTTCTCCATGTCAGGATTAGAGTTTTGGCTTTAAAAATCAAGTTTGGTTGCATGAAGACAGTTCAGCAAATATTTCTGAGAAGGTAAATCTGTTAAATAACTCTTTGACCCATTCTGGAGTAAGATCTCCAGTAGTAGAAATCTTCCAAAGAAGAGACTTGGATAATCTTGTCTTTTTAGCTGGGTTTCTGTTAAACAGCCCTTAATCTTCTTTATCCAGCCCTTTTTAGAACCCAGGAATTACAGGGCTGACATGGAGACTTTAAATTCAAACACAATTTGAATCCCTGTGGACGCAGCAAGGAAAGGGGACGTGTCCAGCTAAGAACTTCCTCAGAGGGGGCAAAGGGTCACCAAAGATCTAAGTAAGGAACAGGCAGATGTGATTGAATGATGCCAGGCAGGAATTCCACCAGTGTTAGAAAGGTGATGCCTGTAGGACACACCAAGCATGAGCAGATGGAGGATGCCTCAGATCATGGAAGACCTTGAAATCAAATCACAGAATCATAGGATGGTTTGGGTTGGAAGGGACCTTTCAATGTCGTCCAGTGCCACCCCTTGCCATGGGACATCTTCAACTAGACCAGGTTGTTCCAAGCCCCATCCAGCCTGACCTTGAGTATTTCCAGGGCTGATGTATCTACCAGCTCTTTGGGCAGCCTGTGCCTGAGTTTTATCACCCTCATCTTTCTTAAATCTGACCTGGACCTACCCTTTTCTAGTTTAAAACCATCACCTCTTGTCTATCACAACAAGCCCTACAAGCTTCTTGGGTAGAAGCTTAGAGGATGGTTCACTGTTTCAAAAAATTATAATGAAATCTAAATTCTATTAGTCCAGACTATGAGCTTGCTATTTTTTTGGCTAATTCTGCTTTATACCTCTGCAAGATTAATCTCTCTACAAAGTGGAGAGAGAAGCCATGTGACTTTTTGGATGCTGATAATCTATTTATTTATCACCTTGAGGTAGGAACTAGAAAACCAGAGCCTCTGATAAATTTCTCACTCACAGTGGTGGTGGCTAATGGTGGTTAATGTTTTCTCCTCCAGCTGCACACGTGCTGGTCTTGAGAGGTTACTAAATGATTTTTCAGGAAACACTGAATGCTTTTTCAGGAAACTGCAATATTCTTTACAGTTGCCATGCTCATACATAAGGATAAAGTGGCTAATCCAGCCTTTGCCAATTCAGCTGAGTGGAAGGGGGAAGAGGAGGAGAGGATCAGCAGCAACCCAAAAAGAGAAATTAAATAAGAATTGGTCATTTTGGGCAGAGCACCCTTTAGGAGAGCTTGGCTGCCCAAGGGTTTGCCTGCACTGAGCTGGGTTTGGAGTGAAAGTCTGACTTTGGTTGAACACAATTATCAGCTGAGAGATGGGAGCATTCAGTGCCCCGAGTGTGTTTGATAACATCCACCAGAGGACGTGGGCATGGCCCCAGCAGTGGGTGATCTTAACCTTGCAGAACTCACTAATTAGCTCTGCCTTTCCCTGTTGTCTTGGGCAAACAAATTGCTACCACCATTTTCCGAGATCATGGAAAAACCCCTGCAAATAGAACATCTGCTTTTTGATTAAACACATGCAGAGATATTTCAGCAGATACCCATTAATCAAACTTAAACTTTGTTTTACCTCATTTTTAGTTAGTCAACTGTCACAAAGATCTACTTTTTTTTCTATTTATCAATGGTTAAAGAGGTACAGGGCTACAGTGTGGCTGGGGAAGGACTTGAAAACACTGAAGACATTATTTTCCCATATATTTCCCTCACTTGTAAAATTCATTTTGGTTTAATTTTCGAAATGGGTGAGCAGCTATTTGAGATAACACAGCCAGGGCTGAGTGCCTCTAAACCCAGCACTTCCAGAGGTCCATCACTGCCAGCTCTATTAAGCTCAAAGCTGAGGAAAGAATGATTTGCTGCCTGCAGAGTCTATGGCAAAGCTGATTTGGGAGCCTTGGGAAGAGCCATATGAGGGAAGAGCTGAAGGAAAATTTTCTGTCTCCAGCTTTTCTGAGTTCTGGCAGAATTAGCTGAGGAGTCAAAGCTGACAATGCTTTAAGTATGAAAGCAGTAGAATGACCTCACATGTAGGGTCAAAATGTTCTAATTAGGTAATAATTAATGTTGAGTGACCTCTAGTGGTGTTTTCCCACAGTTTGTCCTCAAACTGGGATCCCTGAGAGTTTGGACCTGGAGTTTGGGATCTATATTTAAGAGCCTTCCTGCACCAATAGGATAAACAGTCTGTAAAAAATTGGGTTTGTTTTTCTGAGAAAACTTCTGATAAACTGAAAAAGAAAATCAAAATTTTTTTTATAAATTGCTTTGTGCTAAAATCCTTTATTGTCACACCAGGCAGAGCAGCAAACTGGAACCCACCCCTCGACACAAGTTTTGATAGAAAATTATTTTTAATTACCCGGACATTTGAGAAGACTCCAGCTGTCAGAGGGTTGACTGGGAGTGCTTTGTGGTGATTCCATTTTCCACTTTCCATATTCCATTTTCCACGTCCCACGGGAAGGCAGCACAATCATTTATTTGCTAAGTGGCCGTCACGCACACCGAGATCTGTGCAAACACCAGTGGCTCTGTTTCTTTCCTGGGCCCCTCTCTCAGCATTCCCACACAGCTGGGATTCACCCACGGGCACTTGGGCCATCAAACCTCTCATTCCAAAACCACACCTGCTCCCCAGGGATGTGCCAAAGGATGTCCTGGAGGTGACCTCTTCTGATGAGAAGTTAGAGCAGGTCCCTCACTACTTATGGTTACAAAAAAAAATAATCCCATGAGGTGGTTCCTAAACAGGGCAGAATGAACCCAAATGTCTGGACCAACAGGGTCAAGTCTCACCCTCCATGTGAGATGCTCATATGCATATTAATTCCTAAACATCCCAAAGTGATGTTGGGAGAGGCTGCAGCCAGCCAGGCTGATCCCAAGGCCATCCTTGGAATTCCATGGACATCTGGAGTTTATTCTGGTGAAAAGAAGGCTCAGGGAAGACTTCATTGCTCTCAGCCTGACAGGAGGTTGTAGCCAGGTGGGGGTCAGGCTGTTCTCCCAGGGAACAAGTGACAGGACAAGGGGAAATGGCCTCAAGTTACACCAGGGAAGGTGCAGGTGGATATTAGGGAAAAATTATTCACTGGCAGAGTGGTTAACCATTGGAACAGGCTACCCAGGGAAGAGGTGGAGTCACCATCCCTGGAAGGGTTCAAAAAACAAGGAGATGTGGCACTTAAACTCAATATCTTTTAGTGTGTGTGATGATTTTTGGTCAATGGTTGGACTTGACAATCTTGGAGATCTTTTCTAACCTTAAGGATTCTATGGGACCACCTGGAATGGCCTTACAGCAGCTTCCCCACAGACAAACCTGCTCCCCAAAGAGAGACAAACAGATATTAATGACAGGAAGGTCAAAGGATTTGCTCAGGATAACTTTGTGCAGTGATGGGGATGGTGGGAGTGACCCAATATGGCAGCACCTAAGTACAGGCTTCAGCTAAATGCGGTAAATATGATTTTTTCCAATGTTCCAGAACACCAGTCAGGTAATGAGTTAATCCCCTTAATTTTCCCTAAATTCTTGCCTCAGGGTGAATTCTGAAGCGCACCCGGAGCAGAAATTCTCGACGTTTATTCTGGATGAGTGAGGGGCAGTAAAACACCTCACGAGGGCCTCGGAAGCAGCACGCGAGGAATCCAAGACCGTAAAGATTTATTGTGCTCACAGTTACAGTCCCACAACCCCATGAAAAGCCACAGTAAAATATACGAGTTAGTTCTGCTGAGCAGAGCTGCAGGCTTTAAATTTGCACAGGTACTGCCTTCCAAACACGTAAATAAAACCTCAAATGGCTCCCTCAGAATGCACCAGGCCTTGCTGTGACATGGGGCCTGTCCTGTCGGTGTTCATTTCCATAACGTGGAAAAAAATCACTTTTTATTTGCATTCCTTTGATGCAGCAGCTGTTGATGAAGATTTTCAGTGCAATCTCAGCTGACTGATGGTTTCCTTCACACAAAGATGGGGGTCCAAAGACACTGTTGGGATATATGACATAATTATTTTGCCTAATGGAAAAAAACATTCATTTTGATGGCAGTCCTAAATTATTGCTGCCTTAAAGGCAAATGCTTTTGTGTATTAAGGATTTGAAAATTGGGTGATTAGTAGAGTAAATCTTGAGTAGGAAGGGCAAGAAAAGCCTGTGTTTAGTCCATTACTTAATTCAGCACTGAACAACTTGCAAGAATTTAATCCTCTCTATATTTATTTCTTTTTCATCCATGCCCTGCTCATTTTATGGGCTGAATATATTTGTTTCTTCCTTAATTAATATTCTTTTAGCTCTTTAATTTCGTGAATAACAGAGATACCCAATAGAGCTCTATGAGCAATGCCGGAAGTTATACTAAAAATCAAAAAATTGATAATTTTAGTCATCTTGAGCTGAAAGTATTTCTATAATTAAACCTAAGTCTGTAAGGTAAAAGGTCACAGTAAGTTCTTTTAAAAACATGCTTATTAATTCTCAATTATTTCCTAATAGTCTTGCTTGGGTTTAACATCACTATTATTATTATTGTTAACTCATTTGGCCCTTGGACAAAATTGTGATCCTTTTAAAACACACAAGAGACAGAAAATGTCTCTGTAGCTTTATGGCAATATAAAAGTAAGTAATTTGATCTATTCCTCTAGAATCTTGCTGCTCTCAAAAGACTTTTAAATCTATTTTACTTTCAGTCAACGGTGAACTTTGGCGTGGCACATGTGAGTTTGCACTTAATCCATTTTGTGGTGACCTGCTCCTTTATTGCTCTCTGCTCCAGCGTGGGAGAAAGATGGTTAAACACCATCAGGAGCTGATGGAAACGCCTCAAATGAAATTTCATTTTTCAGAGCAAGGCAGGGCAGCTCTGAGGGCCAAATTTGTCTCTTGTCAAAGGAGAGAGAGCAGCTCTTTGGAGGCACTGACTGAAGGCAGAAAGAGGCACGAGGATCTTAGTCAAGGGTTTAACTTAAAAAAATACATAATCTGAGTCTCTTGGTTTCACTTGGGTGATGATTTAAGTTTGCAGTTGGGTGGTGGCCAACTCTCAGGTTTGTGCTAGGATCCAAAATGAGAGCTTTCCATTAAAAAAACTTCAGCTTTGGAGCAGCTCCTTCTTAGGTTGCCACTGTCTTCTCAGTCTGTTTTGTGGGGTTTGATGGTTATTTTTCAACTCATCAAAAAAATAGCTGTTTAAAATATTTTAAAAAAAAGCTCACAGATAAAAAGACATTTATGAGATTTTCCAGATACATGAAAAGAGTGGAAGATTTCAAAACCTTCTTATTGTGCACAGTATTTTATGCAACTGCTGTCGAAAATACATCTATGCAAAGGAATTTTTACTGGTAAGTAAAAATACAGTTTAAAAATTTATACTGCAGTTGCAGTGCTCAGTCTTGGGTTTTCCAAAGGCAGCAAGATGGATACTGAAGTCCTTATAAAGCCTCTGCAAAACATCATGTGCCTACCACAAAGTCCTGCTTAGAACAATTTAAGTTGCAAATAAGGAACCAGCCCAGAAATTCTGCATTTTTGGCTTGCTTTAAATGACTGTCCTTGTTGTTATGGTAATTCTATGAAAAAGACTCTCAGAGATCGATTTGTTGTTTGTGTATAATTGCCCAAAATGAGGAAGAAGCTGCTGGGTGTTGGGTGGATGAAGGAACTGCCACTGGTGAAGGTGTGGAGCTCAATTTAAGCCTATCAAATGTGGCAGCATTTAAACACCAATAATCTTGGTCACACCTTGCTCACAGGCCCGGAGGGAGTGAGGATGCTAAAGGCATGGCTTGGATCATCCCAAAGGTTATCACACAACATTTGTCTCAGAAAATGGCATGCACAAATCCCAGGAAGGGCAGGGCCACTGGAGGTTCTTGGTACCTTCACAGGCAAAGCTGTTAAATTACAAAAATCAGACAAAACTTGGAGCCAGGTTGAGAAGCAGCATGATATTACCAATGGGAGGAGCAAAAGCTGGATTTACCACACCAAAAACTGTGCTGAAGGAATAGTGGCAAGAATATTTCCACTTGTTAGAGGTATAATTGTGCAGAACACAGGCAAAGACACCGTGGAAAAGCAATAACAGGCGTTGGAGGAGTGGGACTGGTTGTACACGTGGAAGTCAGGGCAGGTGCTGCACTCTGCGTGCCCATTAAAATCCCCAAACCACAGGATTTACCTCGGAAACTGGCAGAGGGAACCGACTTTTCCAAACTGCGCTTGCCCAAAGCCTGGCAGCACCGCAGGATTCAGAATTTTAAAAACACACTAATTCTGACTGAACTCACACATTCGCGCCTATTGAAGTAGGAGAGATTACCCTGGGGGGAGCCAGTTACCTGCAGGATTTCAAAGACGAATGGATTGAATCCTGCAGAGAATAAATAGTATTTTCTGGTTTTTGGATGACATACTAATACCTGGGAGGAATTCAGACGAGTATTTACAAAACCTTGAGGAAATTCCAACATGTTATAAAGCTATGCTTTAAAGCGAACAAAAATAAGATTGTAGGCATGAGATTTTTTTTTTTCCCCAGCTCCCTAAAACCAAGTTCCTTGCCTAAGTTTCAGGAATAAAGGCTTTTAAAATGAAAATAAAAACTATGGAGCATGCATAAATGTTACCCAACTTCTGTTGTTTTTATCCATGTGAAAGGTTTCTTACGGAAGTTCCAAATTATCATTGCTAATTAGCTTGATGTTTTCCTGATAAAGGAAACATCAAATAGATGTGGATGAAGCATTAAAATCAGGGTTTTTTTGAGGAAAAAAAAAACCCAAAACCACCTAAAAAACCTATAGCCTCCTATAATTTGAGGTCATTCAGGAGAACCTTAAACCACAATTTCCTGAAGGAAAATGTGCTGTTGCTTCACAAGACTCTAGCACCCAAAAAAATTCCCAGTTATTTGCCTTTTAGGTTATTATCAAATCTGAAAATACATCTCCATTTTTAAAAGAAAACTTGCACTCCCATTTGGGAATTAATAAATTCTAGGAACATCTCTTAAAAAGTATCTTGATGCAGATAGAAAACCAGTGGTAAAAAAAGAGGGGTGACTAATTTATATATTTTTGGGGGCTGGCAGTTTTGGGGATCAATCTTTTTGTTTTTAATATTATAAAATACCCTGTGGACGATGAAACACGTGTCCACCACATCCCTCCTTCCAGTCACCAACAAATTCAGCTGGAGACAGAGAAGAAAAGGTGATTTGCTGAGGAGAGGCCTGCATTTCTGTGTGTTTTTTGAACAGCCACATCACAGCAGATATTCAAGCTCCAGTGTTTCACTGAGCAGCGTTACCTGGGCAGGAGATGCTGTTTTCCAGGAGGAGCATCTCCAAGGAGCTTGTGAACATTTTTAGCAGCAGAATTATCCCAGTAGCATCGTGGAGAAATAAAAAAGGACTGAAAGAAGCTGTTCTTGGTGCAAATTTTGGTCAGGGCACCTGAGCCCTCTGGAGCCTGCAAGAACAAGGGCAGGACGTGTTTCTCCCACTCTCTTTGGACTGCACCTCTTGTGTGTGGTCACCTGGACTTGCAGCAGTGTTTTTATGGAAGATTTCTCTGAAAACCTCTTCCAAGGCCTTCACACAGTGACCCCAGGAGCACTAGGTGTGGTTCTGCCTTGCCCCATCCAAGTGAGAGTCCCTTTGGTTATGTCCATTCTCTCCCCAGACTCAAGAGAAATGGGGTCCTGCATATTTGAGTACAAACTTGTGTCCTGTGCTCAGTAACAGGGAGGAAAAGAAAACATTATTGTCCTCAGTTAATTGCTTCTTTGTGACAGGCACACTTCAAAGGCACTTTAGTCTCAAGTGCATCTTAGCAGAGAAAAACCCACATTACCGATTTTAACCCCCACTATTTCCAGCCACGAAGCTGAATGAATTCCACAAAATAGAATCTCCACATGTGGAAGTAGAACGTGAAATTAGCTTGGGCTTTGGTTGGGGTTGGGTTTTTTGGTTTGTTTTGTTTTTTAAAGTACTGTTTTAATGAGGTGTTTAGTTTAGCACATTTGGCTCCTCCAAATTACCTCAAGGGGATTCATATGTTAACGAACTCCACAGCTGTTGTTTGTGAAACCAGCCTAGCACAAGCAGAGCATGTTGTGCAAAGATTTAAATGCTCTGTTGGAGAGGTCACTGCACTCCTTTGTCTGCTGTCAGTTATTAATAATGAGCCTACTACTTAATTTTAAACACTGAGTTAATTTTTTTTTCGGTATCGAATACGTTCCAGGTGGGTTCGGTTTGGGATTCAACGCCTGGGTCGACAGAGGGAAGCTGCAATCAAAGGATGACCTGATTTTATGCAATTGAAGAAACATTTCGGGGTGGGTACAACTGGTGATGAAGTTTCAGGCTTTGGAGGTGGCCTGAAGAGGCTGCATTGAGCAGAAAGAAAGTTTGCAACGATAACTGTTTTATAAACATGCCCTGATATGCTTCAAAAGCTTTAATTCTGGATTTCTTAAATTAGGCCGGCTTTGCTTCTGGCAAGCAATAAACTGTTTTCATTTTAGATGTCACTTTACATTTAAGGAAATTAATAACTGGGAAAGAAAAAAATCCCGTTTGCTAAGTAAAGGCAGAAATCTGTTTATTTCAAGTATCCAATTGAAATCCACAGCTCTCCTCATTGAACAAACCCTGGGTTTTTAAGGGCCAGAGTGACAGAATTTATATGCTAGAAGAGCAATCCCAGTTCTTACCATCTCATCAGAAGCAGGATGTGCTCTGCTGTTCCTGGAGCCCACCTGGCCGCATGCCAGCGTTGGAAAATCCAGCGGGCAGCAGGTTGTCCAGAAGACTTGGGTTAGGGACTGCTGCTTCCCAGCCTACTCCCACATAGCACATTCCATGGCATTCTGGCTCATAGATCATTTCATCTTTTCAATATTTGGGTTTGATTTCCTCTGTGTGCTTTATTACTGAAAATAATGAATGATTTAATAATGAATCATTAACATCAGAGCAGCCTCTGCTGGCTGGTGGAGACAGAGCTCTGATGCACAGCCCCACAGGGGATTTCATTTGGATGGACCAGGCTTTATTCCCTCCCTCAAAGGTATCAGCATTTAAGTGCAAGGAATGATATTTTGCCTGGAATTTAGGCAGAATATAAAATAGGTGTCCAACGGGAGCATTGCCAAATTTGTGCACTCCATATTGGATGAGATCAGGGCTTCTGTCAAACAAATGCAAATGTGGTGTGACTTTCTTGCACACAAAGCAAGAATTTCATCTGAGCCTCCATGACATGGCTCTGAAAACATAATTAAGCTCAGACAGCAGAATAAAACCTTTGCCTTCCTCAAGACAGAGAGCTTACTAATTATTGTGAAGTGTTTTATTTGGTAAATCAAGTTTTTTGAAAGATTTGGCATTGCTAGAAGAGCCCTTCTAAAAAGAGAATAATCCATGTCGAGTGAAAATACAATAATGCTTTCCCAAAGTCCTTGTGTTGTTGTTTTGCAGAGGGAAAACTGAGGCACAGTGTCCCTGAGAGCCTGTCCTCCCAAGTTATTTAGCTTGGGAACAATGCGGGATCAGTGCAAGCTCCCACTGATTCAGAGTTAATTTTTAAGATTATGGGATACTTTCCATCCGATGCCACCTGAGAGGGATGGTTGGGATGACATTTAATGTCACCTACAGTGGCTGCTCAGCAAATGGTCCTCTGTCCTCGAGGCAGGGGGGTGAAATCAGCCCTTCATTTAACACAGGCCATTGAAAACCAGCCATGCACAAGCTTCTCACTTAAGCAGATGAGCTGGATGCAAACGGATAAACTGGATTGCTGATATTGTATTCACCCTCTCCCGTTTGCAAGCCCCATTTCCAAATGTCCATTGAATGGGGATAGATGGAAAGGAGAGAATTTTGCATGATTTTTATCGCTAACTCTGAATAATGGAAGTGCAGCAAATGCAGCATGTTGGCCATTCTGCGGACGCTGTGAACATTCAGTTCAAAAATATTTGTAACACGGTGAATAAGAGGCTGTTCCCTTGCTCAGCATGGAATTAGAATGACTGCCAGTCAGGAATGAAGTCACCTTCCATTTCAGGATCTTTCAGTGAAAAAGGATGAGTTTTCCTGTGGATCTGGATTTGTTATGTGTGTTCCTGAGGAAATGTTAAGAAACCAAATGTTTCAGGAAGGTGGAAGGCTTGGAAATACATTTACAGCAAACATTTCAGGAGGATGCAAGGTTTAGAAGTACTTTTACACCCTCTCCTTCATTCAGTGCATCCCAACCCAAATCTTCTCCAGAGCACTGCCCTTGTCCACACTGTGACTTCACTGCCTCCTAGAACATGTCAGGATTTCCAAAGGGAGCTAGGACTAGGAATGGGTCAGCAGAAACCACAGCACCCCAATACTTCACCTTGTTCCTTTATGGATTCCCCACAATATATATTTAAAGAGATTAGAAGTTCAGGAGGGGATGGATGGATGGATGGATGGATGGATGGATGGATGGATGGATGGATGGATGGACGGACAGCAGGTACTTGAGGTTCACCGAGATTCCTAAAAGTAGAACCCCCTGACCAATCTTTAAGTAACAAAATTAGATGTTCCTTTAATGAGTAATTCCAATTTTCTAGGTATTTCTCAGACATTTCTAGTAACAAAAAATAACAAAAATCTAATGACATCTGAAGACGTAGCAGGTCCAGTGGAAAGTAATTTTGTCAAGTTTTTTGGAAAGGAAGACAAATAGTGATAACGGTGCAGTCTCACCTCACTTGTGGCAGAGCAGCAACACACACAGACATCTCCCCATTTATATAAACCCCATTTATATAACCCTTGTTAGACCCCTTCAAATACTCTCTGACACATCCCCACTGATGCAGTGCCATTTCTGATAAAAGCCCAACTCTTTTCCTGTATCAAAATGCCCTCATTGTGCAGTAATTCAATGACACGGCTCTTCCTCTTCATGAGCTCTGAAAATATCTCATTGAGAGTTTCACAGATTACCACCATAACTTCTGCTGACGCGCCCGTTCGTCCTCGCCTCCAAATAAATGCGGTTGACAACTTTAATGGAACAAAGCAGGGCTTTCCCAGGCTGTGATTCAGCACTCAAACACCTCGGTGTCATCTTGAGCTTGGAGGTTTGATGGAGCCAAGGTGTGAGGTGCCACTTGAGACAAGCTGGGATGGGAGCGTGAGGGAAGTGTGGGGATGTTTTTCCTCCCCTGTCTCGGATCTACGGTTTCAGCACTCTTCACCATCTGGTGGAACACTTCAGAGAAGAAAACAGTTCTGCAATATCTAATTTTGCCATGTTTTTGGAACATCATTATAATGATCTTTGTGTCATTTGTGTGATTACTCATCCTCCAAGGCTTTTCCTGTTTACGCTTAAATAGTACTGGAGCGTGGCCAGATACGCTTGAAATGAAATGGTACAAAATACTACATTTTTATCATAAAGGCTTAAGAGCAACATTTACAATTAGGGGACTCAGCCTGTACTTTGCATTCTGGTAGGTTTTTTGTTTTGATCTCATTGTAGTAGTAGATAAATAAAATTAATTAAGCAAGTGTAATTGCCGGTTAAATTTTACAAAATCCCGAAGAAATGGAAGGCCTAATTCAAAGTGGCGGTAATGGTGTAAATAATTAAGTCAAATTGTTTTCATTTTCATGCTGCATATTGTTTCCTTCAGCATGTAATGGTACAAGGCAAAGTGTACGCAGTGCTCGAACTAGACAAATAATGGATAAATTTATTCATAAATACTTTGGGGATTGTAATTAGAAGTTCACTGCTGCAGTGTCTATAGCACCAGACTATTTTGTCCTTCAGTTTCTGTAAATATTTGCCTGGGTAAATCTGTGCTTTGAAGAATGTAGAGAGAAGGAGGATACACCACAAAAAGTGTTGCAAAATCATCTTTGCTTCTTGGCTTGAGTGGCATCCAGGGCCCCAGCAGCAAGCAAGTTCTGTGTCCTTAGCGTGGCCCAGGTGGTCCTCTGCCTGCAGCAGGCTGAGGGAGGCTGGGAGCTGGGTGTGAGATGAGTTTCCCTTCTCTCACTGCTTGGTGCCCTAAATAGAGCTTTTCCAACCAGGAGATACAAATTACCTGGCAGATCCTGCCAAAAAACCCACTGGACATCAGGGCTCCAGTAGAGATTGCCTGGACACGGGGCCAGGCACACGCAGTGATTGTGCAGGGTAAACACTCTGTGGGAGGAGAATGGGATTGTTTCTCTTCAGGACTGGTGAACTTTTCCTCACTGAACTCATTCCAGGGAGAGCTGTGGTAATCCAGGACGGGTGGAAGCTCAGGAGATCCTTTGGGGGTCAGCACTTGCCATGGTGGCTTGGCTTTGAACCCTGGGCAGTGACCCTGAAAGGAGCATTTGGGGACAGCCCCCCCATCAGCAGCTCCTGGGTGAAACCCATTTGTGTAACCAACCCTCAGCTCGTTCTCAGCATAGCACAAATTTATTAAAACAGCAGTTTGGAAAATTCAGGGACACAGAAGGTGAAACCGACTGGATAAATCTGCCATCCAGCACACTCTCAATGCATTCCCATTGAGTGAAATCGGGGATTGCATTAGGATTACCTGCACTCCCTAAGGTTTGAGGGACCTTATTCTGCCCCAGTGCAGCCACCTGGGTACTGTGAGTGCTGTTAAGCTGCGGAATGAGTGGCAGGAGAGACTGTGGCACTGCTTGGAGCTGCCCCGTGCCAATGCCTCGACCACCCACGCACAGAGAGCAGCACCAGGCACTGCAAACAAATCCCTGCAAAGCTCTGCACAGGGGTGAAAAAGACTCCTCGGGTCTGCTGGTTCTTTCCATGTTCTTCCAGCTGGAGGGAGAGCTGAAAAATAACGAGGAGCTTTTGTTCACCTTTCGCTGCAGTGGAGCAGAGCTTCTGCATAGCACTACTGGCCTCTGCTGCCAGCATGGGAGAGGAGGAGAGGAGAGGAGAGAGGCTTCCCACACCTCTGCCTCTCCGGAGGGCCTCCTGATCCCTGAGTATGAGCTGCAGGAAAACCAATCTTTCATCTTTACCTTATTTTCATGCTTACAAATAAAGGTCAAGGCTCCCGTCTGTAGCCGGTGCTGAACGAGCTTTGAACAACCACCCTGAAATGTGATTGTAATTAGTTTCCTTTCAATCTTGATGTGAACAGTGATCTTAAAATGCCAGGACTGTAGCAGTGCATATGATTAACAAGCACACAGAAAGGCAGTCTACGGAAAAATATGGATAGAAATGAACAAAATGCAAATGTTGCACTGCTTTAAATTTTATTATCCTCCCAGCTCTTCATAAAATACTGTAGACATCGTTTGATTATATTTTTAGTCTAGGGAATTAATTTTTAACTAGGAAACTCGTTTCTGTCTTATGATTACTCTTCTCTGCAATGGCCTGTAGGTCTGAACTAAAAAAAAATCACAGTTTTTATTGTGCTAATGATGCCCAGAACTCAAATTAATCTCACTTAGGTGTGTGCCATGCCATGCAATATGTGCCAGAGCTGCAGGCAACCTGTGCATCTTTTCATACCAGTGATTTCTCCAGGAGCCAGGTGTAAAGTCTGGCCAGGACTAAGGCTGTGTCCTCCCGGTGTCACCGCCTGGGAGGCTCCTTGGAGGCAGCTGATTCTGTGCAACCAGTGGGGAGGAAGGAAGAAGAGACCCAGTGATATTTCCTGGTCACCCCTCTGATTTCACTTCATTGTCTCAAGGGTAGCTAGCAGGGGAGGGTGAAGAGGAGTTCTGAGCGCTGTGCTCTGGTCACATCCACTCACAGCCCCTGGTCCAGCTCCGTCTGCACCCAGGGATGGGTGGGAACTGCTCCCAGGGAGGCAGAAATTCCTTAACCCAGCCAAAAAGGACTTCAGGGCTGCTCCTCTGCTTGGAGCAGAAGGAATGGGAAGAAGAGAGAAACAGAAGAAATTACATGGAGAGTATTTTGTTTGAGAAACTAACAAGCTGTATTTTCTACCTGGGAAAAAAGTTGGGTTTTTTTTTTCCAGCTGCCAAGTAAATTCAATTTGTCAAAACACAGGTCTTTAAAAAATCAGAAGAAGAATAGAGCTAGAAGGCCACAGTGGAGGCACAGAAGACAAAAAACAGAGAAGACTCTTCAGAGGAGGAAAGAGGTTTAACACTCTGCAGGTAACTGGCTCTCCTACCCTTCACCCTGACTTGTCCTGCAGCATCCTGACCCAGACATGCAGCAGTGTCTCAACCCTGACATTGTTGTCTGAGCTAAAGCCGCACTCCAACACCAACCCAAACCTTATTTATTCTCTTCTCCAAACAATTTCAACTCATATACCCCTGTTTTAGAGCAGCATGATACCTTGACACAGCTGAGAGAGCCCTTACTCAGAGTTTGTGGTACCTAACACCTCGAGAGCGCAGCTCTGCTCAGTTACCTCATCCCACTGCCTTGGGCTCTCATTCTCCACTTTGAAATCCACTTCAAATGGAGTGCTGAAAATCCAATTGTTTGCTGTCAAAAAGTTTCCATTTTGTGATGAAAGATGTGACCTTTCTTTTTGGAGTGATTAGTAAACATGAGGCAAAATGCGGGAGCACGCCAGTGTTAACTCGATACTGCCACAGGCTCTGTGCATCAAATATTTCTGCTTTATTCTGAACGTCCTGTTAATGAGAAAAATATTCAAATCAAAGAAATGTGTTTCCTTCAATTCTCTTCACAGTGTAACTTGAAGCTTCGGAATAGCATGCTCAATTATGTCTGTTTTATTCCTAAATTAGCGGGGGAAAAGCGTCAGAAAATTTTTAAGTAAACTGCTTACAACTGTTAAGCAACATCCAGTATTAATTGTTTAATCACTCTTTTATTATTTTTCATCAGGTAAGAAGTGAATAGCATCCTTGCTCAAAGGATTTCTTCCACAAAACACTTGGAACATGAAATTCCAAATTCAGGCAGATTCCAAAGGCACAATGCCTTGGAAGGTGGGCAGACACCTTTCCCTAAGAGCTGCTGGAGAGGCTGGTGTGACCAGGAGCAGGGAGCAACATTTTTTTACATATTCTGGCACTTCATGGAATGTCTGGCAAAGGCTCACCTCCAGCCTGAGCAGCAGGGATGTGCCAGTGCTGCAGAGGCAGCAGCAGGTGGGGGCTCCTCGATGCTCAGCAGCTCCCCAGGGCGGGCGTGGGCCCTTTGGGCACTGGGTTTGTTTTTCAGAGCTGGTACCTCCCCCCTGGATAAGGATTTATTCATCCCAGCGCCCCTGGGCTGCTGGGCAAGCCTCCCACCCTGCCATCCCCCGCTGCATGCCAGGGAATGTCGCCAAGCCAGGGCTTCCCCTCCCGGGGCTCCGCTGCGCGTCCCCGCGGGGCCGCCAGCCCACGCCCGGCTCATGGACACGGCAGCAGGAGCTGAGATTGCTGAGGCACCGACCCAGCCGTCCCCACATCGCCAGGAGACTGCCCGAGGCCAGGAGGCTCCTGAAGCTTCCTGGGAAGAGCGAACAGCATCAGCACAAACTCAGCGGCGGCTCACGGAGAGAGCGTGGGCAGGGGGCTCACCCAGGGGCGTTTGGGGCATGCAAAGCAGGCCTGCTTCCCAAATTTCCCAAGAGCCATGAGGAATTAGTTCCTCAAATGTAATACATGCTTCTGGTATCAGCTAAGATGGCACATACCAAAGGAAACAGACGGTCAGCGTTGTTCCTTTCTTCTTCTTGACTCTGCCCAGGTTGCATTATCCATAGGTTGGATCTCAGGAAAAGGTTCTTCCTCAGAGGGTGCTGGCACTGCCCAGGCTCCCCAGGGAATGGGCACGGCCCCGAGGCTGCCAGAGCTCCAGGAGAGTTTGGACAGCACTCCCAGGGATGCCCAGGGTGGGATTGCTGTGGGTGTGTCTGTGCAGGGCCAGGGTTGGACTGGATGATCCTTGTGAGTCCCTCCCAGCTCAGGATATTTCATGATTCTATAACAGCTTTTTTCCCTCAGCATCCTGAGGCCACAACACACGAGGCTGTGGACATTTCAGCTGTGAAATGAGCCCGTGTATTCCCCAGGTGCACCTTCCATCATGAGCATTACTGCTGGCATTTACTGCCATTCCCATAAAATGCATCTGGACAAAGGTTGTGAACTGCTGAGGGGAGACTGAACCCCAAATGCCTGAATGAGAAGAGTCTTGAAAATTCCCCCTGCAAAGGGTGGGAGGACAAAGGACCATGGATTCTATGAACTGCTGACACAATATGAACTTTTTTCCTGGCATTTGTAGCTTTTTTTTTTCAGAATCCTGCAAACTATTGGTTGTCTTGTTCCTCATAAGGAGGAGAAGCTTCAAGTCCACGTAAATTTGTTCACACTTCAGCAGCCAGATTTTCCTGGACTACCTTCACCAGCACCCCTGAAACCCTCTTTAACACCTGGGATGAGGATTTCTCATCCTAATTTCTGCCAGGACAAATTGTGCCCAAACACACCATGATTCTGTAGCTGTCCAAGTCCTGCCCTATGGGTTGGAAATTGCCATCCAGGTCAGGACTGATATTTATAAATTCCATCTATGGCAAGTTCTGCACCTCAGCTGCCCGGCTTATATTTGATTTTTTGTCTCCATGAACATGCACTTATTTCCTAAACCTTTTCTTAGAAGTATTACCATAAAACAGGTCCTTCAAGAGCAATAACAAAGTCCCATATTTTCAAGTCTATCAAAAAGACTTTGTCACACTGCAAGACAGAGGTGTCTTCAGAGATAAGGCTCTTGCTCCCTGAAATAGTCCCTCTCTAAACATAAATACAGAGTCCAAACACCTTCTCGTGTAGTTCACAATTCCGCTCATATCCAAACTGTTTACAGCAATTCCATCAGCTGTCAGTTGACAGCACTTCTGTACCAAGTATGTGATTAATCCTTCATGTGAAAGTCACGAGTTATGTCAAAATAAATAACAACCAGCCCGTCTCACTACTCACAGCAGGGGAGGAAATGCTGAGAAAGAGGAGCTGGGCACAGCAAAACCATCAACAGGACAAGGACCAGGTACAGAACAAGAAACTTTCACATTTCCACTGGATGCTGTTCCTCGGTGAATTCACATCCATCCGTCAGCCTCATTTGGGACCACGCTCCCTGATTCGAGCTGATGGCAAGGATCTGAGTCAAATAAGTGAACATTTTTGCTAAATGTTGTCTGTCACATCCTGTCACTCCCGCTGGGCTCCCTGCCGTACGTCCACGATGTGGTGTAACATAGCATGATGCAGCAGGGATGATTTCATGTGACATGACAGAGCAACACTGCTGCAGCTTTTGGAATAAACACCTGCTTTTAGCAGTTATTTCATCTGCTGGAAGTGGTTTCTCAAAACAGATAACCTGCTACATTTCATTTTCCTCTTTGTGTATCTCTAATATTTTCCATAATACTTTGGTCATTTTCTTTTATTCCATAAGCCATGTTCCCTTACAGGGTTGGGTTTTCATGGTTTTTCTTTTCAATGGAAGTTAAAAATAAACTTACAAAAATTGGGAGAAAAGGAACTACTCTAAACCATGACGGAGACACATGGAAAAAGTTCTTATTATGGAAAAAAACCACTGACTCTACTAACAGCAAAGAACATATTTACCCACAGGTAAAAATAATAACAGGAACAAAGTTTAGAAGAATTGTTCTTCCTTCAGAAACTTCAGCAGAATGTTATAAGTGAAATCTGGGTAAAAATCTTCTCTCCTTGGAGAAATACAGACACAGAAAAGGCAAACATTTAACTGTTGATTTTGTACTTGCAGATGTAGGTTTTATGAATGGGAACATTTGCAATTTAAAAAAAAGCCAAGGTTTGGGTGACCCTTTCTAGAATTTTGCTTCATTATCCTTGACCTGACTGACAGAAATATTAGCAGTGGGGAATAAAACTGCTGGTTTAGTTATTTAAAAACTGAAGTAATTTATTCATTCTTGAATAGATTCTCTCCTTCCAAAAATCCTTCCATCTGCATGTGAATGCATGAGAGCTAATTAAATTGGCAGCCATGGCTCTGTACTTCTCATTTGGAGGACCTTCATCTCAAGCTAGAAGAGCTTCATCCTCCAGGACCTCATCAGAGAAGAGGGAAAAGGAATCAAACACGAGTGCAAAGTTCAAAACAAGATGGATTTCAGAAAAAAAAAACAAACAAACAAACAAAAAAAAAAAATTAAATTTGGATCACCCCAGTCTTCTCAAAGGGAATAAAACTGGTCCCATGGAGCTCCAGAGATGGTTTCTGCACGCTGGAGCTGGCAGAGGGATTTGGAATGCTCTTTGTGTACCTGGCACTTGTGATGGAAAAGCCACAACTGTCACTGGGTCCCTGTCAGGATTCCAGCTGTCCTTCCTACTCCTTGCCCAGGACAAGATGCCACCTTGCTGTGTGGCAGGCAAGCCTAGAATTAAATTTCAGAGACCCATCACAAATCCTGCCCGTTGATAGGACAAATGGAAATGGCCCCAGATTGCACCAGAGAGGGGTTGGAAAAATTTCTTCAGAAAAAGGGTTGTCCAGCCCCAGCACTGGTGGAATAACCATCCTTGGAAGGATTTAAAAGATGTGCAGAGGTGGCATTTGGGGACAGGGTTCAGTGGTGGCCTTGGCAGTGCAGGGGGACTGCTTGGACTTCTTGATGGGTCTTTGCTAATGTAAAGTAATTCCCTGATTCTGTAATTCCATGATTCCATGAAGTGTGGGCTGGCTTCTGGTCAGCAAGGAGGAGAGGGCCTTGAGCCCTGCCAGGAGGGAGAAAAAGGCTGATTATTGTAGCAAACGTGTCACCCTGTGGTGGCCCTGGGGACCCCAGGGTCCCTCCCTGAGCACAGGCAGCCCCAGCAGGCAGCGGGAGCTCGGTGCTCCTCCTGGGAAACAGGAGCTACACGGGGATGCATTTCCTCCAAAAGCAAAGCACCTTTTGACCTTCAGTAAAAATTAAACACTCGGAGGGATTGGGCAAAGCAGATTTTAATTTAAAATAAATCAAGGCCGCCGTTGACTCTCTTTATACAAATGCACCGAAGAGCTCCCGCGCTATGCGAGCCCTGCGAGCTGGCAATGTATTTTAATGTATTTATTTGATGATGCATTCATTCTTTCATTCATTCATCTATTCAGTCATTCATTCAGACACTTGTTCATTCATCCCTGTCCTTTTGCAGGAAGAGAACATAAGCCAGCAGTGGCATACTTCTTCACTGTCCTGATTTACAGCCACGGCTCTGAGTTGGTATCAATAAATCTCTTTGGCCCTCCTCAATCCAGCATTATCCCTCATTAGTGAGTGGGATTTAAAAAAGGGATTAAAAATAATATGAGATTATAGATAGATGGGTAGATATGTGTGTTGGTTGCAGTGCTTAAAGTGCTGGGTTGGTGATGGGCTTTTTTCGCTTTTATTTAGAATCTCTCATATTCACAGTTCTCTGGACCTTGCAATTATTTTCACAAACAGTCCCTGATGTTTTATTAACTGGCCCAATAATTTTTTCTATCAGTGGTGGATAATAAGGTCCCCACTGCCCTCGCAGTGGTTGTTGATGTTGAGGGGAGCTCTGCTGAGCCTGGCTCTCACTTCTACCTTCTTTGCCTGTAGTAGATCTTTTGGTGTTCTCTGGAAATATTTATTTAAAAATATTTAAAAATAACCTTTGTGGGGCCATCCCAGCTCTGGTTGTGAGACTGTGTGGGTTGTGTCTAGAATTGCTTCCCCATCATTGCTGTTCTTAGCCCAAACATGCACATTTTATCTGCTTCTGAGAATGCCTTAAACATGGGAATATTTTCTCTGAGGAGGACTGAACTGAAGGGGAACTACTCTTTGAGGTGGGATTACTCACCCTCTAATAGCAGCTAGAACAATTTTTCTCCCATATCTCTGAAATACCCTTAATTAATCTTGCCGACAACTTGCAACATAATTGTGTCCCTAAACTGTTAACCTTGAAAAATATTTGACAGTGTATTACCATCTCAGAAACTTGTTATCACAGGGAATAGAGTAATTCCATAAATATCCTGGTTTCTCTTGAAAGTCCCAGAATAATTCTTTGTTGTCAGTTTTTTTTTTTTTTTTTTTTTTTTTTTTTTTTTGTCCCCTTGGTTTCAATTTTGACCTGGTGGCAGGAGATGCAGGAAAGAAAGAGGGCACGTTAGAAAAACAAACCAGCAGCAGTCTGGAAGAAAAGGTGGTTATATATTATGCATAACATAGTGGTTTTTATACAAAGGAGCTATCCCTTGCATTTCTTCCTCATTTGCATGTCTTCAGGGCACCAGAGGACACAGGCACTGGATGGCACCAGCTGCCATCTGCAATCGGGTCACAACTGGGCCCTGGTAAACCGGACAGACAAAAAGACAACCCTGCAGTCCAGGGAGGGCAGAGCCCGAGCTGGCCCCTGCACACAGCTGCTGCTCCCCAAACAAGCAGCTCCTGCTGATGCCTTCAGTTGTAGCTTTCACATTTTCCAGACCCTGTGCTGCACTGGTGTGTGACCCTGAGCTTCACACAGAGTGTTGGCCAGTTCTCCTCCCAGCTCAGGCACACAGAACAATCCTTTGCCAGCCCAGAGCCAAGGACACCGCTGCAGCCTCAGGCCCAGAAAGTGCAAACAGCAGCAGCTGAGGGAGCAGTGTGGGAGATGGGACTGCACAACCTGGAGCTGGAACTGGACAGTAACCCCAACATGGAAATGGACCAACACTTATAAAAGTGTGAGAACTCGTGACCAGGAGTCCATCTTGGGTCCATCTTGGGCCCATCTTGGGTCCATCTTGGGCAGAGCCATGGCCGGGCTCTTCTGCTGCCCAAGTTCTTTTTAATAAATCCCTGCTTTATTCTTAAACTCTGCCTAACTCTGCTGTGTCCCAGGCAGCCTCTCCAGGCATCACTGCTTGCAGAGTGTGACGATGCCACCCGGGCTGACGCCGCGCCGCGTTCCTCGGGCTGGGACACCCAGGGGTGTGGGGCACGTGCACTGCCCTGACACCAGTGACCTTAGTAAAGCCACGGCCCTCCTGGAGAACTGGGTAACTTCAATTAAGGTTATTAACATTTCTTCTGCTGCTTACAGGCTCGGGAGCTCTGCTCTGTTTAACAGCCTGGCATCCACTCTCGGTAACAGCGATGGGCCTCTCCCAGGCCTGTCTGCTGTTCTTACTACGCTGCCATTTGAAATCGTCAGGAAAAAAAAAATTAATCAGGAGCTTAAAAAAGCTAAAGCAGACAGGCTGTTTCAGATTATTTCAGTATGTGTGCTCGCTGCACCAGCCAAATGTTCCTGTTAAAGCCATAGTCTGATTTCCCCCCTGAAAATCAGGTTATAAACAAAAGGATTAGACAGAGACCAACCCAGGCAGAAAATTTAGATCTGGGTTCAAATATGAGCTGGAAATGATGGAAACGCTTTGGTTTGAGGCCTTCTCTATTTTAATAATAGTTCTTTCTAAATATATGTGTCCTTTATGTATTTTTATATCAGGGATTAACTGTGTATCTTGGGAGAAAATAAAAAAGGAGGTCATTATTTCACAATTCATTTTGGAGGAATCGGAAGGTTGGGATCAGTAGGGAGTGCAAGCACAGCTGCATTTCTTACAATTTTCCCATTAGAATATACTAATTTCCACACTGCTGTTCCCTCATTTTTGGTGTGTTTGTAGGTATTATTCTCATTTTTGGATCTAGCACTTGAAAAGAGGGAGTCTGGTTTTCACTAAAGGAACACTTTCTCACTTAATTCAAACACTCATTCAGTTTGTATTTACTAACCTTCATATAAAATTAAAAAAAAAAAGTGTGTAAATGACATTATAATATGTTTGTGATGTTGCAATGCGTATTCCCAAAAAATAAACTCTATATATATCATTTATTTATAAAACTGTACCTAAAAGGGTTCCAAGAGAGATTTTGGGCAAGGGCCTGGAGGGACAGGACACAGGGAATGGTTTCCTATTGACAGAGGGCAGGGTTAAGGGATATTGGGAAGGAATTCCTCCCTGTGAGGGTGGGGAAGGGCTGGAATGGAATTCCCAGAGCAGCTGTGGCTGCCCCTGGATCCCTGCCAGTGCCCAAGGCCAGGCTGGAGCAACCTGGGATAGTGGGAGGTGTCCCTTTTGAAGTGCTGGATTTCCTCCTCGAGGGGAAGATTTGTTTGGCCCACTCCTTTTCACACATAAGAACGCTTAAAAAGAGGTTTTTACTTCTCACTAAACAAAGGGACTAAAATGTAAAAGAAAAAACCCCTAGAAAATCTTTCCAGATATTTTTACTCATTTAAATCAACTCGTTCTAACAAGAGCACTTCCACCAGCAGCACAACCAATCCTATCAATTTATTTGCCCCAGGAATATCTTCATCCCAGGCATCTGTCACTCTGCAATTCCAGCTCCTTTGGGAGGGTTTAGTTTTTTGCACAGAGTTCTGTTTGTCCTACATGTGCCACAGCTGCCTATTGAAGCACCAGCAAAAGCAAAAGCTTTGGGGAATTCCCAACAATGAAGCTGAAATCTCTTTCCTGGTTGGTATTCAGCCACACTGTAATATTTAGCAGACATTTTCCCTTCTCCCAGTTTTCAATAGGCTGCATTTATCAGCATGGAGTAGCAATCAACATGTATTTGCTCATGTATTTATCCAAGTCAGCTCTGTGCTTCCACGTTACTTCAATTCTTCCTTTAAAACCCCTTTGCTTTGTTTGTCTTCAGCAGGAAAATTCTGAGTAGATTTGATGTGTGTATGGTTGATGTGCAATAAATCCAGGAGTATTAGCACAGGTAATTAATAGCTAAAGTGAATTATTTATGTAGCCCCTTGTTCCATCCCCAAATTTATTTCATCTTGGCACTGTAGTTTTAGATAAGTCATCTTTAAAAGAAAAAAAAAAGGATTGTTATTTGTATCTCTGCACTTGAAATGACAGTCTCCTACTGGGTCACAAATTCTAATAATCACTGGATTCTTGAGAAAATCATATATTCTGCAAAGCTCTGAAGGTGATCTGAGATAATTAAGCTGTGAATGGACAGCGTTTCTAAAACTAAAGTAAGGAAGGACTGTTCTGGGTCAAAATGAACAGAACAACCACGATTTACCCTGAGTGACCAAATCATTGATGTGATTGTTTTGTCCCTCCAGCAACATTTTTCCAAGGTAAAAAATGCAAAAATGCCCTATCCTTGAGGAAATCCTTGAGAATTTAATTCTGAGAAGTCACAATTTGATTTTTTTAGTGCTGCTTTTTTCAACCTATTGATTGCAGCTCCAAAGGGTCGTGAAAGGCAATTAAAAGACACAAGGCATTTAAAATCTTACTATTTCCCAAAATAAAATAAAAAGTCCAACTCCTATTCCCCCATTCCACTTATGCCACAATCCCCCAAAGTCCCACCTGCAACCTTCCCAAACACACCCAACTGCACCACAGAACTGGGAATTATGGTCACAGATTGGAGGGGGATTTATTTTACTGGAAAGGGAAAGGGGTTTTAAACAAATTATACAGGAAATAAAGGCCTGCTTGACTGAAAAGAGTGAAAAATATTGGAGTAGTCATTCAACAAATGTGTAAATTATGCATTAATTTATCTCCTCTCCTTATCTCATTGGCTTGTCTCATCAAATAGTTAAAATACTGTGCTTCCAGACATTCATATCAAGCCACAAATTATTTTTTTTTAATAATATCCAATCCAGAAGAGCACTTCGACACTTACCTGGACCCCACTGTCTCCAACTTAACGGGCATTAACTGTCCCAGCTGAGTTTCTGGAATAAAATCCATTGATCTGTGTCAGTCAGGATCTTGAAAACTGAAGACCTGAGGTTTCAAATCCCAATCTGCTCATGTGCATTAAAAGAAGCTGGAAGTCTTCACTGGACTCGGGCTCAGGCTCTGACAACCTCAACTCCAGCTAAAATTCATTTGAGTAAACCTCAAAATAAAACGGAATATTTCCCTGGCAAGACAAAAAAATCGAGATGATGCTTATGATATTATTGTTATTATTTTCATTTATCATTATTGTTGTTGCTATTATTATTGTTTATATTATTGCCACATAATCCTTTCTCTCTGTTCAGTGGAATATCCATCCTGCAGCAGCAGTTGGAGATTTCTATTTCACAAATCAAACACCAAATGCAGTGAAACAGAGCTGGTGAGAGCTCAGGAAAACGATTCAAAGTTCCATGGATTCATCCAGGATGCTTTCTTTCCCTGTTTGCTGGCACATATGGGACACGTGGAGATCAGCTGAGCTATAATTATAAGACAACATCAAGAATTGTCTAAAATTCCCTGGGGAAGACTCCCCAAGGAGGGGAAGGATCCTTTTGGGGGCTACAAGTAGGATAAATGGGATTAGAGGAGAAATGGGATTGAATACCAAGAATTTTTTCCCTAGCAGCAAGATCAGCTGAACTGAAAGAGTCCCCAGGGAAAGGAACAGAAATGGGGCTGTTTGGTGTCTCTAATGTTGGAAACACAGAGTGGAGAACAATTTTACATCTGCCCAGAGGTGTGAGAGCACCCTAAACCAACTTCACTGAATCCCTCCTGGCCTTTCCAACAGCCTGGGTTATTTGCAAGGAGTATGGATCAGATCCCTAATTCCTACACTGTGATACCTCCATTTGTACATGGTAGATCACAGCAGGTGTGCAGAATTAATGAGACACCATCATTAAATTTAAATTAATTTCTCTTTTTCAGATATAGAAAATTCCCACACACCAACTGGGGTTAAAAAACACAAGAGTATATTTGTTAATGTTCCTCAAGAAATGCTTCTCCGTAGAGGCCAGAGTCATAATTAAAACTACTTAATCCAATCCCTTGAGATCTTTCCATACATGTTTCATGTCCCAAAGCAATTAGAAATATAAAGTTAATTAAAGTAAATCTGTCAGGAGGAAAACTGGACTGGTTTTCCTGCTCAGATCCCAGCGGGACAGGCTGAGTCTGACTCCAACTGTGTCAGCTGCACAGCAGGAAGGAAAAGAGGGATGAGAAGGACAGGTTTGGTGTCAAGAGGTGGGCGAGCTGGAGGAGGAATCTCCCACTCTGGTGAGTTGGCCAGAGCCTAAGGAACAGCAGAATTAAGTCTGGCCTTTATTAAATCCCCAGTCCTGGTTTTTAATAGGATCAACTTGTGTCCTCGATTCCCAAAATCCGAATTCAGCCCTGTCACTTCGTGTTGCTGTGCTCAGCCACAAATCCTGAGCCAAAGCCTTGCACTCCTTCTCCTGCCACTGCTGACAACTGAGATGATATTTCTCAGTGGCTCTAACAATGCAACCCTCTGCAATTCCCTCATTTGGGGCTGACTTCATTAGAGACTTCCCAGCGCAGCGTTTTTCCCAGTCAATAATTACATTTCCATTTTAACAGCAGGATTGCAAGCCTTGACATTGGGCTGTGTGGAAACGAGGCTTCAAAATCCCTGGGATATCTCACTGCCTCAACCTGCATGTCCAGGGGGAGAAGCAAAATGCAGCTCTTCTTCATGAACCAGGCACCAGCCTCTGTAGAAGCCCAGGGAGATGAAATTTAACTTGGTGATGAGCCCACAAGATTGTTCTTATTATTACATTCTTCTCTTCTCTCTTCTCTCTCATCCTTCTGCCTCTCCAGACAGAGCAAAGTGTCCCCAGGACAGGAGCAACACAGAGGTGCAGGGAAGAGCAGGTGTGATGTGGCATGGCCACGCTTCTCCTGAATTAAAGGAGAGCAGGAACAGTCCCAAATTCAGGTGAGATTAAGAAAAACCAGAGGCAGCAGAGACAAAAACTATGGAATAACTGTGTGAATTTTGCAAAGGAGATGCCCTCACCAGAGGCACAGCCAACAGCAGCCTTGAAGTTTTCCTGCTCAAATCAAAACTCCCACAATCTTCAAGTGAGGCCAAGGATAAAACGTCAGTCCCAGCAAATTACATTACTTCTGTTTTTATTAAATCTGAGGAAGCTTGAAATGTCTGAAGGCCCAGCCCACACAGGTGTTTGTTTATAGATATGAATAATAAGCACTAGATAATGTAAATTATGTACAGACCACCAATCCTTCGCAGACAAAGTGAATTATTGAACTTTGCACCAGCTTGGTACCAGCTCGTGTCAGACCTGCTGATGTCAACACTGGCAGCGCCTTGTCCTTGCACTGGAGGACGTTCCATGAGAATGGAGCTCCTCAGCTGGTCCAAAAGGATTGAAGGACAACTTATGGGGTAAAAAGAAACTTGAAAAAACCTTGGAAAAGGCTGAAGATTTGCTGCAGTGCTGTATCCAAAGGAAAGTAAACACACATGGCTTCGTTACACAGCTCACTGCACCCAGCCAGGGAGATGCAGTCCCTATTCCCTGGCCACATTCTCCATCTCATCAGCGCTTTCTGTCCAGGAAAGCCAATAAAATAAGAATGTGTGTTGCCAAGGTGAAGTTTCAAGAGTTACAATTTTAAATTTCCTATTAGGGATAAGGTAAGATTTACGGGTGATATACTGATTTATAAATATGTTTAGACAGTATTTCTGGCTTTAGGCAGGAATCAGAAAGCTCAGTTTAAAGAAAGATTTTTAAAGGTTTTGTGGTACATAAAATAAATCCAACTTATACTTTCAAAGATCAGTCTGACTGTATAAAAGATGATGACAACAACAGTGGGGAAAAATGTTTCTTATATCCACAATGCTCCATTATTTTCTCATTAACTTGAGTTTTAAAGGGAATCATATTAGTGCCTCCAGAGGATGAGCTATATAAACAAGAGCTACAAATTTATCTGTGCATTAAAACGAATGCTATGGTAACAGGTTTGATTGCTTTGGCTGCAGTTTCAAAACCTAAAGGGTGTATTATCCCGAGATAATCTCACCCTTGGGTCCTCCTATATATTAGATCTCCTACCTCTAATCCTGGGAGACAGCCTGGCTAATAATGCTCCCCCTGCCTTTGGTTTGTCGCAGCTGAAACCTGCCTCTTCCAGCGTCAGCTAGCACATTTCCTAAGCCATTTTATTTTGATCATTCAGAATCATTAGTTTAAGGCTGGAGAAGGTGTAAAGATTCATTTCCTTGGACAGCAGGGGAGATTTCCTGCAGCTGGCGGAGCAGGGACAGTGCCAGCCTTGGAGGCCAGCACTGGATCATCAGGGCATGGGGCACCCCAGGGTGGACTTGATGGCCTTCACAAGGGAGCTCTCAACACTTCATAGGCTCAGAATTCCCTGGATTGAAAGGGGCACACAGGGATCACCAAATCCAACTCCTGGCTCTGCACAGCACCACCCCATGAGTCCCAACACGTGGCTGAGAGAGTTGTCCAAACACCTCTTGGAGGCCGAGCTGCAAACCACCCAACACAATATTCCTTTGGCCACATCCTGGCATTCCAAGCCTTGCTGAGGTCCCTCCCAGCCCACCAGGGCACGGGCACCACTTCTGGCTGCTCAGGCTGCGCTGTCTTTCCAACCATCTGTTGGAAACTCACGTGGGGCTGGTCTTCCGTCAAGAAGTTGTATTTTTAAATCCTTCATGTGAAGTCCTGTGGATGTAGATTTACTGGATCCAGGATGATTTTAGCCTTCACCCATAATTTTCGGGTCATCACAGCAATCCCTTTGAGAATCCCATCAAAATCTGAGCTGCAGGTGGTGAGGGATCCTCGGGCTTTGGCTGGTAGGTCTGTGGTGGACCACAGTTTGGAGAAGTGCCCACGCATGAGGACACAGAATCCAGTTCTATGCACTGCAGGCGAGGTGGAGCCTGAAAGGCTCAGATCCCCATAAAACAAAAATCTGGGAAGCTGAAGGCATTATCCACTCTCCAGGCCTGAGCTTTCCAGCAGCCAAACCCCTCAGAAGAATCTCACACCTTACAGGAGCTGAAGGAAATCAACCCCTCAGCACATCCCCTCCGTGCTGAATTGGCCAACAGCTGCTTTTCCTGCTCTTTCCCACTCACCCCCAGCTGCCCTCACTAATTAGTCCCTATTAGTGATTTTCCTGGATGAGCTGCAGCACGCTGGCACTGGGGAGTGATTTACAGGTGATACCTTATTAAAAGAAAATGTTGCTGCTTTTCAACCTCTACAACAAATCCTGAGGGTTAGCAAAGACCCCCCCAAGGTCTCAGCCAGCTCGAATGGCTTTTATATTCTCTTCCCAGGATAAATTGCCTCTGAGCCTGCCTTCACCTGTCACACTTCTGAATGTCATAAACTCCTACATCTTCAAGCCAGCTGTTGAGAAGATCCCTATTATTATCACGACGTTGTCAGCGACAATAACAACAGTTAATAAGTGATGATAGGGACACAAATGTCTGGTTCCTGTGTACAGCTTGTCGTTTGCAGTCAAATCTAACACTGCTAAAGGAGTCTTTGGAGTGAGTGCTGAAAAAAGGGATCTCTTCTGGGAGAGGGCTCTGTTAAAAAGGCATCCATGTTTAATTCCACTTAATCTTTTCCAACTTAAATGCGTTCATAAAAAAATCAGCCCGAGCCTGTGTGCGCATTAAGGATTTCTGAATTTAAAAGGCCTGTCCCAGCCTTCAGCAGGGTGAGAATGGAGGCTTGGACACACTGGCTTGGGCAGTGCTACCAAAATCTTGCTTGGGGACAGAATCAGGAGTTTGGGCTCTCAATTCAGAGGCAAACAACACAAAAAAGGAGGTAATTTGTGTACGTGTTGCCTCTGCTCTGAACACAGGACCCCATTTTTGCAGGACTTTGTTGCATTGTGATGAATTTGTTCTCTGTTTTGTATGGGTTAAAATCAGGGACTCGCTGGTATTTGCCTCAGCAAATTGTTTATAGAGTGGGTTTTTGCACCTCTCATGCAGAAGGAAATTAAAAGTGGGCATGAAAAGGAGTTGCTTGTCACACCTGAGGGAGACACAGCCCTGCACTCTGCCTTGCCCCTGCTCCTGGGCTTTACAGCTCTGGAATTATCTCTTGCAGGGAATCTCCCTCCCTTACACACACTGTGTATATTTTGCCTCTTACAACATATTAAACAGCCCACGTAAGAAAAGTGGATGAATTATTGATCCTGTGCAGGGGAGAACAGGGGGAACAGAGAGAATATTCCATGATGTGATGCAGCCAGCACACATTTCAGTGGGGTGCCAGGTGGAGGGAGCCCCGTGGTTCGGGGCTCGGGGCACTTCAGGTGGATCTCAGGCACTTTCTTCCTCACTGTGGTTACCTCACTGGGGTTTTGAGCCTAAACTGATAAAAAAGTGGCTACAAATTATTTAAGTGAGGAGTTCAGCTCTGTGTTTAAATGGAAACTGAAATTCCTTCCTTGTAAATCCAAGCCACGGGGAGATCCAGGTTTCCTGCTTCTTTTTGATCTTTTGCAGGATTAATTGACTGTTTAATTTTTTCCAGTAAATTATTCCTTTTGGCTGGGAGGGGAATCCTTTGTCTTCCACATCAGTCTGGATTTTCCCACCTCAGATAATTTCATCAGAGCTCATTCCTGCATGACTTGAGGGCTTTGTACCTAAACATTGCCTCCAACTGACCACGGGTAGATGATCAAGCAAGGCAAAAAGTCAAGGAAAGCAATAACTCTGTCCACTTGGGAAAAAATGGCAACTGCAAGATATGGATCTTCTTCTTTTCGTATCTTTTTCTACCTTTTTAGAGTTCCTTTTTTTGTGTGTGTGTGGACGAAGGTCAAAGCCCATTTTGTCCAACAGCGCAGACTTTTGTGCTTTGTTTTGTGTCAACTTCATGTTATCAGTTCTTTTCCTTTGATTGAAGTGGAACATCAAACTGAAAATCACTCCTTCATCTCCTACACTGTGAGTCAGGGAGAAAAATCTTTACACTTTTTAGGAAATAATTGGGCAGAGCTGCAACAGGACCTCCTGAGAAAATTGTGGTAACAGCCTGTCATGGGCTTTGAGAGTAGAAAGGGGAAAATTGTTTCATGAAAGCCTTTAAACAGTTGTATCTGCAGCCTTCAGGTGAGCGAATTTCATGTGAGCAGCGAGGAATAAATCAAGCTCTTACATAATTTTTTCAGTCTGTATTGTTCCTGTCCCGAGCTCTACAATTTTGCAGATCTTTTTGAGCGTTTCAAAACTTGGATGTTATTTTTAGCCCCTAAGAAGTAGCTTCTACATAAATAGTTGTTGCTAATGTATTACAAACTAGGATTAGCTTAATTAGGGACTTCACAGGAAAGTAATGACTATTTAAGCCCTGAAAACAAGCTAATTATTTTGTATCACATCGTTGGTAACACTGTCCTCAGTTCTTCTTAAGGTGACTGTTCAAAAAGATGTATGGCAGACATGCTAATTAACAGATTTCTTGCCATCATGTTACCAGTTTTTGTAATACATTAAAATTCCTCTTTTATGTAACACTTCAGATATATTTTTATATATATATATATACATTGCTGCTCAGGTTATTTGACAGCCCAATTCAGTGCTTTTTTAAGGTTACATCACCATCAAAGTTGCTGCCAGAGCTGCACAAGATCCAACAGTGATTTCTCCCCCTCTGCTCTGCTGGAAAAGCCAATATTTTCAGTATTTCTGCCACAAATTTTCATAAATTCCTTTTATTTGTATTACCCCATCACAATCCATTTGAAAGTATTAAATAAATCCAAATTAATATGGGGAATTTGAGGATCTAAGCTTCCAAGAGGCAAGACCCCTTTAACAGCACCTGAAGCCCCTCTGGATCATCCCTTCCCTGTTCTCCTTTTCCTGCCACTCCACCTGTTGGGGCTGATGTTAAATACCAGGAGTTAGGGACAGGAAGCCCATAAAATCCCCACTTTTATAGAATGCAATGAAATTTAATTTATGGCAGCTTTCTGTAACTAATGTTTGGAATAATATGGAATATCCAGCATTTAAATCTTATTGCTATTTCCCCTTTTTTTGCAGATGATAGTTGTCTTTTCTTTAAAATCATCTTTTACTTTTCAATTCCTCTGTCCTCACCTTTCATATTCAATATTTTGTCACTGTGGCAGCCTCTGCACATCCCATTCCTTGAACTTCCCATGCATTCCCACACATCATATCCATATTCCAAGATCCCACTGGTGGCTTTGCAATTAATGACTCAATTTATCCTGCCACACCACCTCTCACAAAGTGACAACAAAAGGTTCCTGGCTGGAGTTCTGATTTCCATAAAAGAGCACTGGAACTGAAGCAGATGAATTCTCAGCTCTGCTTTTAGCTGGCGCTGGCTCTGGCTCATCCTAAATTTCCCATGGTGTTAGTCAGTGGAAATCCTGCCTTGGAAAGAGAGTAAAATGGATAAATGCAGAGATAAATACAAAGGTGCAGCGTTTCAGTAAATACAAATATCTCCATTTCAGCCTGAGGAATGCAATCCCACAGATCCTGCTGCAGAGCAAGGGGCTGACAGGAAATGATCACACTGTGATCAAGCGTCCAGGCAGTGGATGCTGTTAGGCATTAAAATCCAAATTATTGAGTTTCATCAGGCAGTGGCTGCTGCTAGGGATTGTCAAATCCAAATTATTGAGCTGGTGCCTTTCACAGGATCCCTGGGAATGAAGCTCTTCACTGAGGACAGAACATTCCAGCTCTGCAGTGTCCCTGCTCGGGCTTTTTCTCCCTCTGAAACTTCCCATGGTGTCATCTGATCTAATCATGGCTTGGTAGTGCTGGCTCCAGAAGAAATCTGCCATGGAAAATGAGAGTTCCTGCATCTGGCTCCTGCTGGAAATGCTCATGAATTATGGCCCCAGCCAGCACCGAGCAGCTCTGGCTCCGTGGAAAGGCTCTGAAGGGAGAGAAATTCCATTTTTATTTTCATTTCGTATCAGGGCCGTCCTCAGGATTGTCCCAAGCACTTGAAGGAATATTAAAGGCAGTGGGGGGTCACAAAGAAATCTTTTTTTTTTCCTTCTCAGAGCCACAGCCAGGCAGCAGTGACCCCTTCTGTGGCACAGTGAGCACAGGGACAGCCCTTCTTTTGTACCATGAGGTCAATTCTTGAGGCAAATTTACCCTTGAGGTCAATTCTTGCAGGTGAGAGCCCCTGAGCAGCCCTTGGTGAAGCTCTCACATGCAGGACATTCCTATTTTCCACTGACATTCCCATCAACTGAGTGCCTCTGTCGTTTATTGTTGTCATAACTGGATGATTATTCATTTTCTGCTCAATATTTTGATCCTAAAACAGATCCCAGCCTTCATGTCCTATAAATATCATGCCCAGCTTCCTCCTAAAGGCAGCTCTGCACCCTGAGGAGCCCTTGGCCACGGACCCTCCTCAGGTGCTTCCACTTGATGAAACAATTAATTTTTTTGAGGTCTCTAACTGACATCGTGATCCCAAGAGCATAGCAGGAGTTAAATATTTCCTTTTTATAATTGCACATTTCACATGCTGGAAGCAATTTCTGGATTATGTCCCCAGTACCATATTCTGCACCAGAACTGAAACTTTGTGATGGAAATTAATTACATTACATTCCTGTCTGAATTACAGATGATAAAAAAAAAAAAAAAAAATCAGTTCAAATGTGGTTTTTGGAGAAGAAAAATAAATGTGGTGCTGTGATCTCTTTTGTAAAATAACTGTTCATGTCACCATAAAAGTTTGTTCTCTGCCTAAAAGTCCAGCATGGCAAAACCATGGCTACAGAATGTGGCCTTTTAAAAAATGTTAGATGAGATGAAAAATATCACATCAGCTTCCAGAAGAGAAATCTGAAAAGGACCAGGAAAAATAAAAGCATTTCCAAGTCAAATATTTGAGATGAAGTGTTACCCATGGGAGCTTTCTTCATAAATACATAAAAGCAGCTTTTGGGGAATGCCCATAATTGCTGCATTACATATTCCTCCACTTGGCAAACTGATGCTTGAGCTTGAAAATAAATCAATTTGGGCTTTTACAAGCGAGAGGGAGAGGCAGGAAATATGTTTGTGTTGGGCTGCAGTAATTTTTGGAGTCCATCAGCAACTTTGGGGGCTTTAATGATTTCACCGAGAAGGGCTTTTGCCCCCAAGCACAGCCGCACCCCAAAACCAGGCCCTGCCGCGAGGAAGGCATCTGCGCTGCTGGGCTCGGCCTTGCTCGGGCTATTTACAGCTGCGAGGCGAGCGATGCTCTCAGCGTGGGCCAGCAGCGGAGCGGAGCCGGCCCCTCGGGCGGGGGACACGCAGAGCACGGCGCGGCCTGGCGGGAGGGGAAGGGACGGAGAGCAAAGGAGACGGAGGTCGGGTCCCGCGGCCCTGAGGAGGAGCAGGTGCGGGCTGGGCAGCGCGGAGAGAGCGGCTGAATAAAGGACGGGGAGCACGGCACGCACCGAGCGGGAGTTGCTTCAAAGGGAAGCCTCTCCTCCCATCCCGGCCAAAGGCTCCGCAGAGCAGCCCCGCAGAGCGGAGCGGTGGGAGCCGATGGATGGGGCCCGGAGCTGGGCAGGAGGTCCTGGCCTGGCCCGGGCCTGCCCCACAGCTCCCTGCTGCTCCTGGAGCATCCGCGGCGCTGCTCCTCACCCGGGCTGCCCTAATTCCGCACGGGAATATTCGGCTGCTGAGAAGGGTTAGGGCCGTGCCAACCCCGGCACTGCTTCCCCTCAGGACTGATACGAGTCATGTTTGGGCGGTTTTGGGGCTAATCCTGGTATCCTGGAAATATCCCCGGGGTTTACACACGGATTCTGACCTGTCCTGTGAGTGCTCAGCGTTGTCCCCGTTAATCCTGCACGCCTGAGGCAGGCACAGGTTTGCAGACACAATTAACTGACCTTGCTGCTGTTCCTTCATTAAAAATTCAGGCAAATTCCAAATAGAAAGAAAAACAAAATAGTTCCCTGATTTTATTGTAAGGCTTTCAAATCCACTGCAATAGGGGTGTTTTTAGATGATGTCCTGCCAGACTTTGTAAGAATTCTGCCCTCCTCCTCCTGAGTGTCCCCAGTTTTGCTAATTCCCTTCCAGGCTGGTGTGGCTCGTCCTGGTGCAGATGCCAGGGGTCTCTGATCATGTGCAATGTTAAGGTTTCTTATTCAGTCTTCCAAAAATTACATGCAGGGTCATAGCTCAGTGAGAATTCTGGGAATCTTCAAAAGAAATTTTCAAAGCTACCAATAACAATATATTGACAACCAGCACAATTCATTGTATATTTGTTTACAGTTTTATACATATATGTGAGCTTTCAAACTCATTTATTGGCTTTAGTGACATGAATAACCAAGGGCATGATTTATAAAGATTTGTCATCTGGTATTAGATTATAAAAATGTTAATTAATTTTTCATTAGCCACAGTTAATGATGGGCTTGTTAAGCATCTCGAGGTGAAGCCAAGAGCTATTAGCTGTATTAAGGACCTGTTTCAAGAAAATGACTCCTTTTATAATCCCCAAAATGAGTTATAATGTTATTTTCCCCTTTCAGAAAACTGGTTTAAGCAAAATAGACATACTAAAATCTGTACAGAAGACAAACTTTGAGGTAAACTGATCATCTAATAACAATTACTGACCAATTTTTCCACCAATTAAAATGAGATCAAATTTCTTGAGCATCCTTAAAAATCAACACATTGGTTTATCATGTTGCAAAGACCTGGACTAGAACGAGTGACTATTTGCAGGAATTGGCTGCCACAAGACTTCTGCTTATTGTCTCGAGTGTTCATCTAATGAAAAGATAAATTAGGGTTTGAAAATTTATTTGAAAATGTAATTTGATTGAAAAACTCCTTTGTTCTGCTCTGGGGCCTGCACTGGGTGGGAAGGCTGAGCATGGCAGTGGTGGCTGGGGAAGGATCCATGACTCAGAGAACTTGCAGAAGAATAAGAGATACCTGTGAGTAATCAACATGGAAAAACGTGGGGGGGGGAAATGGAAATTTAAATTATTTTCCTAGCAAGCTTTCTTTTGATTTCCAGAAAGAGGGAATACATTAAAAACGAAATGAAAATCCTAAAAATAAGTGTCTAAACATAGAGTGCTGCAAGATGAATAGTCTCAAAGGTTCTTTTAAACAGGTGGGAGGACCAGGCCTATGGAAATCACTGGGAAACGTGAACAGAAACTGCAAACCCTGTGGCTTTGAACAGGAGCTCAGAAACTTCAATTTTAGCCTCAATTTTAGCAGCCCTTGGCCGTAACCTACATTTGCTAGAAATGTATTTCAGTGCTGTAAACAGCTGTATGAGGGATTGGGGTATGGGAATGTCCAAGGCCGGGGGGACGGGGCTTGGATCAAGACGAAGTTTTATAAAATCATAACACATCTTGTATACTCCTTTTATTCCTCCAGTAAATCTCTCATGTTGTTATTTTCACTGTATATTGTTCGAATTCTCAGTGCCTTTTGTGTTAATAGAATCAAAATAAGTTAAAACATTTATAGATATTTAATTTCGTATCAGTTTAGTGTTGATAAAGACAAGCAAAGTTAAGTTTATTGTTCCTCTCCATCAAAATTTATTTATTCTGAGTTCAAGTTTTGTTCCATAGAAATTGTTCTAAGTTTTGTTAAAACATTGCTTATCTAAACTGCAACATATATAGCTATTTTTTTTTAGAGAGACAAAAGCACCTTCCAACATCCAATCTTGGATGACTGGATGGTGCCTTCCAATCCAAACCATTCTCTGATCCTATTCTATGATTCTGTGATATTTCCTGAGGTTGGGAATCTCCTCTGCAAAGAGCTGTGCCAGTACCCAGCAACGGAATTATTCATTCCATTATAAATGGAATTATTTATCATTATTATATATATNCATTGCTTATCTAAACTGCAACATATATAGCTATTTTTTTTTAGAGAGACAAAAGCACCTTCCAACATCCAATCTTGGATGATTGGATGGTGCCTTCCAATCCAAACCATTCTCTGATCCTATTCTATGATTCTGTGATATTTCCTGAGGTTGGGAATCTCCTCTGCAAAGAGCTGTGCCAGTACCCAGCAACGGAATTATTCATTCCATTATAAATGGAATTATTTATCATTATTATATATATCTATTATTATTATTACTACTGTTATTACTGGTATTATTATAGATCTATTATTATTATAGATCTGATATTATTATAGNTGACGATGATGACTGCAGACAGGCAGCAGTACCCGGATGCTCACTGATGTCCCCGGTTCCCCAGTGTCGGCCTGGCAGGATGAGCCCGAGCATCCTCCCCGCCCCGGCAGGTGCGCTCCGCCCGCCCCCCGGGGGCAGCGCTCACCGACAGCGGGCGCGGGCGCTCCGGCGGCAGCCCAGGAGCCGCGGAGTGTCTTGCCCCAGGCAGCCTGCACTGGTCAGGACACACGGCTGCTCTCAGCGCGTCCCAGCGCCGCCGCACCCCGAGGGCACAGCCCCACCCCAGATCCGGGCAGAGACCCCAGAAACTCCGGTGGCTGCTGCAGACCCACCCCAGCCGTGCCTCCTGCATGTTCCAGCCTCCCTGCCCTTCCCATGGGATCACGCAGACACCCACCCTGAGCTCTGCCAACCCACCCTGAGCTCTGCCAGCCCACCCTGAGCTCTGCCAACCCACCCTGAGATCTTCCAACCCCACCCTGAGCTCTGCCAACCCACCCTGAGCTCTGCCAACCCCACCCTGAGATCTTCCAACCCTACCCTGAGATCTTCCAAGCCACCTTGAGATCTTCCAGCCCCACCCTGAGCTCTTCCAGCCCACCCTGAGATCTTCCAACCCTACCCTGAGATCTTCCAAGCCACCTTGAGATCTTCCAGCCCCACCCTGAGATCTTCCAACCCCACTCTGAGCTCTGCCACCCCCACCTTGAGCTCTTCCAACCCACCCTGAGATCTGCCAGCCCCAGCCTGAGCCCTTCTCAATGCTCAGTGCAGATCCTACACCTCTGCAGCACCTGTGTGATCAAATGCCACCCCAAAAATAAGGGCAGGAGCCACACCTGAGTCCCTGTAGGGGTGGAACTCGAGCTTGCAGGACCTTGGAACACCAGGCACGGCGTCCCCTCTGTGGCAGAGCATCCCAGTGCCTTGATGTTCCCAGAAGTCTCCCTGCCAGGACACATCCTGCTTAGATTTGCTCCTGAAATAACCACCTTCAAATTACTCTGAAATGATTAAACACACTTCTCCATCTTCCCTTTGATTTCTTTGAGCTAATAAAAGCAATGTATCCATGTTTGGCCAACGTAAACATGTAATCAGAGTAAATTATAAGGCACAAAGCATGAGTGGAAAATACAGAATTTGCTCCTCACAGCTCTTCAGCACACAGGTACCTCGGCACACGTGAGTGCAAGGAGCAGAAGCTGAGGTGCACAAATTACCCTGACCCTGGCCTGTCTCACCATCTCTGGGCTCGATGACACAGCCTCAGTAACGCTCCTTCACCTCAGGACTTGCAGGAGTGGAGGTGTTGCTGAAACTCTGCAGGATTAGAGGAAAGTCTTGGTGACCTGTCTCATGAAAATTATAGGGTTTTATTGCTCCTGTTAGCAACAGTGGGTGTCTATCATTTGTTAATCAGTCTTTAATGAATACTACAGTGGAAAGAAAGAAACTGCAGATTTCACAGCTAAAAATAGGGGGAAATGTAGATGGAGCCTCCTGGGTCCATAGTGAGCTCTCATGGAGCTGGAAAGGGAATGTAGATCACACCACCTCTGCAAAAGCAGCAGATCTTCACCCTCCAGGCATCCTCTCCAAACCTCCCTGTACCTCTGCACCCCACAGCTTCCATGGCCCAGCGGGAAGTTTTTCTGCTGCAGACAAATAAATTCCAACAGCTCTGGGGCTGCTGCAAAGAGAAATTGCTGAAGCTCTGGTGGAAACAAATTGCAGCAGGTTCTAATGAAGTGGGGCTCTGTCCAACAACGCTGGGCAGGAGCTGTGCCCCGCGTCCGTTCAGGGAACAGGAGGATGCTACACGACAGCTTCGTGCTTGCTGGATTGCACAGATGTCAGACACAAACTGGTGCAGCATCCTCAGGGAGGGGGAAATCATTTTATGACCTATAAAGCACCCAGGAGAGCGAAGTCAGAGGCCGTTGCGGATGAAGATGGAGGAGACGTGCCCTGCCAAAGTGCCAGCCTAATGTGCTGTCTGCACGCTCTGAACGGGAGGACTGAATTTAGCAGCCCTGCCAAAATGACAGCGAGGAGACTGGAAGCACGTCCCCCAGTGCTGGGGATGTGTTTGGCACTGTCCCCCTCACAAGACCCATCAGCTGCTGTGCCCAGGGCCCTGCTGGGGACAGGGCCGTGGTGTGCCATGGCCAGCACTTCCCAGAACGTGCCAGGGCAGTGAGGGATGGGAGAAAAGCCCCGGCAGCAGCACCAGCACTGCTGTGGGAATGTGTCACGGTGACACCGGCGGTACGGAGAGTCCTGCATGGTAATGATTGGTTTACAATAAAAATTACTTCAAATGCTGGATGAGAAAAAGGATGGTTCAGTCCATCAAATCGCTGTCAGCTGCAAATTAGGCTGCCCATCCCTAGGCAATGGAGAACATAATTGGCTTTGTCCATGGCTGGGTTTATTTTTATCTGTTCTGCTAAAGTCAGGCTCTTGCCTCACTCGCACTGGCACAAACAGAGAAAAAAGGCCTTGGTGCAGAAAGGCTTTTTCGCTCCTTCCACCTGCAATAAATGGGGCAAGTAACCCTCGGATTGCTAAAATTAGCCAAGGATTCTTGGAGGGACTACTTTGTGTCAGAGCCCGGTTACCTGCAAGGGAGAAAGCAGGAACAAATGGTATTTTGGTGAGAATGAATGGACCTCCAGGAGCCCTAGACTGAAACCACCTTCCAAGCCAAGCAGCCAGGGCTCTAATCCAGTCCTCAGGGTTACACAAGAGAGGCTGGAGGAGGTGGGAACCTTCCCCAGTCCTGTGAGAATCACAGTAGCTCCAAAACCTGCTCTGATTTCCTGCAGACAGGCTGGAAATGCACCCACCTCCCGCCTCCCTTCCCGGGAGTGATCATCCCCACACTGCCAGGCGTTCCTCTCTCATGTGAGACGAGGCTGGGACTGAAATAACCACCAGCAGACTTCCCTGGGACTGGATGAGGAGCTGAAACCCCTCACTATCCCCAAAGTGCCAGGGATTATGGCTTTTGCTGCTGGGAGCACCTGTGCCACAGGCTGGGCGTGGAAGGAGTCTCCGTCCCTGGCACTCCTGCCAGACAGTCGAGACTTCCCAGCTCTCCCTCCAATTCCTGTCTCTGTCTATAAACTCCAAATATCCCTCTCTGCTCCCCTCCCTGTGCACAAATTGAAGACCATGCCCTTCCCTGGGTGGCAGAGCTTTGTTAACACATTTCCCTGACACTGCAGGGTGCAGAGAGACTCCGAAAGGGAGAAAATCCACTGAAAAAATAAATATAGCTGACTAAGTAGGAGGGGGAACAATGTCTGTCATCTTAACCTGTCTGTCATCCTAACCCAGAGAATTCTCTGCTCTACTTACTGGGCCCTGCCTTTATCCCCCTCCAACTTTAGGGCAGCACCTGGGTACCTGGGAAATCCTCTGCTGTGCTAAAGGCTTGTGAGAAATAAGGCAGAGGGAAGGTTTAGTTCAATTTCATGTTGCACCAAGTACGAAAGATCTGTCTGTGAGTAACTCCTAGGATTGTGCTCATCAGCAAAGGCCAATAATTCAGAGTGACAACAAACTGGAGACCTCTATCAGGTACAAATGGCTGGAAAGAATTAATAATTATTTACTGTCCACCTACTCCTCTAGGTCTGTGTCCCAGTTTGACCACCTTGGCCTTGCTGTATGTGCATGGATGGCAGAAATTGGGGCACTGCCAGGAGCTGCTGCAACTTGTAGTATGAAGCAAAGAATAAAAAAATTGCTTAAGAAGTTGCATAAAATAATGATCAAGGCTTATAAGGAGCTAGTGAAAGGTAACATTGTTGTTATTGTAATTATTATTGTTGTAGTTGTTGTTCTTGGTGGTGGTGATGATGATGAGTGTTGTTGTTATCATTATTATTATTATTATTAAGTAGGTGATAATCATGCAGAGTAAGAGATTTGCATCTCATCCTGGGCTGGGAGGCAGCTCTGTCACTAATGTGGAGCCTCAATTCCTTCTCAAAATAATAGAAATAATTCTGGCACACCAAAAATCCAGCCCTAACCTCAGTAAATCCAGCACCCTGAGGAATCCCAGGCCAGGAGCTCTGTGCTCAGGGCTGCTGCAGATGGGCTCGGGGTGGGTTTGCCCTGCACGAAGAAGCACGTGACGCTGCCTTTGGGTCCTCAGCGAAAGTCCTGCAGATTAGTGTCCCCTGAAATCTCCCTAAGCAGCTCTAATGCCCTCAAATGTGCTTGCTGTGGCTCACTGGGAAGGCTGCACGAGACAAAACATTAATTATTAAGTGTAAAAATAGAATTTCTTTTTATGATTCCGCTTGGGATGCGCCCGTGAGAACTTCACTCCTTTTTCTAAAGTCTGGAAAGAAATTCAGAACGTGGCCCTGCTCAAAACTGCAAAATGCAAATCAGAAGCAAAAGATTTTTACCTTGCTCTGTAATTGAATCCAGCTGGCCTCCTTCTACCCTGCCTAGCAGTCATTTACAGATATGCAAATGGAGGGAAAGAAATGGTGCTCTTTGCATCTGCACTGCACACCAAAAAATCAGACAATGCCTCTGTTCTCACAGGTTTGCAGCAGTTCTGCCATTCTGCTGCTTTTATTTTATTTTATTTTANCCTGAAAAGTTTAACACCTACAGGGTTTTCAGGATGCAGAAGAGCAAGGAGAGGTGGGAATGGAGCCCTGGCAAGGAGTTCCTCATCCCCCTTGTGTATCTAAGCTGGAAAATTGTTCAGGTTTGAGGGACTCTTCAGTGGCCTTTATGTAAGGCTGGCCCCAAATGGCTCCATCAGGAATGGCTTCTCCCCAAAAAACTACTGCTTAAATGGCAAAATAAAAGATTACATTTTAAACAGCACAATTTCACAACTTAACAATGCTATCTCTAAATATTAAATAAGCAAGAGAAAAGATTTTGCACTAAACACGAAGAAGTCACTGAATCACAGAGCTGGTTTAGCAGATGGGGTACAACCCTAAAATCAGTTAGGGGATTATTTGGGGCAAATATCAAGCATGAAATATTGGATCTGCCTCTTTGGCTGCTTCAGAAAAATAATGAAAATGGCCTGTTAAAACTGGTAACCTTTGGCAGAACTACACTAAGAACTGAGCTGAATTTATTAGGCTCTGACATGCAGTTGCAGGAATGAAGAGGGACAATCACAGGTAGATTCACACACTCTGGTCACTGGTTGGAAGCTTTGGTGTGTGAAGTTTTTGTTTCTCCAGTACCCTGCATAGAGGGAACCCTTGGCACTCCCACGGTGTAAATTATTATTATTATTATTATTATTATTATTATTATTATTATTGGTATTATTATTATTATTGGTATTATTATTATTAATAATAATGATGATGATGATGATGATGATGATGATGTTAGAATATTTCCACCTTCAGAGTAACCTTTGTGGGAAAGTGCAGAAGCTTGCTGGGAGGTGAAAACAGCTGCTGTAAACCAATTTTCATTGATTTTTTCTTTCCCCTAAAAGGGTTAACACAATAAAACACAAAATTAGCCTTGAATTATCCTGGATTTGTTGGATATTTAGCTTGAAACATTAACACCACCTTGGCTGCACCCTTTGCAGTGTCACCATTTCACTTCAGCCTTTCACTTCACCCCTTGATGTCACTCAGCAAGGAGGGAGGGACAAATCAGCCAGCTTGAAAATATGCTCAGAATTTAGCAGCCTGATGGCTGCTGACCACCCAGAGGACAGGTGAGACACATATTTATGGGCTTGATTTTCAACCAATATCTGTTAATTTCATTTATGAGCCCATTACGTGTTTTATTTTGACAGTTCCACCACGGTGCTCCCGCAGTCTTGTGGCCATAAACTGCTCACAGTGGGATGTGGAGCTCATTATTTGGTGTGTAGGCACTGAGCACCCCACAAGCTGATGAACTATGGACAATTTATTCATTGGATTTTAAGCCCAGTTAAATCAAGAGCTAAAAGGGAGCCTTGCTCACACTCCCTGGAACTGCAAACATTTGATGCTATGAAAGTGGGGAGGAAATTGTTGTGGATTTTACATTCCAACATTACACTCGTGCCTAAGATTTTCATCTCCATTCAGGAATCCCAGTGCTCAGAGCTTGTTGGAAATCTGCTTATTTGAGATTCTTTTCCCAAAGTTCTGGTTTCTGGAAGGTGACTTCCCAAGGAGCTGGTGGTTCCCAGCTATCCAGCCAGCCAGAGGGAGATGGGTGGTGCAGAAAGAGAGAAAATGAATGGAAAATAAAAACCCCAGACACAAGAACCTTGAAGATGTGCAAAAATAATCCAAGCATGCACGAGTGCAGGCATGTGAGTGTTTGTGTATCCATATATCCATGTATATACTTCCAAGAAGATGATTTTAGCCAATTCCACGAATTCAGGGCCTGGATAGAAAATGCCCAAGAACATGATTAACCATGTTAATCTAGAAAGCTTCAATTCTTTAATGTTACATTTTTTATGTCATTGTTTCTATTGGAATCTGGTTCCAAATCTGCTTTTTACTGGATTTTCCTCCTGTGTTTTTTGACAATATATTTATTTTAAGGAGTGTAGTGTATGATCACAATTTGTCCCTCAGCATGAAGAGCCAAGGATTGTGGGGCTGTGACTGACTCCTTAGCCAGTCTCTTCCATCCTCTCCAACACAAACATCTTTCTAATATTTGATATCAATCTTTCTAGTTCCAAATTAAGACCAATTTCTTGTTCTCTCTCTGATGTTATTTGTAGAGAGCAAAGTGTTCCCTTTTATTTTTCAACATCGTTTTGTATAATTCAAAAGTAATGTCATGTTCCTTCCACTCTTCCATTCAGAACTATCCTAATTTACTCTTTCCTGGGTGAGTCTGACTTCCTAGACCTCTGATTCTCTTTGTACATCCACATGGAATGACTCCCTGGATGCAGTGACCAAAAATGGCAGTTCCAAAAGCTCCTGGTCAAAGAAATTTGGTCTTTTGTAAAATTGCCAAAAACCTCGGAATTTGAAAAAGAAAACCAGCTGTTTTCCTCTGCAACAAAATTATATCAGAGAAGGAAACAGGGAATTCCTGCATGTAAAGTAGCCATGATATTTGATTTCTGATGGCAGTTTCCAGAAGGATTCCTGGCTGGTGGGACAGAGGGAGAGCAGTTCTCTTCCAGAGGTCACTTAGAGCTGGAGGCTGAGGAGGACACTCAGGTACCTCAGCTCCTTCTGGCTCTCACCATTTCATAATTTTAGCATGAGAAAAATTGTATTTTAAGTGCCTGCTAATGAGTTAATGCACCATGCACTGGAAGCCCAAGTATTGCAGTATCTGGTGTTAGGAGAGACCCACGAGTTCAGGCCCCAAATCCCTTTGGCCATTTTTACAGAGGTGCATTGGTCCACAACTTCCTCTGGGGATCAGTGAAACGGGAGGGAGTCAGCTCATCCTGAACTTCCCAGCTGAGCCCATTTCGGATGGAAGATCACCTCTGATGCCCAGCTTGGGGCTGCTGTAAAACTTCTGTCACTGGGGGCAAAACCAAAACGGGGGCAAGACTTGCAAGAGCAGAGCAGACATCATTGTCACCACCCCCTCCACGACTGGTGAACTCCTTTTTCTATGAGATTAAAATGATTTCATCTCACTGCCTCTGAACCATCTGCTCCATGTCCTGACTGTCCTCAAAGAGGAATCCTGGAACCACAAACTGGTTTGGGTTGGGACACCTTCCACTGTCCCAGGCTGCTCCAAGCCCCATCCAGCCTGGCCTTGGGCACTGCCAGGGACCCAGGGGCAGCCACAGCTGCTCTGGGCACCCTGTGCCAGGGCCTGCCCACCCTCCCAGGGAACAATTCCTTCCCAACATCCAACCCTACTCTGTGTCAGTGGGAAGCCATTCCCTGTGTGCTGTCCCTCCAGCCCTTCTCCAAAGTCTCTCTCCATCTTTCCTGCAGCTCCTCCAGGCCACCACGAGGTCACCCCAAAGCTTCTCCTGTCCAGGCTGGACAACCCCAGCTCTCCCAGCCTCTCCTCCCAGCAGAGCTGCTCCATCCCTCTGCTCATCCTGGTGCCTCCTCTGAACCATGCAAGGAGTGGTGCTGCCAGGGATCTCAGGAGAAGGAGGAGAGAGGGAAGTGGAGAAGTAACAGCAGTAAACAGAAAATTCTGGCACCACTGGACTGAGCGGAAGTGGCACCACTGACATCACTAAAAGCAGGCTCAAGTCTGATCTGAAAAGCAGTTTAGAATATGAGCTTTTCTTTCCAAATGAGCAGTAAGTGCCTTCCGTCACCCAGAACTCGGTGCTTTCTATTACATTTTAAATTGATTGGCTTCATGGCCCAGTCCTGGGGAACTGCCCTAGCATGATCTCGTCTGCCTCGTGTTTCTAATTCTGGCAACTCTAAATCCAGATGCCCTGAAAATCCAGGCTGTTGCTTACAGCACATACTGGAGGTTAATCTCCATTTTTGTGTACCCAGGCAAAATCCAGGAATTGGGATGTATGGAAGATTAGCCCACAAGGTGAAAAGGAAAGGAAGCCAAAGGAGAAACTGCAATAGAAAATATCCACATGCAGAGTGTGGAGGTGTCAAAATAAACCACAACCATTATTCCACAACAAGAACTCAAACAGGTTTTTTTGCATTATCTGAGGTTTTTCTAACGGGAACAATGAAGTTGCCATCTGCAGGTGTGTCCTGCCACCAGGGTCTGTGGGCAATGGATGGAGAGATTCAGAAAACACAATTCCAAGTCCATGCTCTTCCTCTGCGTGGTCCATGTTCAGCCTCACTTAGGATATTGAAACCTCCACTTGGGCTGCCAGGGGACAAGAAGTCTCTCCACTGAATAAAAAGGGTTAAAAAGGATGCAGCACATTGACGTGATGGAGGAAAGGAGGCTGTGGACAGGTGGAGGTCGGACTCTTCTCCCACGTACCAGGTGATAGAACAAGAAGAAACAGCTTTCAGTTGTGCCAGGAGAGGTTTAGATTGGGTATGATGGAACATTTCTTCACCAAAAGGGTTGTCCAGCACTGGAGGAGGCTGCTCAGGGAAGTGGTGGCATCACCATTCCTGGAACTGATTTAAAAATGTCTTGATGTCCATTAGGGACATGGTTTAGAGCTGGGTTAATGGTTGGACTCGATGACCTTAGAGATCTTTTCCAAGCTAAGAGCTTCCACGATTGCGGGACGTGGCTGCAGAGCTGCCTCTGTGAAGGATGGGAAGGGCTGGAGGAGCCCTCTCAGGGCTGCAGGGTGGCTCATAATTCTCAGTTTGGGTGGGAACACATCACCCCGGGGGCATTATTTTGCTTGGATCCATGCAGGAAATTCCAGCTGCTGCCGGAGGAAGCCGTGTGTGCCCACCCAGGGCTGTGAATCATCCCAGGAAAGGCCGAGGAGAAGCTCATATATAAGTGCAGTGTGGAGTTTTTTTGACATTGGCTATAATAAATATCAGCACGTTTAGGAAAAAGAAAAAAAAAAGTGGGCTTAAAGGGAGGAAAAAAGCTACAGCTGAGCGTGGTTCACTAGAAGGAAATATCCAAGGCTGTTGAAACATTAGATAAAAAACTGATCTTGAAATGTCAGGAATCAGTGAGGATAACAACTGTCAATTTTGTCCAATAAAACCTCCCTTTTATTTTGCCTGCTTTTCTCTTTTATTTTTAATAGCTATCCATTAAAAATGCTGCACTCACAATTTGCTGGTATTTGCTGTTCTGTTTTAATGCTGTCTATTAGCTCTTCCCTCCTTTCCTTTTAATATTTACACATATCATCAAATGCTGGGCAAAATTCCTCTGCTGGAAAAAAAACATCCCATGAGTGTAAACAAATTACAAATAACTTGCTACTGAGGGCATGGCTGGGCTTTCTGTGCTGCTCCAGTGTCCCATTGAGTTTCAAGTAGCTGAGGACACTTTTAGATTAGAAATAATTCATGTTACTATCATTTGGTGCATTGTTATGTCTTAACTTCATCAGAAAATAGCACAACTGTCCTGAAAAAAAATCAACAGTTATGCCTTAATAAAGCACTGATAATGAGGGGGCTAAGAATAAAAAATGTGGCCAGGAGCATCAGTTTGACATAAGCTCCTCCAGCCTGAAGGATTCCAGCTGGAAAAGCCCAGTTTAAAATTCTTACACTCCCTCCATTTCATGTGCACTCACCAGTGCTTATGCAGCTCGAATAATCCGTGCCTGTGCTTTATCCATGGCATGGCAAATGCCAGCAGTGTATGGAAAACAGGATCCAGCCTTCAGCAGAGCAGCCAGAATGGGATGAAGGGACCTCAGCAGCACCCGAGCCTTGGGCTGAGCTCTCCCAGTGCCAGCAGGACCCTCCAGCAGTCAGGGAAACCTCTGCAGTGGCTTGAGGGGGACAGGACAACCCCCTGCATCCAGTTTGGGACCCCTCAGTGAGGCTGAGCTGTTGATACAACAGCAAGAGAGGCTGTGGTCCCCAAAACACCACTGGGACAGAGATTTAAGAGAAACAGTCTCTTCCAGACAAAGTCTAGAGGTGAATTCCAGCTGATGATTATGTTTCTCTGTCCGTGTTTGATAAATTAATTAAGGAACAGAGAGGTAATAAGAAAAGTGAAGCCTCATAAACTGCTTCACTAACTGCTGCACAGAGAAGACTCTCAATTCTGATTTTCCTCTATCAACACTTTCAAAAACACCAACATTTCTTCTTCTTCTTAAATAATTTCTAATACAGAATCCCAAGAATATTTGAAAGGCTCTCTAAAAAGAGGGAAGGGAACCTCCCTATTGCATATGAAGACACCGTGCAATATAGAAATGTCACGGGGACAAGGAGAGGGGTCGTCAGGGCAGGGAAGGAGGTTAAGCTGAGCTTTGAGCCCAGACTAATGGCATGAGCCACCTGCAGCCTCTGCAGTTGGGAGTGTTTCTGCCCAGGGCCGCTCTCTGTGTGCTGGAGAGTTCAGCTCTGTGTTCTGCACAGCCCAGCACTGTGGCCTTCCCTAAATTCCAGGATTTCCACGTCCCACTGTGGAACGTGGCCGGGAGAGCCATGGGATATTCCTTCTGAGCCCTGGGCCCTGCCCTGCTCCCGGAGCACCGGGCTGGCAGCTCTGCCCCCCAGGAATGCCACGAGGGATCAAGGAGCAGCACATCCCGCTGGGGCCTCCCCGCTCCCCCTGCCACAGCTTCCACAGCTTCTCCTGCCCCGGAGCTGGCAGCTGGAGGCCATCCCTGACTGCCCAGCACGGCTGGCCGGGGCTTTGGGGCAGAAACGCGGCTGGAGCTGTGTCCAAACCCCCCCAACACTCGGACCCAGCACCTCCAAACTACTCCCGAGCTTAACAAAGCACAGCGAGCCAGGCAGCAGCTCCCACGTGCAATAACTCCAGCAGAGTTTCCCTCGCCCTTGCCCTGTTCATTGCTTTTGCCCTTGCCATGGATTGCTCGAGACAGAGACTATTTAAGCTCAGAATATTTCCTTCTGGACAGGCAGGGCGAGCTTTGGGAGAAAAGTCCCTCTTTTCTCTGCACCACGGCNGAGCACTCAGTGCCTGCTGAGCAGTGAGTTCAGCAGAAGGAACGCTCTCCTCTGGTGGAAACAGAACCTTGTAAGGATATTTCTGCAAGGTACAATAATTGCCCAAGTATCCACCTCTAAGCTGGGTCTCCCTCCCTTATTCTCACAAGGCTGTCAGGAGGGAAAGGTGCATTTCAGTGATGACAACTGAGGCTGGCAAGAGGCAGCCAAAGGGCACCTGCCAGCTCCCACCCCGCTGACAGCATCCCCACAGCTCCAGGATGGGCTTTGGCAAGGAGATAGCTCGCTTGCCAATAATAATAATTATCATTAATAACCGAGTGACGTCCTAATCTTAGTTACATCAGCCGTAGGCTTCGCTGGAGCTGCTGCCAGTCACACTCACACCGGTCCTGTCCCCAGCAGGGCGTGTGGAGCAGACACAAGGGCCGGGAGCTGCTGTGGCTGGAGGGAGATGCAGGGCATGGCCCGCGGTGACTTCTGCCTCGTGGCTGAGGGGACAAGGGGACATGGCCTGGACGAACCACAGAGAGCCACCTCTCTGTGTCGATTTGAGTCTGCTCAGCCCTCTGAGAAACTGCGGGGACATAGAGGATGGAAAGGGAGGTGCGGGGAGATCCCCTTCCTCCTCCTCCCCGGGGCATCCCGCGGGGCTGTCCCGTGTCACAGCCGGGCAGGGGGCACAGGGGTGTCCGTGTGTCCCGGGGAGGGCCCTGCCTGCGGGGGGACCCGGCGGGATGTCCGTCCATCCCCGCAGCGCCGCATTCCAGGGCCATCCCTCCCCAGCCCCCCCCCCCGTCCCCTCTGCCAGCCCCTCTGCACAGCCCGACGGCAGCAGCCCTG
>VZSE01006258.1:480-25249 GCA_013398275.1 Promerops cafer
TTTTTTTTTTTTTTTTTACCATTTTTCTTCAGTCCTTCCCAACCTCTTTCCACCCTCCAAAAGGATTGGAGGGAAAAGGGAAGATAAAAATTCCCTTCCTCCCTCTTTCCGTGCAAAGTTTTTGCTTTAATGGAATTTTTCAGGTGGTTTTTCTCTTTTTGGAAGGTAAAACACCATCCAAAGCTCTGATCCAGGTGGAAAATCCCTCAGCTGATTTTGGGCAGCTCTTCCCAGCTGGAGCATCCAGGCTGGAATTAAAAACTCTGTCCTCATAAAGTGAAATATCTGGTAAATGAGGCACTTTCAAATACCCTAGGCAAGATTTTCCTTTGTCCTGGGATTATTTTGGGTTGGTTTTTCTAGGGGGGGAGGCTGTGGCTCCTGCTTTTCAGATGACCCATAGATGTCTCCATGCTCTCCAGATTTTTTTTTGGAGCTCTTGACCCATTTCTTCCCAATCAGGAGGCCTCGGAGAGGCTCTGCTGGGGCAGGTTTTGAGGAGGAAAAGGCAGGGAGGAGGATTAATCCCACATTAATCCAAGGTGTGGCGTGAGGCAGCTCTCCCTGGGCTCTTCCAGGGCTGGAGCCAGGGGAAAGGGGAGTTTGTGCTGTTTACCATGGAAAAAGGCAGCCAAAATCTGCCCTTCCTGGGGTCTGGAGAAGCAGCCAGAACATCCAGGGGTGGATGTGTGGAGCCCCACAGGCTGGAGGGGGAAAAATCAGGATAATCCTCAAATAGGGTGAGTGGAGGTTGGAAAAAGGGGCTGCTCCTGTGCTGGAGGATGAGATGTGTGGAGTTGGGGATGGTCCAGAGAAGTGGAGGGATTTGGGGTCAGAGGGGAGGGATGAGCATCCCTGGGAGGATCCCAGGAGCAGGGAGACCTCGGGTGCTGTGGGGGCAGGTCCTGGCAGGGTGGGATTCACCCCAGCATGGTTGGGCTGTTCATTGAGCCCTTCCCCATCCCAGCACACACCTTGCAGCATCTCCCACCTCTCCCTGCAATCCCAGGTGTGTTCCACATCCCAGGGAAGTTCTGGGCCTCTCCCAGCAATGTCCAGGTCCCCATCCTCTTCCTCATCCTGGGGAGGGCAGAGCCAAACCAGCCCTGGCTGTGTCTGAGACCCTGCAGACTTTTTCTGGGATTGTTTTGTGATCAGAGGGAGCCATCCAGGAGTTTGACACCAGGAATTCATTCCCAATTCTGGCTGATGTGCTGATGACTCCTGGATAACACCAGGCAGTGAGATACGAGTTGATTTTTATTTATATAAATAATTTTTCCTTTGGTTCAAAGAGGTAAAATCCCATCTACTCCCACAGGGAAACTCTTCCTTCTGCTTCCCACCTCCTCAGCCCCAAGGAGAGGCTCTGAGTGACGCTTTCCTATGGAAAAGCTTCATCCCCCCACCACTGGGCTGCTGCTCCTGCCCTGTGTGGGCAACAAAAGCATCTGACAGGTGGCTCTGCATCCCGAAATTCCATCCTGGCTGCTCCACATGCTCCGTCCAGCCCTGCAACAGGTTTCCATCCCTGCCTGCAGGCTGAGCCCAGCCCGGGCTGGAGAGGGGACGGAGGGAGGGAGGGAGGGGGCAGCTCCAGGCGCTGCCAGAGAGGCCCCTGTGTGCAATTGTGAGGCCATGTCGGGTTTTTTCCCTGTAAATCTTTGTAATTTCGTGCTTCAGAGCACACCAAAGTGAGGGAGCCAGCGGGGAGTGAATTAAATTCCCCCCTGAGAGGCGGCGCGGTGGGGCCGAGCCGGGCGGGCGCTGGGGGCTCGCTGGCACCCCGGGCCAGCCAGGCCTTGGGTTTGGGAAGAGAAATTCCAGGAGAAGTCTTGTGCAGCACTTTCCGTGTGCTGGAATCCTGTTGCTGAGGCTTTTCCCCCTGGGTTTCCCATCCCTGCTGTGCTGGTTTTTGCCAGGCCGGGGCTGGGGCCTGCCCTCGCTGGGTCTCCTCGGTGAGATGGTGCTTGCAAACACGGCAGGAATTGCACATGGAGATGCCAAATCCATGAAAAACTCTGCGAAAAGACACTTGGGAAAGCAGCTAAAGCTCAGGGATTTGCTGTGGGGATGTGGGATGCAGCCCAGTGCTCCAACACCCATCCCGTGGGCGCCTCAGGCCTGGCGCTGAGCTGCCGCCGAGTGGATTCCTCCACCTTGGCTTTTAACTGGAATTACTGTTTTCATTTCCAAAAGTAATTAAAATATCAGACTTTGAGCTGTCATAACTGTCACAGGGTTTTTGTTACCGATGCACATCTATCCCTGGTAATAACAGGGAAAAGAAAATGCCCATGGAGAAACACTGGGGCTGAGGCGGCTCCGGGATCTGGACCATGGGATTTTTCCATCGGTGATTCCCAGCAGTGAATTGTGGTGTTTGTCCTCAAGGATCTGAGTTTTTAATTGTTTGGATAAAGGAAGTTTGGGAGTTATTGGTTTGGGAGGCTTTGGGGGTGCTCAGTAGCCATGGGGCAGCTCTGGGTACACAGTCCTGGTAATTCACCACAGGAATAGGAAATTAGGATCCATTTACTTAGAAAATTCCTCAGCTTTTGATTTTCTTGGGGCTGTCACGTGATGGTGACAAACACAGCCAAGGGTGCCCAGTGCTGTGTCTGAGGTGTTTGCTTTGGGCCCCCTGCTATGAAATTACAATTTTTTTTATAAAGTAAGGCTGGGTGTGTTAAACTCTTTGCTCTCAGCCTCCAACTGGAAATTCCCTCTCATTTTCCACGTGCCTTTGTAGTGTCTGTCCAGCTGCACAGAGCAGGTCAGGTGGATTTTCCACCAAAACAGAGATGTAGCACAGCTGAGGCATCCTTTGCTTTCCACGTGCTCTTCCCAAGAGTTCCCTGTGCAGAGGAGCACAGGGAGGACCTGAAATGAGATCCAAAATGCAGAGAATGACTTTTCATGGATGCTCCATTTGAGGAGGGGCTCTGGGTTGGGGTTTTGTGGGTGCTCCTTGGTTTGGATCGACAGCTGTGAGTGGATTTGGGAGGTGGGGGAAGGAGGGTGGAGATTTTTCAGAAATGTGCCCAAAAAACCCCAGAAGGAAGGAGAAGAATCTTTGTAAAGCAGAAATAAGGAGCAAACAGGTCTGGGAGCACTGGGTTGTTTTCCTCAGAGCTTTACTCCTTTTCCTGGCTCCCAAGGTCTTTTTCTCAGCTCACATTCTCTCCTCTCTCCTCCTTGTCTCTTCACAGGATTTTCCTTAATTTCCTCTGTTTCTCCAGCTGCCTGCAGTGCTGGGCATGGCTCTCTTGTACCTGTGTTTTTCACAAGTGCATTTTATCCATTTCGATTGTTTTTTCCCTACTTTTGTGAGATTCCCAGGGTAACACCTTCACTCCTGTAAAAAACTTGAAGAAACTCATCACTTTTTCTAGGCAAACCCCCTAAAAACAATCAGGTTTCATGGTGGTCACTTGTGTGGGTTGCTGAGCACCTCCTGGATCACCATCAAATCCACTCGGACACGTTCCTGGATTGATTCAGGCTGGGATCCTGCACTTGGCTTCACCCAAACCCGGCTGGTGGCTGGAAGTTTCTGCTGTTCCAGTGCCACAACCCAGTTAATGAAATTAAATACCCACGGTGGCTTTGGGCACAAGGGACAGCAGCAGGAACGTGGTGGTGGCTCTGGAATAAATCAACCAGGAGCCGGATCTCCGGGTGGCTGTGGGTTTGGGAATGACCCTTTGCTGGACCTGGTGGGGATTTTCAGAAGAGGACAGGATTGTCCTCATGGGGGCTGGGAGAGTGGTGGTGTCTAATGGGATGTCCTGGTGTGTGGCAGGAGGGAGCATCGGGGAGTGCTGCCCTCTTTGTGCATCAGACCCATCCCGTGGATGAAATCCATGGAGAAGCAGCTGGAGGAGGAGGAGGAGGAGGAGGAGGAGGAGGGGGGAGCCTTCCTCGTGCCCACCCCTGTGTCTCTCTTGCAGGCTCTGCAGGTGGCTCGGCAGTTCCTGCTGCAGCAGGCCACGGGGCTCAGCTCCCCCAGCAGCAACGAGGGCAAGCAGCCGGCGGTGCAGGTGAGCCCCGAGGACGTGCGAGTGTCCCCTGTCACCCCCCTCCCTGGGCTGGGCCACAGCTGTGGGACAGCACAAACTCCTGTCACCTCCATGGCTGGAGCACTCCAGGAGTTAAATCCTCTGGAAAGCTCCAGAAGTTTCTTGGGAGGTTTTTTTTGTGTGTGGGAATGGGGAAGGGTTGGGGAGGGGAGGTCACTGTGTGTCACCACTTTTTGGGACACTGTTTTGGACACAGAGTTTCCCAGGGTTGGAGCATCCCAGGATCGACGCTGGGTGCTGGGAGGGTGGCACAGGGCTGGAAAAGGGAGCAATCCTTTGGGCTGGAGCCAGGGCAGGTCCTCCCGGATGGGACAGAGGCCCAGCTGGGATGGGGATTTGTGGCACTGGCAGGAAAATGGGCTGTGGGTGGGCACGTGCTGCTCCTGTAAGGGTGGGGAACCTCCCCTCTGCTCCCTTCTCTGCCAAAGGAAAAGGGCAGAAAATGGGCAGGAGAGGGGTGAAATCTGGAGAGAGGGGGAGGCAGGGAGAAGCAAAGCCCAAGCAATGGGAAGTGACAATTTAAATAGCTGTGTGGAGGGGCTCTCCCTTCAGGCTAATTAAATTTATCGGAGAACAGCAGGTTACCTTATTAGAGCCACGTGGGTTTAATTAACAAAGGAAAGTAATTAGCACAAGCGCTCTTGGAGCTGGAGGTCCTGCCTGTGCCAGGCTGAGCCGGGTGGCAGCGGGAGCCGGGCTGGGATGGGCAATCCCGGGCTCCTCTCCTGGCTTGGAGTGCCAGGGCATGGCTGAGCCATCCAGCAGCAAATCCCAGGGCTGCTGGGGGTCAGGAGAGCCCAGAACCCCCCGGGCTGGGAAGCAGCAGCTGGGTGGGAGCAGTGGGAATTAGTCAGGGCTCCTACGGCACAAACAGGCGGCTTTTTCCAGCGGTGCCGGCAGGAAGGAAATGCAGTCACTGCATGGAAAATGTCTGCAGAGGACAAAGGCGGCGAGGGTGAAGTCAGATTCCGGTAACCGGCGCCTCGCTCCCCTCCGTGGGTGTGTGTCCCTGCACTCCTCCTCCTCCTCCTGCTGCTGCTGCTTATCCCTCCTTGCTCTCCCTGGTATTCCCGGCTGGATGCAGCCGAACATCCCGTCCTCCCCTTCCCTGCTGCTCCCCAGCCTCCCCTCCCTGCCTGCCCATCTGGCCAGCGGCTTTTGCCGGAGCGAACTGGATCTCCTTCCCCCCTCTCTCTCTCTCTCTCTCCCCCTCCCTCCCCTCCTCCCTTTTTTCTCTCTCCGTGTTGCAAAAAGGACTTGTGAAAGTTGTAGACGTGAGTCAGAAATAGCTCATAACTCAGCAGCGCCCGGCAGTCCCTCCCCCCGCGGCCCCGCCGGCAGCTGGAGCGCGATCTGACCGAGGGGAGATAGGGGATTAAGCAGACTCCTTTGAAAGGAAGTTTATCTAAGGCACAGTGGTGTGGATGAGACTGGCCAGGACGGCTGCAAGAGGAGGAGGAGGAGGAGGAGGAGGAAGGCTGAGTCCCAGCACAGCCCTCCTTGGCTTGGAGGCAGCAGGAAGCGCAGCAGGATGGGAATGTTTGGGAATTGGGGTGTCCTTGGGGTGCCAGCCTGGGTCCCTGCCTGTGGATGTGCAGCTTCCCTCCAGCATGGATTTCCACATCCATGGGGAATTTTGTCTCCCCTCGGCTCCGTGCCAGCCGGCTCCTGGCCCCCAGTCCTGGGGGAATGAGCAGGAGGGTCCCAGTGCTGGCAGGGAGAGCAGGAGACCCCCCGTGCTTGCCCACGCTATGCACTCTCCTTGTCACCCCGCTGATGGGGACGGGACGTTTTTGGGGCACCAAGCCAGCAGGATGAATGACATTCCCGATGGCCTCAGCTTAAAAACAAGCAGGGAACTGCTGGGCTCAGCAGCATCTTGGACTGGGAGTTTTTTTTAGAGTAGGGACCCTCTTCCCACAGATGCCTGGAGGTGTGTGTGGAGAGTCTCACGATGTCACTCCAGGTACAGCTGCAGGAAAGGAAAAAATCCCCAAAACCCCATCTTCGGGTGTTCTAAAACATTTAAAAGTAGGTTTATTTCTTTACAACTTTAAAACTCTTGGAAACTTGGTGGGCACTGACAAAATGTTGCTTTTGGGGGCTTTTGATGTTGCACGGCGTTGTTGTCCTGGGATGGTGGAAGCAGCAGATCCCCCTGGGATCCTGCTGGGATCCAGCAAAGCCCATGGAAGGAGGTGCTGGAGAAGCAGCACCCCGAGTTGTCAGTGCTGGCTTGGAGGCACCTGGGAATGACGGGGTGCCCTCTCTGGGTGCCCTCTCTGGGTGCCCTCAGAGCCAGGGGTCTCCCAGCCTCTGCTGGGATCGAGTGGCTGGAAGGGGAGAGGGGCTGGAGGGCACCCGGGGAAGGGAGGAGAGGAGTTTGGAGCAAACTGCGGGAAATTGCTTTTCTTTTGTCTGCTGCAGCGGGGAGGGCAGCAGAGCGGAAAAGTGTATTTTGTTGATTTGAAACTTGAGTGAAATGGGTAATGAAGACAGATCAATACCAGCCCTTCTGCGTTCCCTCTCCAGGAAAAAAAAATCCAGCAGCTTGTCCGTCTGGGCTCGCACTGAGGTTTTTCCATTTGAACTTGGAGTATCCCTGTCTGTCCCTGCTCCATCCCAAAGCCCCCAGCTCTGCCAGCCCGGTGCCACTGCCACCATCCCACTCTGGGATTGGTGTTTTGGGTTCACAGAGGAGCAAAATCACTTTAATCCCTGTAGAATTATCAGTGTGAGATCTGTGCCAGCACCCCATGCTCATGGAGGGGGTGTAGGGACCCTGCCCGGGTGGTGCTAGGGGGCAGGGGCTCGCTGAAGAGGGGGCTCAGTGCTGTCACCTCCACTGCCACTGTCCCCAAGCAGCAACTGGAGCCCAGCCGGGTGTGATTGGGGCCTCCTCAGCGGGAAGGCTGCGCTAACGAGGATGCGCTAATGAGGATGCTCTAACGAGGATACACGTTGGGCTGATCATGCAGGGGATTGATTCTTCCTTTTCTTGACACGAAGCTCAACATCGGGGCCTGGTGTCCTCCATGCTGGTGTCCCCTCACCTGCTCACCCTGCTGCCACCCCACCCAGGGCACTCGAGCCTTTGGTGCTGGGGCTGTTCAGTGCATTCCTAAAATTGTTCCTAAAACCACCCACAGCCTTAAAACCCAGCCTGGCACGTGGGGCTGAGCATCATTTCTCCTCTGACCCTGGGCAGATGTTAATGCATGGTCTCATCCCAGCCTGGTGAGCTCTAGAGGTGGCACAGCAGCGTTTGGGTGGCCCTGTGCCACCCCTCGGGGTTTATAGGCCATGGCTGGGGTCACCTCGGTGTCAGTGGCATCACTGCCTGGCCCTGGGCACTGGGAGCACTCCCAGACTGTCTGAGCCAGCTGGATCTTGGAGCTCACCCAGGGATGCTGAGCGAGGACGGGAGGCCGGGCTGTGCCAGGGGGGCTGGGGTTGCTCTTCTCCTGTGAGAATTGGGTGCTCTGGGGTGGGATTTGCTCATCCTCTGCCCCTAAAACAGCACAACTCAAAGCTGCTTTTGCTGGTTGTTTCCCCCCTTCTGTTCCCAGTCTCCTCGGTTTGTTTCTATTGGGTTTGGATTTGAAAAGAGTGGTTGAAATTAGGAAAACCAGCACAAACATGTTTTCTGCTGTTTCTAACTGGGAGTTAAACCCCGAGACTGGATCAGAGCAGGGACGTGCAGCCCTGAGCTCTGTGGGAAACCAGGAGCACCCTCTGGAGAGAGAGAGGGGTGCTCATCCCAATGACCCCAGAGCCAGCAGGGATGGGGGGATGAGGTCTGGGCTGTGTGGTTGAGGCGTGGACCAGGAGCTGCCCCTTCCCGTAGTGGCAGTGACGTGTGGCCCTTGGGGACGCGGTGGCTCCTGCAGTGACCTCCCGGCCCGGGTGACGGCGGAGCAGGGATGTTTGGAGGCTGAGGGAGGATGTCCCCAGGCCGTGCCAAGCCAGCTGTCCCCGGGGTCAGGAGGGCACTGTCCCTCTGATGACAACCCCGTGGCGGCCGGGCCGCGGCTTTCCCCGCTCTGCCTCGCGCCTGGGAGTTCAATCCGCTTCCCGTAAAAACAGCCCGAAAAAATCCAGGAAAAATTTCTCAAGAGCCTCGCTCCCCATCCTGCCTCATTCCACACAGCCAAGTCCTGCTTCCCTCAGCTGGCTTTGGCTCAGGGAGGGAATATTCCCTGGAATACCTGCCTGCTTTTCCACCCACCGCCTGCTGCTCCCGCCCCGTCCTCTGGCACGGGGATTACAGCCAGGCCCGCCTGGAAAAGCAGCCCCTGGAGATGCTGCTGGCCGGCCAGAGCAGCGCCGGGTGTTTCTGGGAGCAGCCAGAGCTGTTAGTAAGCAGTTTCTGCGGGGTGGCAGCCGGCCAAGGCGTGAGTCAAACCCTTCCTGAGTCGGTGTCTGGCAGATGCCAGCTCGTGACGCGTCGGGCTGGTCCCCAGCCACTGCTGCTGCTGCTCCGGGGCTGCTGCCGGGACCTGCTTCCCGAGGGATGTGCCGGCTGCGAGGATATTTCCCAGCTGCTCCGGTGCCTGGGGGTGGAGGCAGCTGGGTGACACTCAGCCCTCAGCTGGGTGACACTCAGCCCTCAGCTGGGTGGCACTCAGCCCTCACAGCCCCTGTGCTGCTCTGGTGTCCAGGGGTGGAGGCAGCTGGGTGGCACTCAGCCCTCAGCTGGGTGGCACTCACCCCTCAGCTGGGTGGCACTCGCCCCTCACAGCTGCTGTGCTGCTCTCCCTGGCACCCTTCTGCTCTCACGTTGACCACCTGCATCCCGGATTTTGAGGCAGCTGCTGCCCTGATCCCACTGTTTTCCAGGGATGCCAGGCTGGCCTCATTCCCTGCCATGGGGAATCTTGTCACTGAGGGCCATGGCTGCAGGTGAAGGGGTGTCCCAGAGCCACCCCAGGGTGTGTCCCTGTGGGGCTTTTGGCCAGGTGTGGATGGACATTTCCATCCCCATTACCATCCCCGGCTCGTTTTGCCAGAGCAGCAGCTCTCCCTGTCCCCAACACAGGCAGCTGGCACTGTCACCAGAGCTTGGGACAGAGAGCCCCCAGCACTGGGGTTTGCTGGCCCACATTGGGGTCAAGGCAGTGCTGGAACATTCCCGGCACCGAGGCGTGGGATGAATGGGAGCAAAACCGCCTGTAAGTGGGAATTTCCTCTTTTACTCAAAGTTGCTGCTTTCCCTGGAAACCTTAACTGGGAGAGGAACATTTTCCTCGCTGTGAGGAAATTCTTCACGGGAACCAAGGAAGCAGCAGAGCCCAGATGCCCCTCTCAAGTTCACCCCATTCCCACCTCACCCCCACATGGATCCGCCACCATTTCTCCGTGTCAGCTCCACATCCTAGCACGGGGCGGGGGGGGGGGCAGGGGAAGGAAAAAAAAAAGCCATTTAATGCAGACAAAGGTTGTATGAAAATATAATTCTGCTTTTGTTAGCAGCCATCAAACTCTAAAAAGCGTCACTTTTGTTTTCTTGTAACATTGTGAAAACCTCGTGTCGGATCGAGAGCTGGGGCCCTCTCGACTAATCGCCTCTCCTTTGTGTTTTTAGATTATAGGGGCAATTAGTGTTGTCAAAACCTCTGGCAATTCTCTTTGCTCTTGACAGGGTGTCAGTCCGCTGGGCGAGAAATGGAAGGTGTTATAACTCTCCGGTAATTAGGATGCCTCCGATTTGAAAATGCCAGCAAACGTGTTCGAGGGGCCGCGGGAGGGGGCGGGGAGCCCGCCCGGGCTGGGGGGGATGTGGAGGAGCAATTAATTAGGGGCTCTCATTCCGAGCACGTTGCCAGCTGATGAATTGGCAGAGGGAAATTAGCAGTGTGCACCTCGCTCTCCTCGCCAGCTTCCCTCCTGCCCAGATGTTCACCCGGGGCTTGGCACAGCTGGTTGGGAGCACCTGGGTGCCCAAACAGCAGCTCTTCACTGGGTGCTGGTGCCACGGGGGGCTCGGGGCTCTCTGGTGGGTGCCAGAGCCTTGCAGGGTGCTGGGGCTGATTGCTGAGCTCCAGCCCTTGGGCGGGAAGTCAGAGGAATTAATCGATAGCTCCGCCACGGAGGTGGCTGGAGGGGGAAACGCTGGTGACAAACAGAGCTTGCCCCATGTCCGATGCCTCCCTGCAGCAGAATGCCTGAGTAAATAGATAAGGCTTTGCAATCTCTCTTGAAGGTCAGCTGGACACCCATCACAAATGGGAGGGACTGCACAGGGCCACCCTGTGGTCCCATCCCTGCTGGAGTGGCTGGAAGGGGTCCAGGCTGGGCAGTCTGGGCATCACTGGGGGTCCTGGGCAGGGGGGGCTGGCAGGAACCAGGCTCTCAGTGGGACCTCGCTGGGTTTCTCTGCTCGTTGAGGTCCTGAGCTCCTGGGCTGAGGGGCTGAGGAGTTGTTTAGCTTGGATCAGAACCGGGTCCTTGGCGTGCAGCTGGATCCTGGCTTGTGCTCTGCTCTATCCCACATGCCAAGGAGTTGCTGCCTCTTCCTGGGATCCCCTGGAAGAGCCCGTGGCTGCTGGTGGCTCCTGACCAGCAATAATTCTTACCTGCTTTCCCAGGAAAATGAGGCATCCAGGAGGGTCATTAAATTACAGCGAGGCCCTGCCCCTGCCCAGAGCCTCGGGAAGGGCTTTGGGCTGGTGGGATCGCTGGAAAGCCGGGGTGAGGCAGCTCCTGATGGCTCTATCCGGGCATTGCTCCACCTGGGCAGGGCCCAGCAGGGCTGGGATCCATCACCGACACCTTCCCAGGAGCTTTGCCCGGGGTGTGGACCTGTGTTTTGATAACCAAAGGCAGGGGCTGGCAGGTTCCCTCGGCCCTCCCTCCCTCCTCTTGGCACAGTAATTGTGGGAGTTACTGGTGTCAGCTGGAGGTAACGCTTTGATGTGTCTGGAGAACCCCATAACCTCTTCCTCAGTGCTCTGCTCTGCAGAGTTATTTGGGTGATCAGTATCTTCCCACTTCCCTGGCGTTTCCCTCCACCCTTCCCATGCTCCCAGCAGGGGAGGGAGCTGTGGTTTGATGCCCAGTCCCCCCAGCTAAATTGCATTTAAAGAAGAGCCCTCAGCTTGGCGGGGGGGAGCTCATGCTTCAGGGAGCTTCATCCTGGTGCCAGCAGCACCGTGGGACATCTCCCTGCCATTGCCATGTCCCAGGGGACAGACCAGTGGCCAGGGGTTTCCTCCAGAGGTGTGGGGCACATGGGGGATGCTCTGGGAGAGGCACTGTTGGCGTTTGGGGGGAGTTTTGCAGGTCGGGGTTGGGAGTGGTGACGTGTCCTTGCTGTCGCAGGTCCCCGTGTCCGTGGCCATGATGTCCCCGCAGATGATCACGCCGCAGCAGATGCAGCAGATCCTGTCCCCACCCCAGCTCCAGGCCCTCCTGCAGCAGCAGCAGGCAATAATGCTGCAACAGGTAACGCTGCACCGGGGCTGAATCCAGCCAGGCCATTCCCACCGGGGTCTGGGAATGCTGGAGTTTGTTGGAGGCAGAAAAATGGATCCTTTCCTCCTTCTGCTTTCCACATATTTCATTTGGGATTCCCAGCACGTCCAGGGATGAAAAGAGCTGCAGGTGCTGACAGTGCTGGTGCTGCCACCCTGAGCCAGGGTCTCAAAACCGACAAAATTCCTGCTCAAGGGCTGATTTGGGGCTGCCCAGCTCCTGGGAAAAGCCAGGGTTGGGGTGGATGCTCTTGGTTTGATGTGCCCCAAGCAGAGCCCCTGTGGCCACTGCTGGGCTTTGGGCAGGTGCCTGTGTCCAGCTCCAGAGCTGGGGTTTGTTTCTCACAGCCCTGCTCAGCTTTTCCAGAGATTTTAGTCGGATGGGGAGGGAAGAAAAAGCAGATTTCCACTCCGAAACAAAATAAGTCTGCTTGGGTAAACAGCTCCCGGTGGCGGGAAGGAGGGAGAGAGGGAGAAACCCCACAAGCATCCTCCACACCCTTCCTCCTGCCTCCAGTACCTGTTTACTCCAAACAGGCTGATAAGGATTCAAGGTTGGCCCCAGGGAAAGAACAAAGGGTAAACACTACCCTGGGTGGGTCCTTCCACAAGCCTCTTTGGAGCCGGATAAAGAAACACGTTTGACTGCAAATTAAACAACCCAGGCCGGAATAGCTCACATTCTCCACCGGCAGCAAACCAAACATCACACCTCTCACCCCTGACCCAATGTTCCTGCTCCCAGCCCGGCCACGCCGCAGCGCCCTGGCTCGGGCTGGCTCGGGGGTAAACACCCAGCCCCTCCAAACCTGTTCTCCGACACAAACAGCCACTGGCTGCTGGCAGCCCCGAGCTGATAAAGGCTTCCCGGCATCCCCAGGGACATTCCTGAGCTCCTTCGAGGCTGTGAGGGGGCTGGGGGGTCTCGCTGACCTCCCCGTGCCTTTTTCCCCCTCCCTGCACACAGCAAATCCATCACCCACAGTTTATTTAGGGGCCAGGGCGAGAGCTGGTGGCAATGCCAGCAGGTCCCAGCGCTGCCTGTGGACACTGGGACCCTCTCTGGTGGCTCCCTGGGGATCCAGGGGGTTTATCCCTGATTTAATGGCCCAGCAAACGCCTCTGCTTTGATTTGAGGGGCTGTTTTGACTGCAGGGCTGAACCGCCAGCTCTCACAGGCTGGGGGTTGTGGCTGCTCCTGGTCCTCCCCAGCTGGGACCCCAGTGGCTCTCACAGCACTTGTCAGAGGTGTTTTGGGGTCCCACCATGCCAAAACTGGGATTTGCCCACCTGAAATGCTCTGCGATGTGCCAGAGCACCCCAGCCTGCTTTTCTCTCAAGGGGCAGCAGGTTGGCATTAAAATGAAACATCAGAGTGGGCATTGGGGGAGTTTGGGGGCTTCAAGGGCCACGGGGATCCAGAGCCCTTGGCAATGCGTGCCTGGGGTTCCTCTGCTGCCCTGACTCCCCTGGTGGGTCCTTTCCCTCCCACCCTGCACCAGGTGGCACAGGGAGCCTGCCTGGTGACAGTGCCAGGAGCTGGCGTGGCTGTGGCAAAGCCTCGGCGCTGGGCATGGGGTGGTGAGCTGGGCATGGGGTGGTGAGCTGGGCATGGGGTGGTGAGGTTCTGCTGCTGATCCCGTTGCTCTCTCCCCTTGCCAGCTGCAGGAATACTACAAGAAGCAGCAGGAGCAGCTTCACCTGCAGCTGTTGACCCAGCAGCAAGCCGGAAAGCAGCAACCCAAAGAGGTGAGCTCACCTGGAGGGCACCGGGCCAGCAGAGCTGGCAGCAAATTAAAGGGGGACCAGCACAAAACAAGGTGTGGGACAACCCCCAGGGAGCCCGTGGGAATGGGACATGGGGACATCCTGCTCTGGGGGTGCCAGTGTGACCAGTCCAGTCACTGGGAGTTGTTGTTCTTCCTCCTTTTCCTCATCCTCTTCCTCCTTCTCTGCGATCTGGTGCATCCACAAGATGTGGGGTGTGGGGCACCAGCACTGGAGGGGCCACTGGGCCCTCCCTGGTGACAGGGACAGGTGCCAGCCCCCCAGCACAGAGCGAGGGCTCCCCAAATCCCCCCCATGGTGGGATCAGAGAAGGCTCAGCCCAGCCCTTGCCCTGCCAGGCTCAGCTTGGGCAGCCCAGTCCTGGCTGAGGTGGCACAGCTGGTGAGTGGGCAGGGCTGGTCAGGTGGCAACCAAAGCAGGACTTTTCCTGCCAGGAAGGGTGGCTCTCCAAAGCCCAGGGAATGTGGGAAACAGCAGTGATCCCAGCAAAGGGCATTTCTAGCAGGAGACTCTGAGGTGGGCAGGGCTCTGAGCCCCCCGGGGTCACAGTGGCAGTGCTGGGCAGGTCAGTGCCTGGTGGAGACTCATTTTATGCCCCTGTGCTTGCACCACTCTTGTATAACCCCTTTTACACAGCAGGTTTTGCCCCCGAGGGCACGGTGATGCCCCCCAGGGGGTTGTGGCTGTGTTTTGGGGGTGTGCTGGTCACACAGAGCCTGGGGACAGAGCCCAGCCAGCAGGCAGCACCATTCCCTTCCCTTTCCTTGGGTATTTTTGCCCCTCTCTCTCCCCAAAATGCTTCACATGGGTTTTTTGCAGTGCATTTTTGCAGAATTCTTCTCTGGCATCGCTGCCCCTGCACTGAGTGTCCTTCCATGGGCTCCCAGTGACAGGGGACGTGTTCCTGAGCCACTCCCTCCACATCCCTGGTGCAAGCAGGGCTACTGGAGCTGTCCGTGGCCATCACTCCTCCCAAAATCCAGCACCCTGATAGGCACCCAGCGCTTGGAACTCAGCTTTTTGGCAGGGAGGGAAGATTTTAAACCCAAACTGTGTGTTGGGGTGGCACAGGGGGGACTCACTGGCAAAGCCACGTTGGCATCAGGGGACTGGGGTGGCTGCAGTGGCTCAGGGTCACCTGCTCCAGCCTGGCCAGGCTCTCACTGGGGCGTGTTGGTGCCTTTACAGGGTCAGGGTTATCAGAGCCATCTCCAGGAGCTGCTGGTGCTCCGGGAAATGGGGGAGGTGTAAATGTGAGCTTCCTCAAGGACTTTCCTGCTGGCCCTGGCGATGTTCTCTTGCAGCACCGAGCAGGGATATAATTAAGCTCTAACAAAGCGCTTGCTTAGCGGGCTCTGCTTTAAAAAGCGCGTGTTAACTTTTAATTAAATGGTACAGAGGAGCCGAGAAATTTATCCAACAAGAAAGGGTGTAGCAGGGGGGGAAGGGGTGTTGGATGCTGCTGCAGGGGTGTGTGTCCAGCTTTCCAGCTGGGAAAAGCACAGAGCGGGTCTCAGCAAGGGGATGTCAGTGTTTCCCTTCCTCAGAATCCTTGGATAAGCTTTGGTTTCACCCCAAAAATTTGGGTAGCTGGTGTTCCTAAAGCCTGTGTTCATGTTTGCCTGCTGGGAATGGTGATGCTGTGGCTGCCCTGCAACTCAGGGAAGAGCTGGAGTGTCTGGGATGCCTCCACAGAGCTGCTCTTGGATCTTTCATGGAAACCCATGGCCCGATTTAATTCCAGCCCTGCTGCAGGATTTGTAAACCCAGCACCTTCTGCTTCCCCTCCACCTGATTCCAAGGGCTCCTCTGGGGCTGCTGTGAGTCAGCAGCTCAGAGCGGGGTCCACAGGTGGGAAGGGCGCCAGGAAGGAGCCGGGAGCAGGGGCAGCACCTCCGGGAGGAGCAGCTCTGATATCCCCGGGAGCAGGGGCAGCATCTCCGGGAGGAGCAGCTCTGATATCCCGGGAGCAGGGGCAGCATCTCCGGGAGGAGCAGCTCTGATATCCCCAGGAGCAGGGGCAGCACCTCCGGGAGGAGCAGCTCTGATATCCCCGGGAGCAGGGGCAGCACCTCCGGGAGGAGCAGCTCTGATATCCCCGGGAGTGGCTCCGATCTCCCCGGGAGTAGCACAGCTGGGGGTGCCCCAGAGAAGGGGAGGACGGATGAGAGGATGGAAATGTGTGGGAAGAGCCTGTCAGCAGCATCCTGTCCCTAGGGATGCGGGGATGCTCCGTGTCCAGGGGTGCTGCACCGCACTGGGGCCGTGAGGAAGGGGCAGAGCAAGGCAGCTGATCCATGAATCCGTGCATCCCGCCAGGATGGGGCTGAGCTGAGGCACATCCCAGCCCATCCTGGAGCATTTTCCTGTGCTGGGGTGTGAGGGCCATCCCCCACCCCCCAGCAGCATGCTGGCTGTGGGGGAAACAAGGAGCTGTGGTGCAGCCCCTCACCCTCGTGTCTCCCATCCTGCTCCTCCCAGGATGCTTGGCTCCTCCAAGCAGCAGTGGGGTGCAGAGACCCCAAAATCCCCTGCGAGGGTCTCCGTGTGTCCCCGAAGCTGCCGGGGGCAGGGGTTGTCCCTCTCCTGAGGCAGGCAGGGTGGGGAGGGGGTGCTGCTGGTGCCTAACCCCGGTGTCAGCTTAATGAAGTGCTGCTGTCAGTCCCGCGTGTCACGGCGCAAACTCCTCCTGATGTGCTCATAAATCAAAGTGACGGCGCCTCTTGCCCCGGTAGCTGCACCCACTCAGCTGCATCTAATGCACGGAGATGCTGCAGACCCCCAGCCCCACACCGGGAATGGGCTGGGGATGGGCTGGGAGTGTGCTGGGGATGTGCTGGGAATGGGCTGGGAATGCGCTGGGGATGGGCTGGGAGTGGGCTGGGAATGGGCTGGGGATGTGCTGGGAATGAGCTGGGAATGTGCTGGGGATGTGCTGGGAATGGGCTGGGAATGGGCTGGGAATGGGCTGGGAATGAGCTGGGAATGGGCTGGGAGTGGGCTGGGAATGGGTTGGGAATGAGCTGCCGGAGCCAAGCCCAGGATTCGGCCCCAACACAGAGCCAGCTCCTCTGGGAGTGGCTTTTCCAACAGGAATGAGGGTGGTGAGGATCACCGGGGTGTGAGATTTTTGGGAAAGCTGGGGCTGTCATCCAGGCTCTCCCCAGCCTGGTTTCTCCAGGGAAAGCTTGGCTTGGAGCCTGTGGTGGATGGCTCTGCATCCCTTCACCCATGGCTCAGGGGTTTAGAGGTCTGTGCTGCCACAGTTGTTCCCTAGGGGTGGCAGATTGGCTTCCCCATAGAATCAGGCCTTGGTTTGGCTTGGATTTGTGTTCCTGGGGCTGCCCCTTGTGTTCCTGGTCTGTGGAAGCTGGAGGGACATGGATTCGAGGCACGTGAAGGTGCACGTTCAACCTTCACATCACCAGGTTCAACAGTGTCCCTGCCAGAGCCACGTGTGGGTCAGGGCTGCCCGGGGGGCTCAGGGGGTCTGAATCCAGCCAGGCCGGGTCAGGAGAGCCTGGCTGGGCTGTGGGATGCAGGCAGCATGCCCAGAGATCCTCCTGACCTCATCCACTCCCAGCAGCACGGCCTGGAAGTGACGTGGATGAGGCTGTGTTGGAGCAGAGCTCGGGCTTGCCCCGGGGCCCTCGGGGAGGGCGGTGGTGGAGCCGGGAAGAGGAGGAGAATCCCATCCTGTCCCATCCCATCCCTTCCCATCCCAGCTGCTGTTTCTAACTGAGGCAAGGACAGTGTGTCCATCCCACACGGTGGCAGAGCTTCCCCTCGCCAGGAGGGGACACCCTGGGGGCAGAGAAGCCGCTGTTAAAGCCCTCGGGCTGCAGCCTGGACCTGCCCTTTTCCCTCCATCCTGCTGATCCCATGGCCTGGAGCCCTCGTGGCTCAGGAGTCAGGGATTTCTCTTCACTGAGCAGGAATTGCTTTGATTTGTGCCTTGATCTTTAAGCCTCAGAGGTGCGGGGCTGAGACAGAGCCAGGGAGGATCCAGATCTGACTCTGGGGAGGCAATTCCACTGTGGCCAAGAGGTGGAGAGGACAGGAAGAGTCCACACATCTCTCTGAGGCTGGGAAACTGGAATTAAACTCTGTCTGGACCCTAGACAAGACACGTGGTCGTGCCTGAGGTTGCAGAGAGGGGTTGGAGCCCATCCTCACCCTCTGACTCACAAAGCCAAGGCTGAGCATCAACAACATCCACAGGGATCCACCTGCATCCAGTGAGACCCTGGGTGCTGACCCCAAACTCAGTCATGGACTGGGATGGCCCCAAACTCAGTCGTGGACTGGCATTGCCACGGACAACCTGTCTGCTGTTCCCTGTTGATGCAGCCTCAGGGATCACCAGTTCCCTGGAATTCCCAGTGCCTGGGGGGCCTGAATCCCCACGATGCTGACAAAACAAGGACATCCTGACTGCAGAGCTCTTGTGCTCCTCAGTGAGAACACGGGCGTGGAAATTCTCCTTTGGGGGGCTGCAGAGTGCGGCGAGGGGGGGATGTGCCCCAGCCCGGCTCCCCGCCGGCACCGTCTGCCCAAGCAGGGGGGTTTGGAGGGGTTCACGGGGTCACGGAGCCGCCTGCCCCGCTAATGAGGCCGGGCAGCCCCGGGGCAGCTCCCCTCTCCTGGCCGGCTCGGATTAGCAGCTGCCTGTCCCCAGCCCTAATTGAATTCTCTCCCCTTCACTTAATTCTCATGGATTTCTCGGCGCCTCCCCAGGGACACATCCTGCCTAACTAGTTTAGGGCCAGCGATGCTGGTCAGAGCCTGGCCAGCTCTGGGGGGTGAGGGAGAATCACCTAATTGGGGTGTGGCTGTGGGGACACTGGTACTGGCACTGGGCACCCCCTTCCCTGCACCAGTTTCACCCCCTCACCAAGAAAGGGCTCGTAACAGTCATTTTTGACAAACAGGGATAAATTTCTGCCTTACAGGAGGGTTCTGTGCCTGTTACCTGCTGGGACCCCCCTTTTTTTTACACCAACCCCGCAGCTGAGCCTCCCCCCTGGGACCCCCCAGCCGCGCTTTGCAGGTTCCTCCCGGCACAGCTCCGAGCAAGCCCCCAGCTCCTCTCTCTCTCCCTTTCTTTCCAGCGCTTTATTTTTCCCTTCCCCTTTTCCCTTTCCTTCCCCTCCTCTTCCGATAGATCAAAGCCTCCGTCCGGCTCAGCCGGGAGCTGAGCAGGCCCCGCAGCAGGATGGAGGCAGCGCCGAGCGCGGTGCCCCCGCCGCCGCCGCCCCTCGCTGCCAGCGCCCCTCGCCGCGGCCTCCGGCCCCCGCCTGCCCCGCCAGGCCGGGAATAAGGCTTGGATTTGTCCCTCCTTTTGTCTCGGCAGCCGTTGGGGAACAAGCAGCTGGCCTTCCAGCAGCAGCTCCTGCAGATGCAGCAGCTCCAGCAGCAGCACCTGTTAAACCTGCAGCGCCAGGGCCTGGTGAGCCTCCCGCCGGGGCAGGGCACGGTGCCCCTGCAGACCCTGCCCCAAGGTAAGGACCACAGCCTGGGGGGGGTCCTGGGCTGTAGCTCGCCCAGCTCTGGGTAAGGGGGGCTGGGGAGGGGCTGTGGTGTTGGGTTTTGTGATGCCCCCAAAGTTTGGGGGGTGGTGGTGTCAGCGGTCAAAGCCACGGGCTCTGGGTTCCTGTGGCACCTGTGGCAGAGGGGTGCAGGGTTGGGACACCTCTTCCTCTGGCGGGGGGGTGCCAGGATTTGGGACACCTCTTCCTCTGGCAGGGGAGTGCCTGGATTTGGGACACCTCTTCCTCTGGCAGGGGGGTGCCTGGATTTGGGACACCTCTTCCTCTGGCAGGGGGGTGCCTGGATTTGGGACACCTCTTCCTCTGNGGGATTCCTGTTCCTCTGGCAGGGGGGTGCCTGGATTTGGGACTCCTCTTCCTCTGGCGGGGGGGTGCCAGGATTTGGGAAGCCAGGCTCTCCTCCCTTCTGGGAACAGCTCTGTGGGTGCTGCAGGTGCCTTGGTTTGGGTTTCCCAGTGGGGCCGTGCAGCCTCCCCTTGCTGTGCCCAGCTCCAGGTGATGCTCTCCCAGTGCTGGGTGAGATTTGGGGAGTCAGGGGGCAGGGAGGATGCCCTGGGTGCTGCCTCGTGTCCCTGCTGACACTGGTCACTCTCCTGTGCCGCAGCTGTTTGCCCCTCAGACCTCCAGCAGCTCTGGAAGGAGGTCACGGCCGCCCAGCCCGTCGAGGACAGCATTAAGCAGGAAGGTCTTGACCTCACCACCAACACCTCCAACTCTACCTCGTTTTCGGCCGCCAAGGTCTCGCCTCCCATTTCCCATCACCCTCTGCCCAATGGACAGAGCACCATGCACACGCCGAGAAGGGACAGGTAGAGCCGGGTCGGGCCCTGGCACTTTGTGTTTTTATTCCTGGAGAGGTGGAAGGGGCCGGGGTCCATCACCCACAAGGCTGGGAGGGGTGGGGGGTTTCTGCCCACCCCATAAAAGAGGCCTGGCACTGTTGCTGCACCCACAGAGGACAGGGAGCCGTCACTGTGGGGTCTCCCATGGGTGCCCCAGGGCTGTCCCCATGCCTGGCAGTGCTGGAGCATCCCGGCTGCCCCATCTGAAGGCCCCTTTCTCTCTTGTGCAGCTCTTCCCACGAAGAGACCCCCGGCTCCCACCCGCTCTACGGCCACGGAGAGTGCAAGTGGCCTGGCTGCGAAACCCTCTGTGAGGACTTGGGGCAGTTTGTCAAGTAAGTGTCACCCTTTTGGGGGAGGTTTTTGTGCCTCAGGCTGGGACAGAATGGAGCTGCTGGAAGGGAAGATCCTGGGAGCTGGTTCAGACATCCCAAAGTGTGTTCCCAGAGCTGGGTGACCACACGGAGAAGGAGAAAACACAGCAGGGGTTGCTGCTGGTGGTGTCCCATCCTTGGGAGTGTCCACAGCCGGGCTGGCTTGGAGGGGAAGGTGACCCTGCCCGTGGCAAAGGTGGAATGGGACGAGCTTTATGAGCACTTCCAAGCCAAACCATTGGATGAGTGAAAGATCTGGAGGAGGCCAGAGCGCCGGCTGCAGGCGAGGGGGGCTGGCAGCCCTGCTGGGGGGCGCGGGGGGAGGCAGCAGATGGCAGATGGCACCGCTGACACCGCTTGTGGGCTCCGGCGCTGACTGATTAACTCTGCTGTCGGAGAGCCCTCTGCTAGCGTCAGGGTCAAACAAATTGTTTTCACGCTTCGTCAGAGGTTTACTTAATTAGTTCATTTGCAATTAGATCTCTTTGTAGCCAGGATTTTTAGCAAAGACATCAGAAGGAGCTGACGGGCTGGCGGGCTCCTTCCCCCGCCTCCCCGGCTGTCTGCTCGGTGAGCACCGTGCTCCGTGGGTTTTGGGGCTTTCCAAACTCATCCTCCGTCCTCTGCCACGCTCTCAGGGCTGGCTGCAGTGGGAACATCCCTTGGATTGTGCCAACCCACTCTTTCCCAGGGAAGGAGCTGAGCAGAGGCCTTGCCCGGGAGGATGAGGAGGTCCGAAGGCAGCCCGGGGATGAGTGAAGGATGATTCAGCCTCCTGTGTCCTCCTTCCTCTGCCTCTGAGTCATGGGGTGAACCCAGATAAGGCATCTCCTGCCTGGCAAGGCATGTTCCAGTGGCACGGGGCAGATGAGCAAGCTCCAGGTTGGGAGCTGGAGTTGGCAGGGAATGCCCAGGGCTGGGTCACGGGGCTGGCAGAGCCCTGCTGTGCCAGCCAGAGTCCCTGTGTCCCTCCTTCCTGCCCCCTGGGCACAAGGGCAGCCTCCCAGCAGCACTGGGGAAGGGTTTTTATCCCCTCCCTGCCGATGTGGGCACTTGTTGGGGTGTGGGACAGACAGACAGAAAACTTGGAACCTCCTCTGAGCATCCCCTCCGTGGAGCAGCTGGGGTGGGCTGTGCTGGGGTGGGAGGGGGCAGCGTGGCCTTGGAGCCGTGGCTGGTAAGGGTGAGGGTCAGTGGGAAATGGCTCCGTTGCCACTTGCCTCCAGTAGCTTTTTTCCCCTGGAGAAGCAGCCGTGCCCTGGCTGTGCCGTGCGGGGAGAGGAGCAGGGCTGAGGCTCTGGGGGCTTTGCTCACGGATGGGTTTGGCAGCAGGGCCTGGTTCCCTGACTTGTCTGTGCACGCTGGGGCTGGAAGGCTCTCGCAGGCAGCCGGGTGAGACTCCTGCCGTCCTCCAGCCTGGGGAGGGCTCCTGAGGCACCTTCTCCTGGGATGTCTCAGCCTTAGTCCTGGGGAACATCTGGCACACACCCCCTGGGACCCCCCAGCATCACCTTTTGGGGTGTTCCAAGGGTGACATCTGCCCCAAATCCCTCCCTCTCCCAACCGTCCCGCTCCTCCAGTGAGGACCCCCCGGGTTTGTGCCCACCCCAGCAAGGACATGGCCTTGTGACGTCCTCAGGGCTGGCTGTGTCCCCAGGCTGGTGCTTTGCTGGGTTTGGGGGTGAGGTGATGCCAGGATGTCCCTGGCTCTGCAGCAAGTGACAAGCCTGTCACCAGGAGCCCTTCCCCGCCCTGAGGAGGGTAGCACCAGAAGATCCTGGTGCTATCTAAACAAAGCACCTCATCAACAGGAGGCAGGAAAAGTGGCAGGATGGGGAACAGCCTGGAAATGTCACCTTCTGCCCTCAGGGTTTTCCTTGGAGCGTGTAAGGCAACCTCCCATGACACTGCCTTTGTCCTGGGAACCTGCTCCTCAGGTCCTCCTGGCACCCCCTGCCAGCAGCCTGCTCCAGGGAAATCCACGGGCTTTCCCTCTGCCAGAGGCTGCTCCTAAACACCCCGGGGCTGCCTCGGGTAGGGCTGAGTGTCCTGCAGCCCGGATTTGGGGTGGTGCCACAGCCTGGTTTGCTCAGTCACCTCCATACCTCAGTTTGCCTCGTGCCCATCCCACTTTGGGCAGCGGTGCTGGAGCATCCCTGAGCAATTTGCAGGTCAGGGCTGATCCCAGGTGTGGCCCCAGCAGAGGGGCTGAGTTTTGGGCATGCCCAGGCCTAACCAAGCCTCCGTGTTCTCCTCCCCAGACACCTCAACACAGAACATGCACTTGATGACCGAAGCACGGCCCAGTGTCGAGTCCAGATGCAAGTGGTACAGCAGCTGGAGATACAGGTGGGTGTTTCACCCCAGCCCCACGAACACAGGGACAAAAAGCCACCTCTTTGTCACCCTGTGCTTCGGCTGCTCCCCTCAGGAGAAGATGACAGGGTCAGGGACTGTGACCACCCACCTGGGGACTCGTTTTAAACACCCTTCCCAAATAGGAATCGTGCATCCAGGTGGAAATCAAACCCTCAGACTGGTTCCTCTCTCACCCCAAAGTGTCCCTGTGGGTAAAAGGAGATGCCACAGATGTGGAAGGCAGGTGCTGCCAGGAGGGTTTGTCCCCACATGGGCTGTGCCACATCCCTGGGAGCCACGGGGCTGCTTGGAAACCAGGCCACTTATTTTGGTGGCTGAGCGTGGTCTTCAGAGCCCAACTTTGGGGCTCTATTTTTGGCAAGGCAGTTCTTTAAATAGTGCTTTTCCCAGCCTCTCCGAGCCCCCAGCGAGCTGTGCGTAATTCGGTTAATGGAGAAGGGAGGGGGAAAACAGGGGAGGAAATGGGGTTGGACAATGGGATGGGGCAGGGGGTCACCCCCACGGTGTGACAGTGCCTGGGGCTGGCAGGAGCCCAGCGTGGTGTGTGGCCATGGCTGTGTGTGACACCACAGGGGACACCGGCCCAGGGCACAGCGGGACGAGATGTGCAGCACCCTTGGGACCCACCCACCCAAAATGAGGGGCCTTACAGGGGCTGTGGGAGGGGGGGACACAGCCAGACCTGGGTGGGTGTGGAGGCTGCATCCTCCTGGACCATCCCTGCCATCCATCCCGCTCCCCGTGCCTCGCCAAAGCCAGAGCTTGAAAGCAATTACTGGAGCTTAAAGAGGGGAGGGAAAGGAAAAGGGGAGGAGGGAAAAAATAATAATAATAAAAAAAAAACAAAAAACACCAAAACCTGAAGGGCGAGAGCAGAGCTGTGTGTGCAGAGAGGAACCTGCCACGGAGCCACCAATTAGAAAGTTTGGAGCGCGGAGCCCCCGCTGTGCCGGCTGCATCACGAGGGGAGAGCTGTCAGCTCTAATGAGCACCGCGGCAGCACCGAGGCAGCCGAGCTGCTCCAAACTTGCGGCAAACTCCGCTCTGCCTCCTGCCTTTAACCCCTTCCTCGCCTACCTCTGCCAGGGGGCTTGGCTGGAGCGCGGGGACTCCCCGAGCTTGAGGGGTCCCGCTGGAAAGGGAAGGTGACGGGAAGGGAGTGGGGTGTCAGATCCCATCGGCTGCGCCGGGCTCAAAATCTCTCCTGGTGCCACAGTGAATATTTCAGCCTTGTGCTCATGCGGGGAGTAAACAGGCACTGGGGAGCAATTACAGCCATGTGGGAACACCGGGGGATGGACAGGGAGCTGCAGGAGGGCAGAGGGGACAGGGACAGTGACAGCAGCCACGGGGACAGGAGCACCCAGGGCTGTGGTGGGTGGCCCTGCTGGTGGGTGGCAGCCTGGGGGATTTTTCCCCCAGTGCACTCACGGAATTGGAGTGGCCCTTGTGCCCCCCATGGGTGCAGCAGGCCCCACAGGGCCACAGCCCCATTGGGGCTCTTGGGAGCCAGCATCGGGCAGGAGGTGGCACCTGGGGGTTGCTGCCTGTCCAGACCAGGTCTGGGGGCTCGTGGCAGCTCCTCCTCCGTGGTGACTTTGGCATTGTCTGACCGTCCCCCTCCTGCTTCCTGCCTCCCCCAGCTGGCCAAGGAGAGCGAGCGTCTCCAAGCAATGATGGCCCATCTTCACATGAGACCTTCAGAGCCAAAGCCTTTCAGCCAGCCTGTAAGCGTGAGTCCCTTCCTGCCCTCTATGTCCCCTCCCTGATGGTGGCTGTCCCCTCCCTGCCCTGTGCACGGTCTCCTGGGTGGGCTCCATGGGATGGATGTGCCCTGGCCACACTCTGGCACAGCCTGGTCCCTTGTGCCACGAGCAGGAGGGAAATGCAGCTGCTCCACCAGCTCTTATATGGAGAGGGTGCATCCCTGTCCCATGGGTTCATCCCTATCCCACGGGTTCATCCCCATCCCATGGGTTCATCCCATCCCACTCTTGCACCCCCATCCCATGGGTTAATTCCCATCCCAGGAGTTAATTCACATCCCATGGGTCCATCCCCATCCCGTGGGTTCATCCCCATCCCGTGGGTTCATCCCATGGGTCCATCCCCATCCCGTGGGTTCATCCCATGGGTCCATCCCATGGGTCCATCCCCATCCCATGGGTCCATCCCCATCCCGTGGGTCCATCCCATGGGTCCATCCCCATCCCATGGGTTCATCCCATGGGTCCATCCCCATCCCGTGGGTTCATCCCATGGGTCCATCCCCATCCCGTGGGT
>VZSE01006259.1:9096-20565 GCA_013398275.1 Promerops cafer
AAAGGGGAGATTTAAAAGTCCCAACATTTATTTTTTATAAGAAAATGGGTAAAAAAAAAAGGGAGATTAAGAAGTCCCAACTTTTTTTTTTTTTTTTTTTTTTTTTTTNTTTTAAGAAAATGGGGGGAAAAGGGACATTAAAAAAGTCCCAATTTTATTTGGAATCTCTATGACAGTACCCTCTAAGGAGTGCTGGAAGATCACAGGAAATCTTGGTTTTCCATAAGGTCCAGTCCTACAATCCTTCCTTAGCCCAGTTCCTGTTCTTCCTTTGTCTTCTCCCTCCCCAAAAGAAGAAGAAGAAGAAGAAAAATGAAAAATAAAAAGCCTAAACCAATAATCAATTGGAAGTTTTGTCTCTGGCTGTGACAATGGAGAAGAGAGGAGAAAATTCAATTACTACTCCATGAAGTGGGAATTCCTAGAAAAAAATCGGTGCTTAACCCACTTGGATTTTTCTGCTTAATGCAGCTATGGAAGTAGAGCCCTGTCACTGCCTGAATTTCTTGTGGCAACACTGCCAGGGCATCCTGGCTTCCTTCTGGGGTTAGTGGGAGCTCTGGGGGTGTGTGCTTTTCATTTTGCTGTTTAAAAAGTCAGTTTGCTGAACCAGAGGCTTAAAGAATCCTGGAATGGTTTGGGTTGGAAGGGATCTTAAAGATCATCCCACCCCTGCCATGGCAGGGACACCTCCCACTGTCCCAGGCTGCTCCAGCCCCAGTGTCCAGCCTGGCCTTGGGCACTGCCAGGGATCCAGGGGCAGCCCCAGCTGCTCTGGGAATTCCATCCCAGCCCCTCCCCACCCTCCCAGGGAACAATTCCTAATTCCCAATATCCCATCCAATCCTCCTTTGAAGCCATTCCCTGTGTCCTGTCCCTCCAGGCCTTGTCCCCAGTCCCTCTCCAGCTCTCCTGGAGCCCCTTCAGGCCCTGCAAGGGGCTCTGAGCTCTCCCTGGAGCTTCTCCTCTCCAGCCTGAACAGGCCCAAAAAGCCTCTCGTGATGCAAAAGGATTTGGCAATCCCAGCAACACACATTACCTAGGAAATTGGGATGTTTTCCCAGATGAACTTCCTGAAAAACCACCCCAGAGCAATTCTGAACAGCAAGATCAGGGAACTGGGGACACTTCACTCCCATGCTTTGAGCTTGGCTCAATCCCTCATCAAGGTTTTTTTTTTGCTTCCCGGCTCTTCCAGATCCTGCCGCCAACTTTTTGCCTGGATCGGGATAAACCTCTTCCCGCTCTGGAGCTGGATGCCTTCCACTCCCTATAAACACCCCGACAAGAGTCCACCTGCCAGCGAGCCCGGCGCCCTGGGCTGGAGCTGGGATGAAGCCGCGGGATCGCTCCGGGAAGCGCATCCCGGCTCCCGGCTCAGCTCCGGGCGGGATCCCAGCGGGATGCGGGCGGGATCCGAGCGGGATCCGGGCGGGATCCGGGCGGGATCCCAGCGGGATCCGGGCGGGATCCGGGCGGGATCCGAGAGGGATCCGGGCGGGATCCGAGCTGGATCCGGGCGGGATCCGAGAGGGATCCGGGCGGGATGCCAGCGGGATCCGGAGCTGGATCCGGGAGGGATCCGGGCGGGATGCGGGCGGGATCCCGAGCTGGATCCCGAGCTGGATCCCGGCGGGATCCGAGCGGGATCCGGAGCTGGATCCGAGCTGGATCCGAGCGGGATCCCAGCGGGATGCAGGCGGGATCCGGGCGGGATCCCAGCGAGATCCCAGCGGGATCCGGGCGGGATCCGAGAGGGATCCGAGCGGGCGCTGCGGGACCGGCACCGGCAGAGGGAGCTCGGGCCGGCGGCACCGAATTTTGGCTTCACTTTCTCAGGGTCCCCGCCCCAAAAAGGCGAAGATGCGAGTTGAATTCAGGGAGCAGAATTCCAGGATCTCGTGGAACATTCACCCAGGGGAAGACAAACCCCCAAAGTTCAGGTCTGTCACCACGGGAAAGGGTTTTTAAATCGGGGTACAGAGGAGATGTGTAAAGTGACGAAATATCTGCTGTGTCCCAAGAGGCAGCACAAAGGATTCTGGAATCATGGAATATCCTGATACAGCTCCAGCTGCTCCCTGGCTCCTGTCCCTGTCACAGGGGTCAGAGATGGGAGCTGCCCCTCAGGATGAAGGATTTATTATGAACATTTTAAATGCTATCAGGTTGGAGATGAGGCCAACAGGAATGGGTTTCGGGGTATCCAAGGAACCAGGCTGCTGCAGGGATGTGTTCTGTGGGAGGATATCAGATTCCTTAATTTCTTACTGTCTGTCCTGGCATCTGGGATAGAGACTCTTCCTGAAGGACCTCCAATCCCTGGATGCTCAGAAGACAAAAACCATCAGAACCTGAAATTTCTCTTTGGGGCCTTGAGCAAGCTGACTGAGATGATGTTTAGGGTCTCTTCCAACCCAAACCATTCCATGATTCTCCAATTCCCTGATTCTCTGCTTGCTGTTGCATTTATTTCTCTTTTCCTGGCACTGAGCAGGTTGGGGCAGGAATGCACACCCAGGGCTAGGGCACAGCTGAGGGACAAGGAACAGTTGGGCTGCTTTTGTCGCCTTCTGCCTGCAGATGATGCAAGGGAAAAGCTCGAGTGGCTCCTGTCACTCCAGACTCTGATTTGCCAACAGGCAGCTGGAAATAGCACATGGAATGAGATTTATTAAGGTCTGAGCACCTTGAATTCCTGAGGAATGCTTGATTAAGGTCTAACCACGCTGAATTTTCAAGGAAAGGACTGAGCCACGTGGGTCTCTGCTACACTCAAGCAAGAGGATGAACTGCTCTTCTCCCAGGCCACTTTTATATCCACCAGCAAAGCCATGAATCCCAAAAAAGTGGGCAAGGGTTGTTAGAAATGCTCCATCCACCCCAGGGCCCTGCTGTGCTGGGTGCACCTCAGCTGTTCCTGCAGTCTCCCAATAAATCTGTGTCAAAATGTGACCTCAGCGTGGCTGGCATAGCTCGGAGGAGAGGGATAAATGGAATTGCTCTCAATTCCGGCCTCAGGGAGGGCATCCAAGTGTTGCTGTGCCACTGCTAATGCCAATCTGAATTTTTTTTTTAAAGCTGTCCTGTAATTACTGTCAAAACAGGTCCTTAGAAAAGTAATCTCACTGAGATTTGGGCAGCGTTTAATTTTTAATGAGTGAGATTTGGTCCTCTGTGCTGGCACCGAGAGGCCCCTCGAGGGCTGTGTCCAGTTGTGGCTCCTGCAGGAGAGCCCTGGAGGGGCTGGAGAGTGTCCAGGGCAGGGAACGGAGCTGGGAAGGGGCTGGAGCCCCAGCAGGGGCTGAGGGAGCTGGGAAGGGGCTCAGCCTGGAGAAAAGGAGGCTCAGGGGGGACCTTGTGGCTCTGCACAACTCCCTGCCAGGAGGGGACAGCCGGGGGGGTCGGGCTCTGCTCCAGGGAACAGGGACAGGAGCAGAGGGAACGGCCTCAGGCTGGGCCAGGGCAGGCTCAGCTTGGACACCAGGAGCAATTTCCCCATGGAAAGGGGGCTCAGGCCTTGGCAGGGGCTGCCCAGGGAGCTTTGGAGTGCCCATCCCTGCAGGTGGCACCTGGAGGTGGCACTCAGAGCTCTGGGCTGGGGACAAGGTGGGCATGGGGCACAGCTGGGACTCCCTGGGCTGGGAGGGCTTTTCCAGCCCCAGGGATTTGGGATTCCCAAAAGGACACGACACAGGTTCTCCCCATCCCAGCTCTCTGTGCTGAGGGTTTTGGCACAGAGAGAGAAAGCTGAGAGAAGGCAGAGCTGAGTGCGTGTCCTGCTCCAGACAGAATTTCTTTTCCATCCACACGCTCCTGTGCTTCCTGCTTTTCTGGAAGCCACAGGGAAAGCTTCAGGCTTTCATCACCTGCTGAGTCTCCCTCCGTCCTGCAGTGTCAGAGCATGGTGGCTTCTCAGAACCTCACGAAGGAGGTGGAAGGGTTATGAAAATAATAATTAAAATAAATGAGGAGGAGAAAATTCACCCAGAGATGGCATTCCAGAGGAACTGGATCTGCCTGGGAATTGAGGCCGTCACTCAGCACAGCACAGAAGAAAAGGAAATATTTTAAAACAACATCCCAATGTTTCACTCTGGCAGTTTTAAAATAAAATGTTTTGACTTTTCATTTCAAAAATTGACCCAGATTAAATAACTCAGCTAAAAAAAGGCCTGACCTAAATGAACTTTTCCTTCTGGTCTTCCTGGTTTGCCTCCATCCCAAAAATTCTGCATCCGTGGCTGCAGGAGAATGTTCTGATAAAACATTCCACCACATTTGGTCCTTTTTCTCCCTGGATACAAGAACTCTTTTATTTATTTCCATTTTATTTATTTCTTTATTTCCATTTCATTTATTTATTTATTTCCATTTTATTTATTTCTCTATTTCCATTGTATTTATTATTTTCTATTTTATTTCTTTATTTATTTTCATTTCATTTCCTTATTTCCATTTATTTATTTATATTGTATTTATTTATTTCCATTGTATTTATTTATTTCATTTTCATTTATTTATTTCCATTGTATTTATTTATTCCCATTTAATTTATTTATTTCCATGGGATTTATTTACCTCCATTTTGTTTCTTTATTTATTTCCATTTTATTTCTTTATTTCCATGGTATATTTTTCATTTCCATTTTATTTCCTTATATCCATTTCATTTATTTCTTTATTTCCATGGTATTTATTTACTTCCATTTTGTTTCTTTATATCCATTCCATTTATTTATTTCCATTTTATTTCTTTATTCCCAATTTTTTTTTTTCAATAATAGAATTTGCAGAGGGTTTCCTTTTTTTTTTTGATCGTGGTTTGAAGAGAGTCAAATGTTTATGGCCAGCAGAGGAAAAGGCAGAAAAATGGTGGGGAAAAAAGGAATAAAAAGAAACTTGTGGGCAAAGGAAAGGCCTCAAAAATCCAGATAAACACCTAATTACAATTCCATGTAGTAGCCCTCACAAAACTTCTGAATATTTTAAATTTTCTGAATATTTTAAATTTAAAATCAGTGGGTGCCAGGGATGGGTTATTCCCTAGAATCAGACACAAGCAGAGGTGACTCCCACTGGGAAAACCAAAAACTTCCCACCTCAGTGATCTTTTTCCCCTTTTTTTCTCTCCCAATGTGTGGCAAATTCCAGAGTCCCCCTCCAGCTTTTCCATTGCCAAGTGCCACCACTTTTCACTGCCTCTGGGATCAGTGGGATTGCTCACAAGTGGGATAAAATTGAGAAGGATTTTCTCTTTTTTTCCTGGATTTAGACACCCCAATATGATTATCCTGATATTACAATGAGGTCTTGCCCCACTCTTTATTTTTTTAGGGTATATTTTGGGATATTTTGGAAAGGAATTGATTCTTTTCCTATAAATGTGAAAAAATGAGAATTGAAATATATTTTTAGTAAGAAGCTTACTTTAGAAAGGGAGCAATGCAGGTAATTTAGTTATAAAAGCTGGAATCATGGAATCATGGGATGGTTTGGGGTAGAAGGGATTTTAGGGATCATCCCATCCCACCCCTGCCATGGCAGGGACACCTTCCACTGTCCCAGGCTGCTCCAAGCCCCAGTGTCCAGCCTGGCCTTGGGCACTGCCAGGGATCCAGGGGCAGCCCCAGCTGCTCTGGGAATTCCATTCCAGGGAACAATTCCCAATTCCCAAAATCTTATCCATGATTCCATCTGCCATAAACCCCGTGATGGGCCCTGTCAGGGCAATGGCTGAGGGGAAAACCCATCCCAAACTCAATCCCTCTCTTGATTCCAAAGGAATTTGTTTGGATTTGAGAGGATCTGGATTTTATGACCTTGTGACAAAATTCCATTCACTCCCCACCCTCCCAGGGAAGAATTCCTCCCCCAAATCCCATCTAATCCAACTCTCTGGCAGTTTGAAGCCCAGGGTCTGACAAGGGATAAGGTGCAGATAATCAGGAGCTCATCAGCTCTTCCCAGCTCTTTCCTCCTGTGCCACTTTAGGGCAGTTAATGAAACCCCACTGATTAATTAAGTCAGAAAAACCTCACTGGAGTATTGGAAATCCTTCTCTTACCCAGGCAGGAGGAGGTCAGGGAAGTCTCTGGATTGGTGGGATTGTTGTTAAGCTTCCCTCTGAAAAACCTGGGGTGGTGGAAGGTTCCAGCCCCTGGCAGGAGGTGGAACTGGATGAGCTTTAAGGTCTCTTCCAACCCAACCCATTCTGGGGTTCCATGAAAATCTACCTTGGTGTCCAGTCAGCAGAGAGAAGAAAAATTACAGAGCTTCTCCCAAAATGTGGGTGACAAAGTAGGAAGGAATTGCTGTAAGATGCTGGAACTGGGTCTATTAATTTTATTTCTTTGTACAAAGTAGGTAATTCCCTTATTCCCTTTTGAGCCAGAGAACAAATCTGCTGTGAGGTTGAACATTTTTTGAAAAAAGCCCTCACAAAACACAACTGCAGCTTATACAGACATGCAAAATAAAAGATATTCCATCCCTTTAGCTCCATTTTCCTTTTGTCCAGACATTTCTGTGGCCTTCAGCAGAATTCCAGCCATGCTATGGGAGGCACATTAAAGGCTAATTAAATCAAATATTCAAATTATCTCCATCAAAGCTGAATAGAAGTGATCAACACCAGATTCTGTTCTGTCTTACTTAAAACTTGGTGCATGTCTGTGTCGTTGGGTAATAATGCTTAATGCACACAATTTCTGTGGGATTGAAATATCATCCCACGGACAATGACATCATAGCATAGGAAAAACCTCAAATAGCAATTCCAGAGGGTAGGAGTTATCCAGTTATGTCTTGATAGCAGGGCCTGGACAACAGCCCTGGAATTGTCTCAGTTGAGGAATATGTGAGAAACCCCAGTATTCTAAAAAAAAATCAGTATTGATGTATATATTTATAATCAGTTTTATCTGCTCGGTTTCCATCCTTAGGCACTGCTGAATGTCGGGCACAGGTGGGAACAGCTTTCCTGGGAATGCTGGTGTGGTTTCTCCAGGTTTGTGCTCACTTCCATGTCAGGGCAGGGGATTTATCTGGGTGCTTTCTGAACCCATTAAGGAATGATTGGTCCCAACCCAAATCACTCCATGATTCCATTGCCCAACAAGCAGGAAAAGCTCTGGATGAGAGTTGGGACCCTGGTCAGTGAGAATTTCAGCTCTCTGTGCTCAGGGCACTGCCCCTCAGGAAAGCACTGCATCTGACCTGAGGCCCTGGAGAAGCTTCCAGAATTGAGTGATGGCACTGGGATTGTGGCTGTGGAGTTTGAATAGAAGTGTGTGACAGCACAGGGTGCAAAACTTGGGGTTTAAGGGTTTAGAATATAATATATATATAAGGCAAGATGGAGGGTTTTGGGTGTTGGCCAGTTCTTCTTCTTCACCTTCTTCTCCATGGGTTTGGGTGCTGTTCTGTAGTTGGATGGAAAAGCCACAGTGCGGACAACGAGTTCTTGGTTATTGGGTTGCAAATGGAAATAATGGAGGTGTCACTTCTGAATTGGAGAGTTTGTGCTTCAAAGGCCTTGCAGAGAAGGAGATACATCACCATTTTTCACTTTGTTAGCTGGAACTCACAGCTGGTGAGACTGTGCCATGGATGGGAATGAATAAACACCTGAGTCCCAACAGGAAACTCTGTCTGTCGTCTTTAATCCTGAGTCTAACCAGGAGAAAAAGAAGATAAGACCACCACAGATGAGCACCTGGGACAAGCTGGAAGCTGGGATGAGGACAGCACTGCTATTCCCTTTCTCCTGATGCTGGAACCCACTGAACCAGCAGGAGCCGAGTCAGGTTCTTCCTGCTGGAAGTTGGTTTTTCCAACTACGGCTCCGGGCAAGGAAGAGCCATCCCCCTTTTCCACACAGCACATCTATAAACATCCAGCAGCCAGGCATTTTTCCCTTTCTTCCCAGTGATTAAATGGCCATGAAATGTTTTCATTTATTTGGCGCCAGAGTAATCAAAATCAGTCGGAACCGCGGCGATGAAGGGAAGGAAAACAAGGAAAACAAGGAGGCGTGGGATTGATTGTGCTTCTCCTCCTAGGAGCTGGCAAAACTTCTCCCTTGCAGACGAACATCTTCTCCAGCTGGTAATTACTCCCAGTCCTCGTGGCCTCTGTCCATCCGGGATGAAGCTTGAAAAGCTCTGGGATTGCTGTGGGAGCGTCGGAGCCGGCGTGTGCGTGACTCCGCTGCGGCAGGAGGGAACTGCTCCCAGAAAACCCCGGTGAATGAGATTTTCCTGCTTTCATGTCTGCCCCAGTGCAGATTCCGGGTCAGGCCTCCTGATCTCCAGCATCCGGTTGGAGCGGGTGTTTTCCACTACATCCATACAAAACTATTTCCATTCTAAGCCTTCAGCGGCTCTGCAGAGGCAGGGGAGGGGGATCAGGTTGGACAAGGGAGTTTAGGGAAAAAAACCCTCATAAACAACAAGAAATCCTCCAAGTTTCTCTGCTTTTCAATTAAAACCCCAACATTTTAAGTTCACCTCCTCAAAGCCGGATGGGTTTCAAGGATGCTGGTTTTGTTTGCATTTTCGCTCCTATTTGGCGGGATTTTCCCAGTTGGCTGCATGGCCACAGAGGGCTGCAGATGTGGCACTTCCTGCTTTTCCACAGGAGCTTCCCAGGACATTCCCCACTTCCTCCAGGAAAAGGCACAATCCAAGCAGTGCAGCGCTTGAACCACTTGGGATCAGCTGGGAAGAGCTGGAAGTTCAGGGTTTTCCTAAATTAAAAACCAAGCCAACCCAAACCAGAACTCAACCACTGAGGTCAAAAATTAAAACCACTGAGGGCAGTGGTTTTAAATGGAAGGAGGGCAGGGCTGGATGGGATATTGGGAATTGGGAATTGTTCCTGGCAGGGTGGGCAGGCCCTGGCACAGGGTGCCCAGAGCAGCTGGGGCTGCCCCTGGATCCCTGGAAATGTCCAAGGCCAGGTTGGACAACCTGGGACAGTGGAATGTGTCCCTGCCTATGGAATGGGATGGTCTTTAAGATCCCTTCCAACCAAATCATTCTGGGATTCTGTGGGAGCTGCTCAGGGAAACTGTTGAAGCTGCTGGCAAACCTCCTGTTGATTTACACCTCAGCCTAAGACCCAGATGGATAATCCAGGATCATTTCTATGGAAGGACTTTTCCAGCACTATTGGCTCTAGGATTGATGACCATCTGCAGAGAATTGACTTTACGTCCTCTCCAAGGATAAATTAGGCACAATATTCACTCCAGAGGCTCCACACTGGGATATTTTTCCTTTTGATGGACTCCTCTTGGCAGACCTGGATTTTGGGGACTCCAAACTCTGTCCCCAGAGCTTTCCAAAACTCCCGAGGGTGACAAATCTCTGGGGGACAGAGCAATGACTCCACTTAATCTTGTAAGCCTCCAAGGCTGAGCTGTTTAGAGATAACAGAAAAACTGGCATATCTGGGTAAATAATCTGTGTTAAGGTGCCTGAAATGGAAAGAAGCTTTAATTTGGTTGGTTAATTAGGTTTTAAAATGTAAATGAAGCTTTTTTTTGTGTGACAAAGAAAAAAAAAAAGAGTGGGAAACCAGGCAGGCTCCTAAACCTGTAGGATCATTCAACACCTTTTCCAGGCCACTTGACAGTGGATTGCCAAGTTCTTTCAGATGTTTACAGACATAAATTCAGTTTATTTCCATTCCTCTTAATCCCTTTTTTTACTGAATATAGAGGGGTTAAAAAAGGACCAGAGCAGTAAAAAACAAGACAGTAGAACAATGGCTCCTCTGGAGGGTCAGGCATTCAAACCTGCAGGATTTCAGGCTTCCCCAGGACATCTTCTAGCACAGGGACATCTGTTCCATGCTCCCCGTGCTCAGCTGGAAGAATTTTTTGGGAGAATTCCCTCACTTAGCTAAGGCAGAGCTCGGCTGCTCCAATACCTTCTCCAAAGCTTTGTGCTGCTCAAAAATTGCCTCATCTGCCTGGAGGTAGAGATCAGTTGAGGTAAATGACAATTATTTCTGGGTACTCAGGGAAGAGAAAGCCAAAAATCTTCACCACAGAGTTCTGAAGACTCCAGAAGCAGACTGGGGGCAGAACCCCACCACAAACTCTGCCTGAGACTTGTTTTGAATATCACAGAACCTTGCACTCTGTGGTTCTGCTGTTTGATCTGCTCTGCATTTCCTCACAGGCCACCTCTCCACCCAAAATTTGCTGGAACCCTCAGCAAATTTTGGGGAGACCCAAAAGGATTTCTGGGCACTAGAAAATTATTTAAATCTGTGGAGTTTTGTCTTATCTGCATTTTTTACCATACAGATAGAAAACAGCACTGTCTGTGCTGAATTGAAAGTCTTTTTACTGCTCTGCCTTGGTTTCTCCACAGCAAAATGCTCCTGCCTTGGACAGGAAATCCATTTAAATTCACCTGGAAAGTGCTACTTGTCAAATAATTCCTTTTAAATGTTATCTATGGGATGTTTAATGCTGTGGGGGCAGAGTTAACTGCAGCTTGGAAGCCCACAGATTATCCTGGAGAGTGTAAGTAGTTAATTAAAACGGACATTTATAAGCATCTAATTAAAACTGCAACTTGAATATATTCTGTTAGTATTATAGATATGAATCCCAGCGTGGTTTGGGTTGGAAGGGATTTTAAGGATCATCCAGTGCCACCCCTGCCATGGCAGGGACACCTTCCACTGTCCCAGGCTGCTCCAAGCCCCAATGTCCAGCCTGGCCTTGGGCACTGCCAGGGATCCAGGGGCAGCCCCAGCTGCTCTGGGAATTCCATCCCAGCCCCTCCCCACCCTCCCAGGGAACAATTCCCAATTCCCAAAATCCCATCCATGATTCCATCTGCCACAAACCCCATGATGGGCCCTGTCAGGGCAATGGCTGAGGGAAAAACCCATCCCAAACTCAATCCCTCTCTTGATTCCAAAGGAATTTCGATTTGAGAGGATCTGGATTCCATGACCTTGGAGCAGCCTGAGCCCAAGCCCTGACAAAATTCCATTCCAGGGCCTCAAGCCACTCACACCAACAGCTTCTCAACTTCCCAGATGGAATAATTTGGATTGGAAGAGATTTTAAAACTCATCCAGTGCCACCCCTGCCCTGGGCAGGGACACCTCCCACTGTCCCAGGCTGCTCCAGCCCCAGTGTCCAGCCTGGCCTTGGGCACTGCCAGGGATCCAGGGGCAGCCCCAGCTGCTCTGGGCACCCTGTGCCAGGGCCTGCCCACCCTGCCAGGGAACAATTCCCAATTCCCAATATCCCATCCAACCCTGTCCTCCTCCAGCTTAAGGCCATTCCCTGGGCCTTATCACTCCATGTCCTTGTCCAAAGTCCCTCTCTAGTCATCTCCCAGCCTGGGATATTTCCCCTGGCTGTGTAAAAGCCCAAACCACCAGCATGTAGTTACAATCTCTGCACTCTGTATCCAAATGAAGAGCAGATTATCTGGC
>VZSE01006273.1:5934-17381 GCA_013398275.1 Promerops cafer
TGTGTCCCGCAGGGAGAAGAAGTGGGTGACGGTGGGCGACACGTCCCTGCGGATATTCAAGTGGGTGCCAGTGGCGGACAGTAAGGAGGTGTGTAGCGCGCGTGGAGACGAGCGGGGAGCCACCGCCCCCAGCCAGCCTAGCTCCCTTAACAAAGCCCCTTAAGCTGAGCTCTGAGCCTCCCCCAGCCCTACCGACCACCGAATTTCCCCCGAGCCACCTCCGAGCCCCCCAGTTCCGCCGAACGCCACCAAACCCCCCTGAGTCCCCTCCGAATCGACCCCTGAGCCCTCCCCGAGCTCCCGCTGAGCCCTCCCAGCCCTGCTGAACACCCTCGAGGCCCCACCGAGCCCCTCCTACCCTATCGAGATCCCCTGAGCCTCCCCAAGCCCCTGATCCCTCCCCAAGCTGACCCCTGAACCCCACTGAGTCCCTTCTGAAGCCCCATGAGCCCCTGTCAAGCCTTCTTGGGGCTCCTCCCAGCCCCAACGAGCCCCTTCAGCCAACCTGTGCCCCCCCTGAACTATCAAGCCCCTGCCAAGCCCCCTGAGCTCCCTTGATCCCCCTTCTGCTCCCCCTAAGACTCTCTGCCTGACTCCTCCAGGGATTTGCTTTGCTAGGTGTCATTCCTAGATGGGTGTCAGCTCCTCCTCTCTTTCCTGATTCCCAGTCCCTTCATAGATGGAGTTTCGCCTCTCACTTAGGAATGTGCCCCCAAAGCCAAGGGAAAAGGCCAGCTTGAGCACATCCCTCTGGGCTTCTGGAGACGGAAAGGGGAATGGCTCCTCTGGAGCAGCATGTGTTTCTCTGACATTGTGTTTGTGCTTTTCTCTCTCTCCTCAAGAAAGAGAAATCCAAATCGAGTAGCAGCACGGCCCGAGAACACAATGGCTTCCCAGCTGACACCTCTGCAAACTCCTCCCTCCTTCTGGAGTTCCAAGGTGGGTCTGGCTGAGCTCCCTTCAACATGGGGAAAGGCTGTACAGCAGCTGGGACACTGCTGCTTCTGTGTGCTGCCTGGATGGGGAAGAGCAGAGCTTGCCTCTGAGCACTGGTGTGGAGTGGAGTGGAGAGCCATGGCGCTGAGCCGTGGAGTTGGGCTGATCCACTTCTGGGTGGTCCTTGTCGAGACTGTTCATTTTTGCTGTTAGAGAGTCCTAATGGGCTGTGTCTGCTGTCTTCTGTGGGAAGCTCCACAGCCAGCTGGAGGAGTGGGGTTTCCTGATCCCCCCTTTCCAGTCTCTGCTGAGGAGAGGCCAGTAGCCACCTGCAGCCAAGCTTGCTTTTTCCAACAGTTACTTCCATGGACCTTAGGGTGAAGGGGCAAAGGCTGTCCCTGGCCTTGTTCTTGGTCTGGGCACTGTGGGACAGCCAGGAGAGGCTCTGGCAGCGCCGGACTCGCTGCCAAAGTAGTGTACACATCTGCCCAGCCCCTGCTCTGCGTGCGGCTAAGGAAAATCAGGAATGTGCTGGCACTTCCAGGAGATGTGCTGGGGTACGTTGCAGGTCTGCAGTTTGGGAAGGTGTGTGCCAGGCCTGCCTCCTCATTGGGAGATAGGTACTGAGCATTAATCCTTGTGTTGCTTCACAGAGGAGGAACAAAACCCTGGAATCTCCTACCCAGGAGATTCCTGCCCTTGGATGCCCAGGGCCCTCCCAAGCTGCAGACGTGGGGGTTGGCAGTGCTCGTTCTCATTCCCAGGGCAGGAGCATTCCCTTTCCCATGGCCAGTTGTGTATACAATTATGATTCTGGAGGACTCAGTCCTGTGCCTGGCAGCCCTTGGGCTGATGGGGAACAGTGTTTAACTCTCTGACTGTGCTCTGCCTTCTCGGCAAGACCCTTCTCGGCTTGCAGTGTTGCCCTGGGCTGCCTGTGCCCCTGGGTCAAGGTGCTCTTCTTCACCAGGTGCTGTTTCTGCAGATGAGAACAGCAACCAGAGCTCCCTGTCTGACGTGTACCAGCTCAAGGTGGACAGCAGCCCCAACTCCAGCCCCAGTCCCCAGCAGAGCGAGTCCATGAGTCCTGCCCACACGTCCGACTTCCGCACGGACGACTCGCAGCCTCCTACCTTGGGGCAGGAGACCCTGGAAGGTGGGTGCTGGGCTGGGAAGGGAGGAGGCAGATGGGTGGGCTCAGGGAAGGCCCCTCCAGGGCTGTTGGTGATCCAGTGGGTGGCCTTGGCACTGCTGGAAGCTGACAGGGCATCAGGGACTTCTTTTGCTAGGCGTTCTGTCCTGGCTCAGCACTGAGCTGGGTGCTGGGTCTGCATTTTTGTTGACCCACCTGTTCTCCCCAGAGCCTTCCCTGCCTTCCTCAGAAGTGGCAGATGAGCCTCCCACTCTCACAAAGGAAGAGCCAGTCCCCCTCGAGACTCAGGTAAGGGAAGGGGGATTGAAACCCTCTCTAAAATGTGCATGGACCCGGATTGGCCCTTTGACCCTTGTTGCTGCTTCTTGCAGCAGAAGTGTCTTGGTGGATGGACTTGCTCTGCAGTCCCAAAGTGCCCCCGGGAGCTCTGAGGACCTCCTGGTTTCCTGAGCTTTGGTCTTTATTCCCTGGTTCAGATCAAGTGTTGGAAGTGTGACGGAAGGATGCGGGGGTGTGGGAAAATGACAATTCTGGCAGGCTCCAGGGCTGGAGTGGGTTCCCATTCCTGGTGCCCTGGGGCCTGTGCTTAGGTGACAGCCTGGGGTGTCCCCATGGTGTGACACAGCTTTGTCTAGGTGTGCGTAGCTTGGTGTCACTGCCTGTGACCTCTGGCTCTTGCAGGTAACTGAAGAGGAGGAGGACTCCGGTGCACCACCTCTGAAGAGATTTTGTGCTGACCAGAACTCTGTGTGCCACACGGCCTCGGAGAGCTAACCTGCCTGGCCCGGCACCTTCGCCAGCCCCTTGCAGAGCCGCCTGGCCCCCCCAGGACCAGCGCTTCCCTCCAGCCTGCCCCTTCCCCAGTGTCGGGGCTCCCACCACTCGCATCAAGCGCGCCCTTCCCTGCTCTGCCCTGCCCTGCCCGATGGATGGGGCTGCTGCCAGTACCTGCAAATTTGCCTCTATTTATTGGCTCCCTCTCTCCCTGCTCCGTGCCCTAGAGCTGGGGGTCTCCACTGGGTGGGCTGCATGTGTGGGGGGGGGTTCTCCATGGGGCTCCCTGCTCTCCATGGTCCCCAGGACACTGGCAGATGCTGTTTGCCTGCTTGTGGCTCCCCTGCCTGCCCTTCCTCTGGGTGTTGGAACAGGAGAGCCACCTTCCACCTGCTCCAGGTGATGTGTCCACCCGGTTGCGGGAGCAGGTGGTCGTGCGTGTGGGGGGCAGTGAGGGGAGGCCGGCAGGGACCCACTGGGACGCTGTGCAATAAGCTGCTAGTTTAAGCCATTCATGCTGGGAGAGAGGGGAGCGCCTTCCCCTCCCGGAGGGCAGGTACTGACTGGCCTCGGCTCTGCCGCGGGGCACAACTCCAGCCGGGTGGAATGTGCAGTCCTCCGGGAGCCGGCAGAGCAGGGGGAGCCGCTGCCCTGTGCTGGGGGGCCTTGCCCCGGCCTAGGTACCCGCTATCCCCGGGATGGGGAAGGAAGCGGCAGGATGCTGGAGTCCCCGGGAAGCGCTCCCGCCCTGGGGCTCTGCCGCCTCCCAATACCCACTGACCCCCCCAGCCCCACTTTCCCCCGCTGCCACTGCATGTCCCGCCGAGTCCGTGATCGAGCCTGGTGAAGCTGGAGGCGCGGCCGCGCGTGGAAGTGGAAAGTTATTTTAGCACTGAATAGAATATTTTTAAAATTAAACTGTTTGAAATACAGATGCAGAGCACGATGTCGGCCGCGCAGGGCCGGGCGGGGGCGGTGCGGGCGGAGAGGGGAAGGGAAGTTTCTGCTAAACGGGGCCCNAGAGGAGCCGAGGCGGCCCCTCCGCCCTGGGCAGCGGCTCCGACCGCGGTCTTGGCCCCGGGCTCTGCCCGCTCCGCAGCTGCCCCCGCCCACGCAGGGGACTCTGCCCGCGGCGCGGGGCTCCTCGCCGTCAAGGGACCGCGGGGGCCGGGAGAAATCGGCCGCGGCTGCGGGATGCGGGGATGTGCTCTGGACGGGACTTCAGGGCAGTGCCCCAGCAATTCCCATCATTAACCCGCGGCCTCCGCACCAAGGCCGCTCAGACCTGACTGCCCTTGCAATAAATTATTTTAATTTTCACTTTCATTTTCTAATGAAAAGTTTCCTTTTCCCCAAGTTTTCTTGGTCCCAATACCGTGTGTGTGCCCTTCTTTGCATGTCCAGTGAAGGGTAGCGGAGCTGGGGAATGGTCTGAAGCACGTTTGATAAGGAGCGGCTGAGGAACCTGGGGGGACTCGGTCTGGAGAAAAGGAGGCTCAAGGGGGACCTTCTTGCTTTGCAGAACTCCCTGACAGGAGGGTGCAAGCAAGGTGAGGGTTGGGCTCTGTTCCCACAGAACAAGGGGTGGCATGAGGGGAAACAGTCTCAAGTTGTCTCAGGGGAGGTTTAGGTGGAATATTGGCGAAAAGTTTCCTCAGTGAAAAGGTTGTCCAGCTCTGCCACAGGCTGCCCCGGCCAGTGGTAGAATCACCATCTGTGGAGGGATTTAACACACGCGTGGATGTGGCACATGGGGAAGGACATGGGTTAGCAGTGGCCTTGGCAGTGCTATGCAACAAGTTGTATTCCATGGTCTCACAGAGCTTTCCTAACCCTAACAGTTCTGTGATAATCAACAAGTGTTTTTAATAATGTATCCTTTCAGGATCAGGAGGGCCAGCCATGAGGGGCAGTTGCTGAGTGATTTGAACACAAACTATCCTGATGTGGTGGTAGTTATTGGGAAGATACTTTAAGAAAAGAGTTCCAGAAAGAAGTANCCTCGCCGTCAAGGGACCGCGGGGGCCGGGAGAAATCGGCCGCGGCTGCGGGATGCGGGGATGTGCTCTGGACGGGACTTCAGGGCAGTGCCCCAGCAATTCCCATCATTAACCCGCGGCCTCCGCACCAAGGCCGCTCAGACCTGACTGCCCTTGCAATAAATTATTTTAATTTTCACTTTCATTTTCTAATGAAAAGTTTCCTTTTCCCCAAGTTTTCTTGGTCCCAATACCGTGTGTGTGCCCTTCTTTGCATGTCCAGTGAAGGGTAGCGGAGCTGGGGAATGGTCTGAAGCACGTTTGATAAGGAGCGGCTGAGGAACCTGGGGGGACTCGGTCTGGAGAAAAGGAGGCTCAAGGGGGACCTTCTTGCTTTGCAGAACTCCCTGACAGGAGGGTGCAAGCAAGGTGAGGGTTGGGCTCTGTTCCCACAGAACAAGGGGTGGCATGAGGGGAAACAGTCTCAAGTTGTCTCAGGGGAGGTTTAGGTGGAATATTGGCGAAAAGTTTCCTCAGTGAAAAGGTTGTCCAGCTCTGCCACAGGCTGCCCCGGCCAGTGGTAGAATCACCATCTGTGGAGGGATTTAACACACGCGTGGATGTGGCACATGGGGAAGGACATGGGTTAGCAGTGGCCTTGGCAGTGCTATGCAACAAGTTGTATTCCATGGTCTCACAGAGCTTTCCTAACCCTAACAGTTCTGTGATAATCAACAAGTGTTTTTAATAATGTATCCTTTCAGGATCAGGAGGGCCAGCCATGAGGGGCAGTTGCTGAGTGATTTGAACACAAACTATCCTGATGTGGTGGTAGTTATTGGGAAGATACTTTAAGAAAAGAGTTCCAGAAAGAAGTAGACTAGCAATCAGAAAACAGAACAAAAGGTCTTTTCCATAGCAGTGTGTGCATTGCTGAATTCCGGAGGAAGAATATTGAGAATGGAGAGTGAGGACAGGAATTCCTTCTTCCGGGAGCATGGCATTTGTGAGGACACAGAGACGAGCCTCAGGGATTGCACTGGCAGAAACAAGGCCTCTGAATACTTCGCATGGATGCAGCAGGGGAGTAACCTGCTGCTTTTTGTTAAATCGTGGAGCTGTGGAGGACCAGAGCCGGGAGGTGCAGCCACAAAGTTGTACCCCTGCAGCTTGACCACTGGTTTGTTCTATAGGTCTGGCACATTGGTTTATCCTGTGACTTCCAGAGAAGCTCCTGAATTCCCGAGGAAGAAAAACTGTGCCAAGTGCCACAATGAGAATGGACTGACCCCCAAGAAAGCTCAGCTGAGTTTTGATGGGGGAGCAAAAGAGCCTCCTCTGAACATCCAAGAGCACAACATCCAAGATGCTGTGGCTAGGTTTATAAAGAGAGATGAAGTGCTGGTTGGGGAGGTCCTGGGTTTCACATATATTGAATTTAAGGAGGCAACATATATTGAATTTAAGGAATGCAGTACAAAGAGTAGCTTGTAATACATGAGGAAAAAACCCTCCTAAATATGTCTCCGCCTTTGCAAACACTGAGGGTGGATATTTAGATTTTGGTGTGGATGACAATGGTAAAGTCACCGGGACCCACGGTAACGTGGGGGAAGTAGCCCTAGAACAAACAGTGGCTGATGCCATCGGCTCAATGTCTGCCCATCACTTCTGTGGCTCTGGGGCTGGCATGCAGACGCAGATGCACATCCTGGGTGTGTAAGACCAAGCAGGCTGTTCGCAGGGCTATGCCTGCGCCATGCGCATTGAACCGTCCTGCTGCCCTGTGCTCGACGGTGACCCTCAGTCCTGGATGGTGCTGGGCACTGGTAGGGAGGACAGTGTGGGGGACTGGGGCACTGCCCACAAGACTGAGCGTCAGGAAATGGATGGAGCTCATGACAGCTGCAGGCCCAGATGAAACCTGCATTTATGTTCGTGTCAACTTCATTTCTGTGTTGTGGTGTAAACCTTCAGGAGGAAAGATCAACTTGTTTTCTGAGTGTTCTCACCAAACCTAGAGAGGGCCTTCTGACCCATGCCCAGCCACAGGCACTGGGATGATGGTGCAGTTACTGGCCTGCAGTGGCATCCCTGTCCCTGAACTCATTCAGCAGGACTTCTTGAAGCACTACCAGTCATAGAATCACGGAGTGGTTTGGGTTGGGACACAACTGCCCACGAGACATGGGGTTGCCAGGCTTTCCTTCATATGGAAAAGAGCCATCAACTTGTGGTCAAGTGCCCTAATCCGAAAATGGGATTCTGCCTCCTAAATTTGCGGATATGGGAGGATTCCTTCCAGATGAAAGCTGCCAGGCTCTGGCTGGCCTTGGACTCCTGGGGGCTGTGTCTCAGCTGCCCCTGAGACAGTGGGTTGTGGGGCTTTCCTTCCTGTGGAAAAGAGCTAACATGCACAGTCACATTCCTGGGGCTAAAAGTGGGATTCTGCCTCCGAAAATTGTGAACATTGGAGGATTGTTATGAAGCACAGACAGAAGACTCTTCAACTAATTGAAGTTGAAAAGCAGTATGTTTATTCGACACCGGACACACGGTGGGTCGTTCCCCAGAGACGTGTGCAAATTTCCAAAAGCTCCAGCTCTCCATATGTTCACAAAAGTCATGCATATTCCAAAACGCTCCGTATTAAAATGAGCTGAATGTTCATTACAGCTGCGGAGTTCTCTCCTTTAATTGGGTCAGTGGTCCTGTTAAATGGGTCAGTGGTCTTCTGAAGATGAAGTAAATAGTCTTCCTCTTGACTTTATCTCGCTGCCAGTACTACTTGACCCACTGGTCATGATCCAATTTTCTTATCCTGATTTTAATTAGCTAGAGGCCAGGTGTATTTACAATGTATCTACAATTCTTAATATTATATAATGGTCTATATACTCCCTAATTGCTTCCCCAAATACTACCAAGCTAAAATACATGATGTACTGTCCTTGCTTTGGCTAACTCTAGCTAGTCCCAGATGCTAATAATTAATCCTTGTCAACTTCTCTTGCTAAGCTTCTGGTTAATAATTACCCCTTGCTAGCTACAGTCTTAGTTTCTAAGTCCCTTAAAATCCTGCAACTTATTCCTTTTCAAACTAAACTTTGAACTTCTAATTTTCCCTTAATTCAGTTACAAGATGAAAGCTTCCAGGAGTTTTGGCTCCGGCTGGCTTTGGGCTCCTGGGACCTGCCTCTGAACTGCTCCTGAGACACTGAGTTGCTGGGTTAGGTGTGGTTGTAAGTGGTAATGGCTATGGTAGTTAAAAATGGTAACTTTTCCTATATTTTTCATATATATATAAATAATTTTTATAAAAACTGATTTCCAAATACAACCCTTTATCTACTGTTTTATATGCAGAATCTTAAGAGTATACAAAATTCTAAATACAGATATATAAGGTTCGAAAATACAAATGTACCTTTTGTATATATAATTTAAACAAGAAAGGGCTTGAAAACGGGAGAAAAGATGACCTCTATGACGATAACAGAAACAGCTCTGCGTGCTCAGAGCGCTTTCGCGTGTCACGCCAAGGCAGCCAGATCTCGGCTGGGACTTAAATCGCTGCTGCCGCCCGGTGGTAAGCACGAGGTACGGCGCATATATGCCATTTGATGACTCAGCAGTGCCACCCGCAGACTGAAAGCGGCACTGCAACTAAGAAATGGGCACGCGTGCCATCACTTAAATGACTCGCTGTGGCCACCTGCAGCTACAAAGCGGTACTGCAGGTACGAAATGTGCCCATGGACAGCGACTTGTCCAAGTGCCACGGCGGCGCTTTCCACGCCTGCCGGTGCCTCCTGCTGGCCCTGGCGCACACGCGGTGCCTGGGAGCACCAGGCGCGAGAACCAGCTGCAGCGGCAGTGACTAATGAGGGTTGTAGTGAGCCAAAGGAGGAGCAGCGCTGTTGCAGTGTGCTGTTGGGCTTTGGCTGCGGGAAGTCACATGACTTGAAGGGCTTGGAACGCAAGCCCTGTGAGGAACCACTGAGGGAGCTGGGGTTGTTTAGGCTGGAGGAAAGGAGACTCAGAGGTGACCTCATCACTCTCTACAACTCCCTGAAAGGTGGTTGTAGTCAGGTGGGTGTTGGTCTCTTTTTTCAGGCAACAACTGGCAGAATGAGAGGACATTCTTAAGCTGCGCCAAGGGAAACTTAAGTGGAATGTTAGGAAAAAGTTTTTTACTTTTAAGAAAGAGTGATAAAAAATTGAAATTGTCTACCCAGGGAGGTGGTGGAGTCACCATCCCTGGATGTGTTTAAAAAAACAATTGGATGTGGCACTCAGTGCCATGGTTTAGTTGAGGTGGTGTTAGGGCATGGGTTGCACTAGATGATCTTAAAGGTCTCTTCCAACCTAGTGATTCTGTGATTCTGTTATGATAATGTGCTCAAGATGGTAGAGGAGCCAGGAATTGGTATCAGTCCACTCTCAATATGGCGATCATGACAGGAAGTCATGTGCCATAACAGTCAAGATGGCGGATCCAGAACAAACTCATAGTGCTACTCTCAAGATGGTGAGGGTTTACTGGAAATTGCATCACACCACACTCAAGATAGCAGTATTGGCCAGAAGTCACTACCGATACACTCAAGATGGTGGAATGGGCATGCAAGTCAAGACGTCCTTCCCAAGGTGGTGGCAGGCTAAAAATGAACTTTGGGAAAGAATGCAAAATTGCCTTTTGGGAAGACTTCTCTCCTCAGAAAGCTGTTTTTGAGCATGCTTGAACACAACTTAGACCTTGACCTTCGGCTTGCAGTGCAGTACTGCTTGCAGTGCTTCCTGGTGTGAGGACAAGAGTAGTGGGGCAGTGGTGATGGAGGAGGGCAGAGGGTTAGGGTAAGGGGTTAGGGTTAGGGGTTAGGGTAGAGGTAAGCATTAGGGTTAGGGGTTAGGGTTGGTATAGGGTTAGGGTTAGTGTTAGTGCTTGCAGTTGCTACTTGACTCCCAGAGACTGCATTATGTCACAGTGGTCTCCTGCGTGACATGAGGCCTTGCTTTGTCGGAAGGGACCCTCGCTTCCATCTTATTCCTTTGCAACACTGTGGCCTTTTATGTGCCATGACGGTTTTCTGTGTAAAAACGTAGCCTTTTTCCTACTTGGATTCGCAATGTCACAGAGGCACTTTTGGCCCATGATGTTCAACTTATTCAAAGTAGGTCCTTGGATTCATGAGATTCCATTGTATCATAATGGTGTGCTGACTCCCATGAGTCTGTGCTGCGTCACAATGGACACTGCGTTCCACGTGCCCTGGCAGTACACAAGTGGCACCTGTGTTCCATGGAGCCCTGTGTTGTTAATAATTAAAACTTTTTCCCCCAAGATTCCATTACATCACAGTGGTCTACTGGGTTCCATGAGGCCCCGCCGTAAAAGAGTTCACACTTGCTTCCATGAGATTCCATTGTGTAACAATGTTCTCCTGTGTTCCTTTAGGCCCGGCTGGGTCACAATGGACACTTGCTTGCACAAGCCTTGGAAATGTCCCATTGGCCTTGCTGTGTTCCATGAGGCCTTGCTGTGTTGACAACTTACTGTCTGTTCCATAAGATTCTATTGCCTCACAATGGTCTCCTGGGTTCCATGATGGCCCTCTGTGTCACAATAGAGCCCTGGTGTCTTGAGATTCCATTGCATCACAATGGCTTCCTGTGTTCCATTAGGCCATGTTTGCAGTTGACACTGCGTTCTCCAAGATTGCATTTCATCACAGTGGTCTCCTGGAGGCCATGAGGCCCTTCAGTGTCTCATGAAAACTTGCTTCTATCAGCTTCCATTGCAACACAGTAGCCTTCCAGATGCCATGAAGCCTTTTTGTGCAATAATGGAGTTTTGTTTCTACTAGGCCTGCCAATGTCCCAGTGGCACCTGTGTCCCATGAGGCCCATCTTGCTCAAAGTAGAGCCTTGTATCCATGAGATTCCATTGGGTCACAATGTTCCCTTTAGTTTCATGAGAGCCTGATGTGTTTATAATTGACACTTGGCTCCTTCAGGTTCCATTGCATCACAGTGGTCTCTTTGATTTCATGAGGCCTAGCTGTGTTTACAAGTGACACTTGGTTCCCCAAGATTCCACAGTGCCACCCTTCTCTACTGTTATTCATCAGGCTGTGCTGGGTTGCAGTGGACACTGAGTTCCACCTGCCCTGACAATATCTGACTTGAACCTGTGTTCCACGAGGCCCTGCTATGTTTGCAGTTGACTCTTGGTTCCCAGAGCTTGCACTGCATCACAGTTGTCTCCTGGGTGCCATGAGGCCCTGCTGTGTCACAAGGGACACTTGCTTCCATCAGATTCCATTGCAATACAGTGGCCTCCCAGGTGCCATGAGGCCTAGCTGTGCAAGAATGGAGCCTTGTTTCTGCTAGGCCTGACAATGTACCAGAGGCACCTGTGTCCCATGAGGCCCTTCTTGGTCAAAGTAGAGCCTTGGATCCATGCGATTCCATTGCGTCACAGTGGTCTGCTGAGTTCCATGAGGCTGCACTGGGTCACAATGGACACTGAGTTCCACATGCCCTGGCATTATCCAAGTGGCCTGGCTGTCTTCCATGAGACCCATGTTGTTCAAAATTGAAAC
>VZSE01006280.1:341-12051 GCA_013398275.1 Promerops cafer
GGGTTCAGCGGGGTGGGGGGGGGGGCTCCCTTTGCAGAGGGAAACACGGTGCGATCCCCCGCCGGTCTGGGTCGAGTGGATTTGGGAGCGGCGGGGGGGTTGAAGGGGGCACCCACTTTGGGCTCCCCACCTGGTGAACCCACTGGCCGCAAAGAAAACGCGGCGGCGGCGGGGGAAGGCGAGGGGGGGCACCCAGGGGTGCAGCGGGGGTCCCTGGGGGTGCCTTAGGGGGGGTCCCTTGGGATGCAATGGGGGATCCCTTAAGGGTCCAATGATGGTCTCACGGGGGTCCCTCCGGGGTCCAAAGGGGGTCCCACGGGGATGCCGGGGGGTCCCCCGGGATGCAGTAGGGGGGTCCTATGGGTTACAAAGAGCATCCCATGGGAGATGCATCACCCGGCGCCCCGCTTCGGCCAAGCGCCCCCCACTCAAACACCCCCAGATCTGGGGGTGTCGCTGGGCCCCCTACTCACCATGGCCGTCACCCCACTCCCGCCGGCCCCGGCCCCGATGGGGCGAGCGCCCGCTGAGCCCCGGCACCGCTCGTGACGCCGCCGCGGCCTAGCGAGGGTGGCGAGGGTGACGAGCAAAGGATGTACCTGGGATGGGAAACCAATGGGGCCGCGGAGGGACGGGCTTCCCGCACGCCTCCTTTAACTCTTTCGGGGAGCCCCAAGTCCCGTTCGGGGGGGCCCCACGTGCCCCGGCGCCGCCGGCAGCATCCCTCCGAGGAAGCCCTGGCTCTCTGGCCGGGGGGATGTGACGTCCCGGGGCGAGCGTGCAAGGCGCGATCCCGGCGGCGGGCGCTCGTGCAAGCGCGAAAGCACGTGAGGCTGCGGGGCGAGCGACGGGGCTCGGGGCGAGCGGCCGTGCAAGCGCAAACACGCGAGCGCGCGGCCGGCACAGCCGCGCGCGGGGCGAGCGAGCGGTGCCACCAATAGCCCCGCGCGCTCCTGTGCCACGGGCACACGTGCGCTGGTGCGAGAGCGCGCACAGGCTCGTGCACGCCCGCCGCTCTGCGAGCGTGCCCGCCCCGCGAAGTACCGACGGCTGCCCTGCCGCGGTGACAGGGATGGGAAGGCGCGGTGCCACCTCCGCCCGCTGCGCTGCCACCTCCGCCCGCTGCGCTGCCCCCGCGGGCTGAGCACTGACGCGCTCATCACACCCGCGGGGCTGCAAATCGCTTTTGCTGGGCTGCGAAAGCGCTGGGGGGCTACAAAGGGGTGAAGAGAGAGGGGAAAGGGTTCCGGAGGGATTCGGAGGGTCCGCAAGGGGCTGTGCCCGTCCCCTGGCTTCGCGGCGGTGTTGGGGCTCCCTTGGTTGCACCCCGAGGCTCCCGGGGAGCGGATTTTTGGGCTGAGACCGCCACCTCCTGGGAGGCCACGGACGGCTCCGCGGGTCACGGAGCCCCCGGCCCCCGCCATGGGGAAATCGACGCTGGGCTGGGAGTCGCCCCCTCCCCCCGGCCCTCGTCACCACGCCGTGTTTATTGTAGGACCTACAGTAACGCCGCGGGATCCCACCAGGGATCTCTCGTGGGCTGCTGCAGGAGTCCGTGTGGGGAAACTGAGGCAGGGAGACCCCACTCATCTCCATCACCCCCACTCCAACCCCTCGCTGGTGCCGCTAGCACGGTTTGGGTGAAAATAATGCAGAATCCGGCAAAACACACATCTGCCGCGCCAGCAGGCACCCGAAACTCCCACGTGAAGCGGGGGAGGGTTGCTCAGCACACCCCAGTCCTCCCAGTCCTCCCAGTATAACCCGGCAGAGGGCACCAGTAAGCTCAGTTTGTGGCCTTTTCTCCCTCCGCCCCCCCCCCTTGCTGGCAGCAGGGGGAGGGTGGAGGAAGGGGAGGAGGAGGAGGAGGCGAAGGCCGGGTGCGGGGGGATTTAAGGGCTCGCGGTCCCCCCGGCCCGGCCTCCTCCCGCCGCCCAGAGGGACGTGGGTGTGGGGACCCGAGTTAGTGCGGGTGCGTGTGTGACAGCCCCCATCCCCGGTAAGGACCCCCTGGGGCCACCGCTGCAACCCCGGGGGAGGGAGGCTCTCCGGGGAGCGAGCGGTGACGGGGCGTGCAGCGGAGGGGAGGTGCTGTGGGGACGGGGGGGTGATGGGGACAGCAGAGTGCCATGGGGGCTAGGAGGTGCCGTGGGGACACGGGAGTGTGCTGGGGACGTGGGTGTGCAACAGGGACACCGACATGCAGCGGGGACACGGGTGTGCAACGGGGACACAGACATGCAGCGGGGCCACGAACACGTGGTGGGCACACAGACATGGGATGGGGACACGGCCGTGCAGCAAGGACATGGATGTGTCATGGGACGTGGTCATGTGGGGACGTGGGACAGCAGGGACAGAACTGCAACAGGGATACAGGCGTGTGATGGGAGCGGGCTGGGGATGGGGACAGGGGTGTGTGATGGGGACATGGGAGTACATTAGGGACATGGGCACACACAGGGGACGTGGTGGGGACACGGGTGTGTGATGGGATTGCAGACGTGCAGTGGAGACACGGACATGGGATGGGAACACAGACGCGACAGGGACACATGATGGGGACACACGAGAGGTACACCAGCACATGATGGGGACATGGGCATGGAAGGGGAACACACATGTGATGGGGACATGGCCATGTGATGGGGACCTCACTGTGCCACAGGGGCCGTCCCAGCTCGGGTTGGTGACAGTGAGGCAACGCCTCATGGGACTGATGGCCAGGGGAGGCGGGGTGCGGGGGTAAATTGGCACGTCCCCAGCGGGGGTCACATCGGTGACTGTGCAGGGAGGGGACATTTCTTTCCGTCCTCGCTTGGCTGACCCCGGGGCAAAGGTCTCGGTGGGGAAACTGAGGCACGAGCGGGTGCCACCCACCTTGCAGCTCTCTTCGGGCAGCAGCCGCTCAGCGCCGCAGAATGAAGGCTCTGTTCGTCCTCCTCCTCGCCCAGCTCTGCTCGGCATCGCTGGTCCCGGGTAGGTGAGGCTGGGAGGGGCAGCACCCCAGAAGTGGGTGCCGTTGGGTGCTATGAGCCCGGTTCTCCTGCAGAGAGGGAGAAGGACCCCGAGTACTGGCGGCGGCAGGCGCAGGAGACCCTGCGGAACGCGCTGCGGCTCCAGCGCCTCAACCAGAACGTGGCCAAGAACCTCATCCTCTTCCTGGGGGACGGTGAGATGGGAGCGGAGCAGCCCCTCCTGGGCAGGGCCAGCGGGGCTGGGGGGCACGGGGGGGTGAAGAAGTGGGTGCTGTGATCAACTGGGGCTTTGACACATTGGGTGTTGTGGAAAAACAGGTGCTGTTTTGTGTTCTGGGATAAACTGGGTGCTGGGATAAACTGGGGTTCCAGTAAGTTGGGTGCTGGGGTAAACTGGGTGCTGGGATAAACTGGGGTTCCAGTAAGTTGGGTGCTGGGGTAAACTGGGTGCTGCAATGAACTGGATTTACAAAAAAAATGGGTGCTATGGTAAATTGAGTTTACAGTAAACTCAATTTATTTTATGGGTGCTGGATAAACTGGATTTGCAGAAAATATTGGTTGCTGCAATCAACTGGATTTGCAAAAAATGGGTGCTATGGCAAATTGAGTTTACAATAAACTGGATGCTGGATAAACTGGACTTGCAAAAACTATTGATTGCTGCAATCAGTTTGGCTTGCATTAAGTTGGGTGCTGGGGTAAACTGGGTGCTGGTATGAACTGGATTTAGAGTAAGTTGAGTGCTGTAATAAATTGGGTGCCGGGGCAAACTGGGTTGCAGAAAATTGGGTGCTGGCATAAGCTGGGTGCTGTAATGAACTGGGATCGCAGTGAACCTGGTGCAGGGATAAACTGGACTGGCAAAGAATTGGGTGCTCAGGTAAATTGGTTTTGCCATAATTTGAGCGCTGGGATGAACTAGGATTGCAATAAAGTGGGTGCTGGGATAAATTTGGTTCCCAAAAAAATTGAGTGCTGGGATAAACCGTGTGCAGGAATGAATTGGATTTGCAAAAAGTTGAATGTTGCAATAAACTGGGTTCTGTGATAAACTGGCTTTACAATGAAAAGTGGCTGCTGGGATAAACTGGCTGCACAATAAGCTGGGCTTGCAAAGACTTGGTTGCTACGATAAACTGGACGATGGGCTAAACTGGGTCTGCAGTAAGCTGAGATGAGCGGGGTTTGCACGGAGCGGGTCGCGCTGCCCGGTGCCGCCGGGCTGTTTGTGCGCAGCTGACGGTGTCCCGCAGGGATGGGCATCTCCACGGTCACGGCCGCCCGCATCCTCAAAGGGCAGCTGCAGCACGGGCAGGGCGAGGAGAGCCTGCTGGAGATGGACAAGTTCCCTTTCGTGGCCCTGGCCAAGGTGAGCCCCCCGGGGCGCCCACGGGGACGCGACACCCACCGCAAGGTCACGGGCGGGTGGCATCGACCGAGCTGAAATTAGGTCAGGGGCGGGCGAAGGGAGCTGGCTCCGGTGCCCGCTGGCCGTGCCAGGGGCCGGCCGTGGGAACAGGGAGGGGGGCAGGAGGAGCCTGCCGGCTGCGGGACGCCACGGGACCCCCCTGCTTCTCCTGGGGTCGTTTTGCTGAGCAAAACATTTTAAAATAATAATTAAATTTGAAGTCAGCAGCCACCTTCGTTCACCCTGTGGGGATGCCTGTGGCAGTGGCTTCTTTCTCCCTGCCAAAAGATGGACTGAAAAAAGACTAAAAGCAGCAAAATGCAGTGAGGGCAGGGATGTGCCACCACGGTGGAGGAAGCAGGGGGTAAAATGGGGGGCAAAGGGCAAAAGAGAGGGGACACAGGTGGGATGGGGGTCTGGTGCAGCCAAAGAGCACGGGGAGGGAAGCCCCAGGGTGGGAACGGTTGGTGCTGTCAGTGGTGCTGGTGGTGGTGGAGACGGTGGTGGTGGTGATAACTATGGTGGTTTGTCCATCTCCCACCTTCCAGACCTACAACACCAATGCCCAGGTGCCCGACAGTGCGGGCACGGCCACTGCCTACCTCTGCGGTGTCAAAGCCAACGAGGGGACGCTGGGGGTCAGCGCTGCTGTCACCCGGGACCGCTGCAACACCACCAAGGGCCAGGAGGTGACCTCCATCCTCCGCTGGGCCAAGGAGGCAGGTGAGGGACGGAGGGACTCCTGGGGAGAAAGGCCGAGTGGGCGGTTTTGGGGGTGTTCTCACCAGTGTCCCCTGAATTGGTGGTGCAGGCAAGGCCGTGGGCATCGTCACCACCACGCGCGTGACCCACGCCACGCCCAGCGCTGCCTACGCCCACTCTGCCAACCGCGACTGGTACTCGGATGGAGAGATGCCCCCGGACGCCCTGGAGGGTGGCTGCAAGGACATCGCCCGGCAGCTGGTGGAGAACATCCCTGAGATCGAGGTAGGGATGAGGACACCAGGAATGTGCCCTAGAGTCAGTGGGGATGGGACCAGGACAGCCTGGGGTGGGGGCTGGAGCCACGCAAGGGTGGAGACAGGGCCGTGCATAGATGTGTGACAAGGACCACCCACGGTTGAAGAGCCAGGACTCCCAGGAGATGCTGGGCTGGAACCACCAGTGGTTGAAGAGCCAGGACTCCCAGGAGATGCTGGGTTGGAACCACCAAGGGGTGCAGGGTCAGGACTGTGAGTGGGTACAAGACAAGGACCACCCCTGCAAAGGTGAGGCTGAGACCACCCATGGGTGCAGGACCACGATTGTGGGTAGGACCACAAATGGGTGCAGAGTTGGGACCCTGACACAATGGTGGACTGGAACCACCCATGGGTGCAGAACCAGGACCACCCAATGGTGCAGAGTCAGAGCCCCCAGCAGATGGGAGATCAGGACCACCCATGGGTACAGAGCTGAGACCCTCATCAAATATGGGCCCAGGACCAGCATGGGTGGGGTACCAGCACTTTCAGGTGGACATGGGACGAGGACACTCAAACATAGGTCTGGGACCACAAGCACCTGTAGGACCAAGCCCCAGGCCCACAAATCCATCTTAGCCTCCTCCCTTCCCATACTTCCCAGACCCAAAGCTCTTCCTTTTCCCCCAGTTCTGCTCCTTGCTGTGGATTTATGCAGAATTCAGCACTGTAAATAAATCTTCTTCTGTCCTTCAAAATAGCCCCAAAGCAAAACATCCCAGCCTGTTATTTAGCTCTTTAATAACCTCTTTTGCTGTTTTTTTTCCCTTTAATATAATTTTAACTCTGTCCCAGGCTGGAAATAATTATATAGTAGGGAAAAGACTTTTTTCCCTTTTTTTTTGTTAATAATTTTGGCGTTGGTGTTTTGCAGCTTTATAATTCACCTTCTACGCAGAGAAAGGGGGAAAAAATACCAAAAAAACATAAAATCTCTGCTAGGTTATAAATAACAGAGGCCAAATAAATCAGACTCCAAAGCAAACAAGGAGAGCCGTGGGATGGGGCTCCGTCCCAGCGGGTTCATGTGGGGATCCCGATGTGGAGCATCCTTCCCACAGATGGGGGAAAAAAAATATTCAAAAAGCCAAATCCCTGCTGGTAATGGTTCTTTTTGTCCTGGGTTTTAATTAATAGGAAGAGATTCGGGGTTATTTTGAGCGAGGTGAAATTCCTCAGGTGTTTTTGCCCACAACTCCAGGGCTTTCCTGGACATCCCGCTCCGCCCCTTCGGGGTCTCCCCCCATTAAACCCCAGCTGGAGGGGGAAATTTAAAATAACTAAAAGTTACTTAAAACTACATTGCCTCCCCTCTTTTGCAGGTGATCCTGGGTGGAGGGCGGAAATATATGTACCCCAAAAACGTCAGTGATGTGGAATATCCCCAGGAGGAGAAGCAGCGGGGCACCCGCCTGGACGGCAGGAACCTCGTCCAGGCATGGCAGGAGGCCAAGCCCCGCAGCAAGGTGACAGGGACTCTCTGGGCGTGCACACACGTCACCCCACTGTAACCCTACAGAGCCATTCCCGGGGGGTGCCATGTTTTGGGGAGCGTCTCGGGGATGGCAGAAGCAATGGGGAGGTGACAATGGCTGTCCCCTGTCCCCAGGTTGCTGAGTATGTGTGGCACCGGCGAGGGCTGCTGGCACTCAACCTCAGCCGTGTCGACTTCCTGCTGGGTGAGTCCCTGCACCCAAGGGTGCCCTGGCATCAGCAGTGTGCTTTAGGGGGACCCCCGTCCTGTCCTGAGGTGCTGGGGTTGCTGCAGTGGCCAGTTACCCTCCCAAGGGTGCTTCTGCCTCCAAGGGATGGTGGTACCCTGTCCTGGACATGCTGGTAGCCCCCAAAGATGGTTCTATTCCCTTGGGGATGCTGGTACCCCCCAAACGATCCTGTTACCTCCCTGGGGATGCTGGTGCCCCTAAGGGATGCTGTTACACCCCCAAGGGTGGTGCTACTGCTGGCCCCAGGGATGCTGGTACCTCCCAAAGAGGCTGCAATTCCCCTGGAAATGTTGGTGCCCCACCCGGGGATGCTGGTGTGCTCTCAAGGATGTGCTGCCCACCAAGGACGATGTTACACCCCCAAGGATGCTGTTACTCCCACCCTGGGACACATCTCCCTCCTAGGGATGCAGTTTTTTGTCAGCAGTGAAATTCCCATCCCGTCTGGAATGCGGAATCCAGCCGGGCAGGAGGAAGGAAGGGCTGGGATTATCCGGTTTCTATCTAATCTTCCTGGATCCAGTGGTGTGTGAAACACTTGAGTCAGCACGAGGAGCAGGATTTGGCCCCCCCTTTTTCTTTTGGTGGAAAAGGATGTCCCCAGCAGTGTCCCTGTCCCCAGGCCTCTTCGAGCCAGGAGACATGATGTACGAGCTGGACAGGAACAATGATACAGACCCATCCCTCAGCGAGATGGTGTCCGTGGCCATCAGGATGCTCCAGAAAAATCCCCGAGGGTTCTTCCTCCTGGTTGAAGGTGGGGGGTTCATGGGGGTGCAAAAATGGGGGATAAAAGGGGGCAATGGGGTGCCAAAAGGGGGGGATTCGATAAAAGAAGGGTGCAAAAGGAGAATGAAGGGGGTGACGGGGATACAAAAAGGGGAGGGGAAAGAGGGGGTGATGGGGTGCAAAAGAGAGTGCAAGAAGGTGAGGAATTGGATAAAGGGGAGGTGCAAAAAGTGAGGACTGGAAGGTGCAAAAGGATGATAGAGGGGGTGATGGAAGAACAAAAACAGGGATTAAGGGTGATGGTGCAAAAAGGGAGGATAGAGGGGAGATGGGAGTGCAAAAAAAGGGGATGACAGGGAGGAAGGATGAGGGGTGGGGGATACACAAATGACAGATAAAGGGGATATGGGAGGGATGCAAAAAGAGGGGTAACAGGGGCAATGAAGATGCAAAAAGGGAGGGATAAAAGGGGTGAAGGTGGAGTGCTAGAACAGATAAAGGGTAGGGGGATGAAGAGGAGGAATAAAGGGGCTGATGGGGGTGCAAAAGGGAGTATGTGGGATGTAAAAAGGGGGGATAAAAGGGGTGATGGGGGAGGCAGAAAGGGAATAAAGGGGGTTGCAAGGCTGGGAAGAGGAGGGCGATGCGGAGCTGTGCCGGGTTCCGCAGGTGGCCGCATCGACCACGGGCACCACGAGGGGAAGGCCAAGCAGGCGCTGCACGAGGCAGTGGAGCTGGACAGGGCCATCGGGCTGGCCACGCGCCTCACGTCCACCCAGGACACGCTCAGTGTCGTCACCGCCGACCACTCTCACGTCTTCACCTTTGGTGGCTACACCCCCCGCGGGAACCCCATCTTTGGTGAGCCCTGCCCAGCTACGGCACTGGGAACGGCTTGGGGACAGCCTGGGGACACCGCGGGGGGATTCCCTCCTGCTGACTGTGCCACACCACCAGGTCTGGCCCCAATGCAGAGCGACGTGGACCGCAAACCCTTCACCTCCATCCTCTACGGCAACGGCCCCGGCTATAAAATTGTGGCGGGCGAGCGAGAAAATGTCTCTGCCGTGGATTTTGGTGAGCACGTTTTGGGCCAAAACCCCTTAAAATCATCCCGGCTTGGCTAGAATGAGCTGGGCTCTTAAATGATTCTCATTTCTGCTGTTTTCCCCCAGCACACGCTGACTACCAGGCGCAGTCGGCCGTGCCACTGCGGCAGGAGACGCACGGCGGCGAGGACGTGGCCGTGTTCGCCCGCGGGCCCATGGCCCACCTGCTGCACGGGGTCCACGAGCAGAACTACATCCCCCACGCCATGGCTTACGCCGCCTGCATCGGCTCCAACCGAGGCCACTGCAACGCCGCCGCCCGCCCCGCCACCCCCCTGCTCCTGCCCTTCCTCGGCCTCCTCCTCCTCCTCCTCTGCTAAAGTGCCTCTTGCAAATCACCGAGGGGGATTTATTTTTAATTCATCCCCCCTTTTTATTTTTTTGTGGACAGCAGCGCCCGGGAAAGAGGAGAGAGAGAACAGAGAGACTCAGCGGAGCAAAAGCAGCCGCCGGTGGTACCTCGTTGGGAGCTGCCTTTGTAAATACATGGTTCCTTCCCTATAATTAGCAGCGTTCCCTGGCCTATCCCAAACCCACCGCGGGATTTGGGATGGCAGCTGGAGCCTCGGCGGATAAAACCCCCTCTTTGAGCGAAACGCGATGGGGCTGGGTCCCAAAATGCCTCTGCGGTCCCTTGGCTGAGGACTGACCCTGCTGCCCAACTCGTCACATGTGTGGGGAGTCAGAGACCACACGAAGATGGGAAAAAAAATTAACTCAGCGGGTTAATTTGTCCCTAAACTTGGGTTTAGTTGTCTCCTCAGTGATTTATTTTGTTTTAAAATTCTTTGGGTTAAAGCAATTTGCTGCCCCGGGAGGGATTTGGGAGGGGTTGGGGCTGGGATTATGGAAAGGGTGTAGAGGCAGCAAAGCAGGATGTAAGGGGTCGGATGCCCTGAGACACGCCCCCTTCATTAGGGTGAGGTAATTAGGGGGTAATTAATAGGTGGGGTCACAAGGGGAAAGGGCTTGTGCCGCTGGAGGGGTGCTGGGAGCGTTAGGGTCAGGCAGGGGGAGCGACCCTGGGTGTGTAAAGGGTGTTGGGAGAGGGCAAATGTCACCGTGCCTGTGCCAATGTCACCGTGCAAGTGGGTACAGTGCCTTGCACACGCAGAGGTCACTGTGCCAGTGTCCCTGCGCGCTTGCAGACACTGCCTGAGCTGAGCAAAAGGTGCCTTGAGTGTGCACTGTCACGGTGCGCGTGCAAACGTCCCTGGGACGTCGCAGTGCGTGGTGCCTCGCGTGTGCGAATGTCGCCGTGCTGGTGCCAGCGGCTCAGCGCACGTGTGGGTGGCACCATGCTCCAATTCCCCTTTCCACGTGCGAAAGCCACTGCACGCGTGACTGTCACCGTGGGTGACACGCCATGCGCGGTGCGAGCGCGTGCCCGAGTCCCCGTGCGTGTGCCAGTGACCCCGTGCACGCGCGCACGCCCCACGGCGCCCACGAGCTCCTGCGCCTGTGCAAGCGGCGGGGACAGTGCTGCCCTGCCTCCCCCAAATCCCTCCAAACCCCCCCAAATCCCCCCTCCTTTTTTGTTCATTCACCAGCGTGACAATTAAAGACCCAGTTCCTCATTAACCAGGATCTCAGAGCGGGTGCAGGCGGTGACCCTGCAGGGCTGGATCTGGGGTCTCTCGCCGCGCTTCGCCCGGCGCCCTTTGCCCCCCGGTGTCGCCGCAGCCCGACCGAGGCCGGGCTGCTGGCGCTTCCCAGAACTCGGGCAGCCCCGAGCTATGTTTAACCGCTCCCGGGGTGCCGCGTGGTTTTGGGGGGTTCAGGGGGGTGGCAACCACTTTCCCTTGGCCGGGGGGTTGGCAGGACGCCGGTGGCCACCGGGGCCGGGGCCAAATGCCACTCCTGACGCCGGGCTGACCAGCAGAGCCGAAAGAGGCGCTTTTTGGGGGGACTGAGGGCATCGCATGCCATATTTTGGGGTACTCGCAGCACCCCAAAAATAGGAACCATCAAAGAAAGGCTTTGCTCTGCCCGGCTGCTGTGAAACCCCAACGTTTGGCTAAATTACCCCCCAAAATGAGTGTTTTTCCAGCCCCCAGTGATGTTTGGGGTTTGGGGGACCCCCTAGATACTGGAGACCCCCCCAGTGTAGCGATAAATAAACCTTTATTTTATACAGGACTCACAGGAAACACAAACACAGTTTGGGAGAGTGTGAAAAAATATTCCTCCCCCTCCCCCCAATTCCAGCCTCCAGCCCATTCTGGAACTTTTTTCCCTTAAAATAAAGGGGGGGAGGGGGAGTTGCATTTTGGGGTTACCCTGGATTTGAGTCCCCTCTTTTTTTTTCGGGGACAGGATGATGCTGGGGTTGGACCCACTCTTCATATTGGGGTCACAGCAGAGGGAGGCCCCTTTGTGGTGCATCACCCTCCCCACCCAAGGGGTTTTTGGGGTGACAGAGATTGTCTGGAGGGGGGCACACCCCAATTTTTTGGGGGGGTCCCCCGAAATCCTGCACCGGGGACGATGGCTTCAGCTCCTGGCATGGGGGTGGCACACAGAGGGGGCGAAGCAGTGACACCCCCGCAGGTGGGGGGGTGACTATGAGCCCTGTGGGGGGGGACATCAGTGGGGGCACCCCAATGTGGGCACCCCCATACTGTGGAGGGGGGCGCACACCCTCACCGGATTGTGGGGGGCCTGCTCCAGCTGGATTTTGATCTCAGGGCAGGGGGCGTCAGGCGGGCGGCGGCCTGGGGGAAAGGCGGGGGTCATG
>VZSE01006281.1:6279-36950 GCA_013398275.1 Promerops cafer
CTGCTGCCCGCGGGCGCCGATGCCGCCGCCGCGCTGGTGGCCCGGGCCGCCCGCGAGCGCGTCGACCGCTACCTGCGCGCCCTGCAGACCTTCTTCCTGGGCTGCCTGGGTGACGTGCGCCAGGCGCTGGCTGCCCCTCGGCCCCCTGGCAAAGAGGGGCCCGGCCTGCCCGACCTGCTGGCCACGCTGGCCGCCTCTGTGCTGGGCCAGCTCAAGGCTGTGCTGGCCTACGTGCAGCTCTTCACCGCCAGGGACGTCGCCTTCGCCAGCCTGCCCTACTTCAAGGTGGGGCACCGCGGGGTGGGGCGCTTTGGGAGGTGCTGGACAGGCTGAGGGGGCTGGGGGCATTTTGGAGGTCACTGGAGCAATCTGTGGGTGGCACAGGGCAGGTTGGGGGTCACACAGGGCGGTTTGGAGCCTGTACAGGGCAGTTTTGGGGGGTGACCCGCCCCCCCATTTGTGGCACAGGGGGAGTTCTGTGTGACAGCAGTGCGTGAGGGACTGGTGGTGGCCTTCGTGCGCTGGCTGTGCCGCACCGCCCGTGGCTTCGCTGATGGCCCGGCTGAGCGAGGAGCTCCCGCTGCCCCCCCGGCCCTGCTGCTGCTCCTCGCCCGTCTCTGCCTGGACTACGAGAACTCCACCATCGGCTACATCCTCACCCTCACGGATGAGCAGTTCCCACCCCAGGTGAGCCTCTAAAGGGCCCTGAGGGGATCCTGCATGTCCTCAAGGGATCCTCAGGGGAGTTCTGCATGGCCTCAAGAGCCCCTGAAGCCCCAAGGACATGTAAGAGGGGCAGTGACGCTGCTTCAGGCAGAGTGTCCCACCTGTCCCCAGTGTCCCTGTGCCCCCAGGACATCAGATGTAGAGTCACAGGGAGTGGAGGCATCTCCACATGTCCCCACGCCCCTCCTGTTCGCAGCAGTGACAGTGCTGCAGGGGAGGTGCGGGGCTGATCCCACTTGTGTGTGTCCCCAGGACTCGGGGCCGGCGGTGACGCCGGGGCCGGCGCTGTGTGCGGAGGCGCGGGCGGCGGCGCAGCGGCTGCTGGACCACTACGTGCAGGTGCAGGGCGCGGCCGTGGCGCAGATGCTGCGCAAGAGCGTCGAGACGCGCGACTGGCTGGGCACCGTCGAGCCCCGCAACGTGCGCGCCGTCATGAAGCGCGTGGTAGAGGACATCACCGCCATCGACGTGCAGGTGGGGCTGACGCCAGGGCTGAGGGGGTTGCCCAAGATCCCTGTGTGGTCCTTTGGGGATCTTGGAAGGGTCTGGGAGGCTCGCAAAGACTTTGAGGGATGCTGGGTGGTTTGGGGGGGGGTCCCAGGAGGGGGTTTTGGGTGCTGAGGGTGTGGTGCCACCCACAGGTGGGGCAGCTCTTCGAGGAGGGGGTGAGGCGGGCGCAGAGCAGCGATTCCAGCCGACGCGCCTTCTCCGTCTACAGCAGCTCGCGGGCACCTGGCCGCTATGCCCCCAGCTACACCCCTAGGTCAGCCCTGCCACCCCTGGGCCACCTGGGCACCCCTGGGCTCCCTGTCACTCCTTGAGTATCCACTGCATCTTCCCAGTCACCCTCTTCATGATCTCAGACTGTCCCAATACCCTCCCACTATCTTGACAGCCCTTAGCTGTCCCCATATCCCCAGACTATCCTAATGATGATCCCTGTTTGTCACAACAGTCCCTGTGTTCCTTACAACAGTCCCAGAATGCCCTGGTGATCCCCATGGTCCTTGTGTCCCTCACTTCTCTTGTGCCTCCATGTCCTGGGACCATCCTCACATTCCCCTGCCTTTCTGTCCCCAAAAGCATCCCTGCATCCTCTGACCCTCTCCATGGCCCCTAACGGTCCCTGTGTCCCTGTCCCCACATCCCTGGCTCCGTTAAGTCCCTGACTGTCCCTGTGTCCATGTCCTCAGTGCCCCCATGGACACCCACCTGCTCAGCAACATCCAGAAGCTTTTCTCTGAGCGCATCGACATCTTCAGCCCTGTTGAGTTCAACAAGGTGAGGTCATGGGGACACCACCGTGCCCCTAAACATCCCCAGAGGTCCCAAACTGCCCACCTTCCCACTGGCACATGTCCCTGGTGTCAGGGCTCGGGGGGTCCCTGGGAGCTGATGTCTAGGACAAGGGTGTCCTCAGTGTCCCCTGCCCTAGGACTCTGGTGGGAGGAGTGGGATCTGTGTGGCCGAGGCCAAGGGTGTCCGTGTGCCACATGTCCTCATGCTCAGGAGTTTCTTGGGGAGTGGCAGCCAGGACAAGGGCCCCCACATCCCGTGTGGACACCATCCTTGCGCCCGCGTGCCACGTGTCCCCACTGTCCCCTCACGCAGGTGTCGGTGCTGACGGGGATCATCAAGATCAGCCTGAAGACGCTGCTGGAGTGCGTGCGGCTGCGCACGCTGGGGCGCTTTGGGCTGCAGCAGGTGCAGGTGGACGGGCACTACCTGCAGCTCTACCTGTGGCGCTTCGCCTCCGACGAGCGCGTGGTGCAGGGGCTGCTGGACGAGGTGGCTGCCAGCGCTGCCCACCGCTGCCTTGACCCCGTCCCCATGGAGCACAGCGTCGTCGAGCTCATCTGCGAGCGCGGGTAGGATGAGAGACAGGGACGTGCCACACCTGGGGCCTGTTACACCTCTGGGGACAGACCTAGACCCTGTGACTCCCCTCACATACATGAGGATGCTTTGTGTGTCCTTCCCAATGTGAGGACACCTTGTCATCACACCGGGTTACACCATGTTGTTCAAACTCCCCTTCCCCATTGCCTCCCCAGCCCAGTGACACAGTGTCATCCCCCCACCTTGGTGACATCCCCTCGTGCCTGGAGACAGCCCCTTTGTCACTAATAAATTATGTGTGAGCTGAATTGAGTGTTGTGTCCCTGTCTGTGCCTGGGAGGTGAGAGCTGGCCCTGCACACAGAGGGTCCCACCTGCGGCTGGGCACTGAGCGATGTCCCCAGTGGATCCACAGCCACGAGGGCCCCAAACCTTAAAAATCAGGCACCAAAAGCCTCCATGGGTGCTTCAAAGTGCTGGGAACCCCCAGGGACACAGCTTTTCCGTAGGAGATCAGCCGTTCTCCCCAGACAGGACATTCCTGCCTCAAGGAATCGGCACAAGAGACAGACTCCAAACCCTCAATTTCTGTAACAAAAAGCTGAGAGGAGCCCAGAGATGATTAAACTCACTTTATCCAACACTGTTTGGCCAACTCAGAAGCTTTTGTGCAAGAAATCACGGTCACGCGGATACAGACCTGGATGCACAGGACAGCCAATGGAAACACAGGCACTCCATGGGTACAGACAGCAATAGCCAGACCTGGATCTACAGAGCAACTCCAGCGGCTCAGACACTCCACAGATACAGATCTGCACATACAGAGCAGCCCCAGAATACAGACACCAGTGTATTTAAATACAAAACCTTTTGTATTTAAATTAAAAACAAAATTTAATATTTTGTTTCTTTTGAAGAACATTTGCTGGCAAACAGTGCATTGGCTACAGACACACAGACAGGATCACGTCCCCTCACACAAAGCACAGTATCTACAGGGTTTTTACAGGGCTGGGCTGGGTACAGAAGGAATGACTAAACCACCACGGGCTCCTGGAATGGGAAGGCTGAGCTGGAATTTTTGGTTCAATGAAATTGGGTTGGCTGGAGTCCGGTTAACAGTGGCTCACTGAACAGGAAGTGCTAAACAGGCCGAGAGACAACAAGCTGATGCTGAGCCACAGCCAGGGGTGAACAAGAGGGATTAAGGTTAAAAACATCCTCTCAAATCCCATCTGGCCTCACAGATGGAATTTCAGTGAGAAACAAAAAAAAAAAAAGTCTGCCAGAACCCTTGCAGAGTTTCTCCTATTGAGGCCTAGAGCTGGCTCACACACTTGCGTGTCCTCGGGGACATGGTCACACCTCGGTCACATCTCTCCACAGCAGGCAGAACATCACTGAGACCCTCACTGTGTTCCCGCCCCAGCTGTGCCAACATCAGCCGTGCCCAGCTCACGGACAGCACCACACAGGTGGGAACAGAGCCATGAATCCCTTGGGGATTGCAGGAGATGAAGAGCACACCTGGGAACACCTTCCTGAGAAGAGCAGTGGAGCAGGCCGGACTGTGCCCAGGTGCAGTGGTCCCTGGCCTGTCACTGGCCTCGAGGGCAGCACAGACGTACAACTGATGGATGGCAGGTCCTGCCAGGCCTGCGTGACAGAGAGGGGGATCCCACAGCTTCAGGTGACACCCCTCACCCGCTGAAGGTCTGAGTCCATGCCAGCTCCAAGCTAAGGGTAAGAGAGAGGCACTTCCCAGGACAGCACCTCGTGGCTTGGCCTGACAGAAACCAGCCCCGCAAACCGAGGGCGCAGGAACCCAGGAAAAGCTGCCATTTATTCAATGCTAGAACCTAAATACTTAAAGTGAAGAGTGACTCCTTCCTCACCTAGAGACAGGAAGGCACACCTGCTGGACACCTGCGCTCACCTCAGGGCTTCTTGAGGCCACAGGGCAGCCCCAGGGCTGGCTTGGCTGCCACGGTGGGCGGAGAGTGCCACACGGCCGAGCTCGTGCGCTTGAAGTAGCGGGGTTTGCTCTTGTAGAAGATGTGCTCCAGCTTGGGGCTGGGGATGGCCCCGAACAGCGCGTCCAGGTCAGGGGGGTTGTAGTACTGCCGGATCACAGCCTGGCTGAGCAGATTCCCTGCAGGAACAGATGAGGGTTGCGTTAATTTTGTTAATTGGGATTGCTGTGTAGGCTGTTGTATGCGGCGTGTCCCCGCTCTGCTCATCTCTCATCACTCCAAGGCAGCTTAGCAGTGTATTTGTCCCCCATCGTGTTGTGACAAGATCCTCAAGTGGTGGAGGAGCCCCTGATTCCACATTCCACATGGAATCATGGAATGGTTTGGGTTGGAAGGGATTTTAAAACTCATCCAAGTTCCAACCCCCTGTCATGGGCAGGGACACCTTCCACTAGACCAAGTTGCTCCAAGCCCCTGTCTAGTCTTGGACACAGAAGTACTCATTCCATGCTGGAGTACTTTACACTCCTCCAGGCAGGAGGAACTGGGCAAAACCCCACAGCAGGTCCCACAGTCTGCTGGGGGTCCTGGACACACACGTCCCCCCACACACACATACCAGTGGCCCAGGCAGGGACGGGCTTGCGCGGCTGGCTCTCGTCATCTGTCGAGTCGTCGCTGTTCAGGTCCATCCCGTAGTCGTTCGAGCTTGTCACAGGCACCTTGAACTCCTTCCTGCTCTGTGGAGTCATCTCGTACGAGTTGCAGGCAGGGGAATTCTAGAAGGGAAACACATTCTACAGGTGTTGGATGCAGCAGCATCATCTGGCTCCAAGCTACAGCAGGACCAGCTCGTCCCCACCTCCTGCTCTGTCACCTCACAGCAAACCCTGAGTCTGGCAGTTCTCAAGTTCAGACCTGAGAGCTTGACCCAAGTTCCAAAATTGTGACCCAGTGATGGCTGTGCATGGTCTTCTCCTGTTTGATTAGGCTGATTAATTTGCCATCTGTGGCATGAGAACACAACAGTAGATGAATCTAACGGGTCTAACAGAAGAGAGCTCCACTCCAATCAAGCCAAGGTTAACTGGAGGTTTATGCCGCTGGAGCAGAGTCACATGCTATAAACACTCTGCAACCCAACTTCTGGGCTTGATTAATGATATAAAACTGCTAATTGCTGTACAGAGAACCTGCCCATCAGCTCAGCCAAATCGAGCTCACACTAATGGGAGCAGCACGGGCAGAAAGTGTAAGGGCAGGAGAAAACCTACAACTGCAAATTTCAGGTTTTTCAACTGTAGCTTTTTAGTAGAAATTCGATTTTAAATCAGGAAATGAGTCTCTGGAGAGTTGGACACAGTTGTCCTTCCCCACCAGAGACCCCCTACATGGCATTGTGTCCAGTGACATTAACTCCCACCCACTGGTTCTGCACTTTAAGATTCTGAGCTCTGCAAGGAGACAAGAGCCACATGTTTGTTGTCAACGTTCAGGACATGAACACACACCCGCAGGATTCTCCCCTGCCAAACCACCACCATTCCACAGCCTCTGCTGCCGCCTTGTGGCTCTTCCCAAATTTGACCCAAAATAAAACTTTCAGCACTTTCTGCCCCTGAGGTCTTCCTGGTATTTAAGAGGCCCTTAAGACAGCTCCAACAGCTGCTGTCTTACCCACAAGCCAGGAACCCTGTCCAATCCCTCCTGCTTCCCTTCCCTCTGTTATTGACATATTCATGGAGTCAACCCTAGATAACGAGGATTTACAGAATTCCTGTGTTATTGGAAAGGCAGATAAAAGCAGAGGGTGGAACTGCCCGAGGCAAGACTGGGTCAGTGCTGGGACTAAGCTCTGCTGTCAGCCCTAAGGACCCATCCCCAGTTACCTCCTTGTTCTCCAGGAGTGGTGCCCGGGCGTTGGCCTTTTGCTCCTCTGACAGTTTCTTCTGCTCTTCCTCCTGCCTCTTCTTCTCTGCCAGCATCTGCTGCTCCCGCTGCCAAGCGACACCCACGGGATTACCCTTAGGGACTGAACTGCCAACCCAGCCATCCACCTTTGTGACAGGCAAAATATACAAGCACCTCATTACAGCTGTTCCTCGTGCTGCTGAGGAGCACTTGGGACATGGTGCAGCTTCCTCAGAAGGGCACAAACACACTGACCCCTATGCCAGAGCATCAGCTGCCTTTCCCTGACAAAGCCAGGGCCTCCCCCCTTGGAAAACTTGCTGCTGACTTTATCTTGGGGCTATAAAAGCCAGAAACCAGCTGACCACCTGCAGAAGTCTGTGCTACTTATCTTTGCCTCTTTCTAGACTAGTAAAGAGTATTTTCAGAGGCCATGGTACCGTAACTGTGCCACACAGGTCCGACTTCCTGCTCAGAAGTGCCACAGTAGCTCTTCAGGACTCCCCACAGCGTCCCAGCTGAGCTGCTCCCACAGCAACAGCTGCTGAGGCCAGACTGTGTGGCTCTATCCCTTCCAAAAATCAATCACTTACCTCCTTCTTCTCCATCTCCCTGTGGAGCCGCTCCTTAGCAGCCGCTTCTTCCTTCTGCAGGCGGGCAGCCTTCTCCTGCTGCTCCCGGAGCCTGGGAACCACAGCACAGGCCCTCACTCCCAGAACCACACCAGGGTCCTCCCTCGCTCACAGCTCTTCAGGCACTCCCCACCACACTCCTGACATCTCTGAGCCCAGAGCTCCTCCTTGGCAGTCAGCACCAGCAACAGTGCTGTGCTGCCAGGTCACTGCAGCTCCCTGCTGCTCCAGCCTTCCACTCCTGCCCTCTGCTCTGGCTGTGTTTCAATCCCATCAGAGAATTTGGTACATAAATGGAGATTTTGCCTTACTTTTCCGCCTGGATCCGCTCCTGCTCCCTCTTCCTCTCCAGTTCTCTCTCTGCAGCCAACTGTCTCTCCCGCTCCTGTTCTGCCTGCCTCTGCTCAGCGATCTTCCGGGCACGCTCCTGCTCCTCTTCCCTCTTCTTCTGCATCAGCTCCCTGCGCCGCCGTTCCTCCTCCTCCTCCTGAGAGACAGGAGTTACTCACCTGACAGGAGCAGGCTCCAGGGGACAGCAGCAGGAACCCCTCACTTGACCCAAATCCCCATTGCTACACGGCAGGGAAACACCTTGGGGGTAAATTCCCAGTGCCCAAGGCAGGTGGATCCCCTGTGCAGCTCTGCCTGTGGGACAGAACAGGCCCACACACACACCTGCTGCAGAGCTCTTTGTCTCCTGGCCTCCTCCTCTTGTCTGCGCCGGGCCTCAGCTTCCTCCATCTTCCTGGCAGCCACTCTCTTCTTGATCTTCTCCTCTGCCAGCCTTTCTTCCCGCACCTGGAGCACACACAGACCCCATCTCAGGTAGGACAGCACAGCAGGACCCCTCACAGGGCAAACCCTCACTCCTACTCCCCCAGCAACCAAGGGGGCCTGTGCTCTGTTTTATAAAGGTCATATTTAGGGCAATGACCTTGTTTTACATCCTCCCAGGAAGAGCCGACCCCATCCTGGGGTTTACACATCTAGTCCCACAAAGCCATTGGAATATAAGCTCAGAGCCATGCAATCAGACAGGCAGCTGGGGATAATTAAAGCAGACAAATGACCACTAGGCCCCTGCACAAATTGCCTGGAAGTCTGGGATCTGAGGAAGGGTCCAGAGGAAGGATGTTTGCTCTCCCCTGTCTAGCTATTACTCAGCTGGGAGAAGCAGCACATAAAACCTTGGGGCCATTAGGCCACCTTTATCTACTGCAAGTCTTTCTCCCATCTACCAGAGCATTAATAAAGCCTGTTTAGATTTGTGATTATGGAAAAACAGGGGTTCAGCTGCCATTTGCTGTAGCCAGAGAAAGGCTGTCCCTCAGGATCATCAAGGCTCTGGAGAGTTCTTTATTCAACTACTCTTTGGTTCAGCCTCTGGAATCCAAGCAGCCTCCGTGCCCCTCTTTCCAGAGAACACATTTGTGTGGTGCCAACTGCCTCAGTGGCTACTGATTGTCCCAAATAAGCCCTGCAGGGGCTGTACCTTCTCAGTCTTCTCATCAAACAGCGCAATCTTCTGCTCGATCCTCCTCTTCCTCTCCTTCTCCATCTCCTCCGCCCGCTCCCGGGCTTGCAGCACCTTGCGCAGGCGTTCCTCGCGCTTCCTGAGGACACAGCCCAGCTCACCATGGAGTTCCAAGCCAGGCGAGCTCCCCTCAGCTCAGCACAAGGCCAGAAAGACACAGCAGGAAATTCAATGGCCCAAATTCCCCATTCATTTAAGCACCAGCCATGTTTAAGCTCTGTCAGAAAGTGGGGACTCAAGACAAAAAGCTGCAGCAGCGGGCAGCAAGGACAGTCAATGCTTTGTATCAGCATTCCAGAGATACCCCAAGGACAAACACTGCCTGTGTCCACAGGAGTTTCTGCTGCTTGCACAGTTCCTGCAAGATAAAACACCTGGACACAGGAACCTACAGGTGCCAAGAGCAGTGTAACCACATCTACTCACAGCTTCGCCTCTCCCAGTCGCCGTTTCTTCTCCTCCTCCAGCTTTTGCCTTCTCAGCTGCTCAGCTTCTTGCTTCTTCCGCAGAGTCTCCAGCTTCTGCCTCTCCTTTTCCTGAGGGGAATTGAAAATGTCGTTGTACCCACTGGCCAGCACTCTTTCCCACCTCAGCTGCTTTGGGCAAGGGCCCAGAGGTGACAGCAAGGAGCTGCAGGCAGGAATATGGGATGGTGTCAGCCCCAGTGCAGAGCTCAGGCAGCCTGTGACCTGGTCATGAATGGACATATACAAGGAAATGCACACTGGTGTGAATCTCAGGGAGCAAGAGGAGAAGCTGGAGTGTTAAAACAGGAGCATCAGCTCTGGAAGCCCAGGCAGCATCCCCAGGGATTGCAGGCAGCCAGCCCCGTGCTTTCTTTTGGTGCAAAGCAGCCACCAAGCAGCGCTGATGCCTGGCACGGCTCCCGCTTCCTGCGGCGAGCGCGGGGACAGATGGTGCTCCAGGAAACACCTTGAGCTCCCACTGGCGCCTGTGCCTCCCACGAGGCTCGAGCTGGTGGTGAACCACGAGCACTTCGAGAGCTCCCGGCTTGCTCCGGCACGCAGCCAGCTCCATGGGCCAGCCAGGAACAGCAGCTTTCTCCTCGTTTTCCTGACCCTGCCTAGGCACACTGTCCAGCCAGGGGAGCAAGATCCAGCCACCACTACAACCACAGCAAATGGACTAACATCAACCCACTCCATGCCAAAGCAGGCCTGGTCTGAGCACAAACCCACAGATCAGCATGGGCATTATCCAAGGGAATCCCCTACACTGGGCTCCATGTTGTAAATGCTTGGTGCTGTCAGCATCCAAACTGGTTAATATAAAACTAACAATTACATCTTACTGCTCTGCTGCTATTTAGTTATGTTTAGCTCCCACACGGAAAAACCCCCAAGGGGGAGCTGCCTGCACTGGAATGAAACCTAAAACATTCCATGAACTGACAGCAGCAGAGGAAGCACTCCCTAGCCACAAGACTCTTTTCTCATCCTATTAACTCCTTTGTAGTACTGACACTAACATCAGCAGGGGCCCAGCGAGACTGAAGCTGGAATCCTTCACTGCTTCCCAATGGCCTTCCCTGACCTGCTGGAGCACAGCCAGCCTCTGAGCACAGCTCTACAAAGCTCTGCCATTAGGCTGCTAGATGCACAAATGCCAATTCCTGCATCTTGCCCTCCTCTTTCTCCCCCTCAGCTCTCCTGCAAGGCAAAACCAGCCCCAGAGCTGCCTACTTTGCAGCAGAGTTGTTGGATATCAGGAGTATGAGCAACTCCTGCTTGGCACACTGCTTCCAGCGTGGCTCTGAGAGAATCCAGGAAGCTGCACCCTTGTCTAGAACCAGCTCTCAAATCCCTCCCTCCCAAACTGCTCCTGGCTTTCAAAACCAGGGGCTTGGAAAGCTCCCTGGGGTAATGCAGAAGCACCTGCCTGCAGCCAGCCAAGGTGTGCTGCTGGTCCCAACAGGATCCATCAGTGATATCAATGCCAGCTCAATCTGGACACCAGCAGTTGTCTGACTGGCCCCACATCCAGGACAGCCTCATGTTTCCTCCTACCTCAAAGGTTTGGAAAACCTCCAAAGTTTAAATTTAAGAGGTATTTGCTCAATCTCACTCATGAGAGAAATCCTAGAAAGGAGACCTGGGATCTACAGGCTTCAGTTATCAATACAACTCAACATTCGCAATCCACTCAATTTCTGTTTCCCAGTTTTCATCTCTGACTGTTACTTGCCAATAACACAGGGGAATGATGCAGGAATAAAGCTTGGAGTTCAAACTGGAATTCTTCAGGAAGCTGACTAACCTCAATTTTACTTATTTAAGTGTAAACAGACCGCTTCAAATCACTCTGTTTCAAATGGGTTGCAAAGCTCCTCTCATAGCTATGCTTTAAGTTAGGCACTTAATGAAACCGTGTACTGGCTTAGAGCAGAGCCTGCTCTTACCTTTGGATCAGCCTGGAGAGGGGTGTTGTACCTGATGAAGGATTTTATGACCCCGTTCCTCCCCACGGAGCTCGGTGTCATGAGGAGCTGGTTCTTCTGCACGGTGTGCAGGAACGTTTTGAACGGGCGCACCACCTGTGGGAGGAACAGCAAAGCGTGAGTGGGGGGGAGTAGAAAAGGGTCTTGGTGAGGCATTCCAGGGTTACAAGGATCTCACCCTGCTGGCTGGGAGGACTGGGGATGGGGTCTTCCTCTTGAGAGGAGACAGCCCTCCCTCCTCTGCCTGCTGGTGGTCGTAGCGCTCGTCCACAGCTCTCTTGTAGCTCGGCTTCCTCCTGTGAGACAGCACAGCCCATCACACCAGGCAAACCCTCCTCACACCTCCAAGTCAGGGCTGGAAAGGGCCATAAACTACCCTGGGCTTAAGAGAGATTCCAGTGTGGGAAGGCCCTGGCACAGGTTGCCCAGAAAAGCTGTGGCTGCCCCATGCGTGGAAGTGTACATAGCCAGATTGGACAGGGCTTGGAGCAGCCTGGGATAGCTGAAGGTGTCCCTGCCTAGGGCAGGGGGTGGAACTGGATGGGCTTTAATGTCCCTTCCAACCCAAATCAGTCTGTGATTCTAAGATTGTGCATGCACAGTTAGCCAATAAATAAAATCCTAATGCAATAGAAAATAAAAATTAAATCATAGAATCATGGAGGCAGGGAAAACTCATTTGCAGAAGTTTCACGGTCACAAACACCGAGGCCAGTGAACAACATTCCACCACTGAACCTGTTTGGAACAGGACCAGAGCCCGACAGAGACACTTCCAACCAGGACATACCTGGCACTCTGGGGTGGCTCCAGGGTCTCCCCACTCTTATTTAAGTTGTTTTCTGAAAGAGAAGAGTTACACAATGAGTTCTAGCAGGAAAAATCCCTTCCAACACAGGTCTGATAGCAGAGAAGGGATGTAGCAGCTCTGTGAACAGCAAAACCACCTGCAGGACCTGGCTCACATGGCCCCATTCCCACCTGGAAACTCCAGACAAAGCAGAGCTGCCCAAAGCTGTCTGGGTTCTGCATAGCTTCTGCAACAGGGCTCAACGGGGCCTCCCACAACCCTCCAGCCTCATTATATCCATCTCCATGTGCTTGCCAGGATGGAAATACCTCCAGCACAGAGTTTTCTCACTGCTAATTGTCTGAAACAAATCTCTGCTCATCAAACATTAATTAATCTTTCAAACTGAGCTCTCAAATTAACCAGTCAATCTTTCCAGCTTCCCAGCCAAAATGATAACTTTCCAAAGTGCTGCCCCAAAACCCTCTGGAATTACCGCTGCTGTTTGGCTCCTGGGGCTGCCCGTGTTTGCTGACTGTGTGGGAGCGAAGGGACATCCGAGGGTTTTGCAAATCCTGTGGGAAAAGCAAAGGGGTTTCAGGACAGGGGCACATGGAAATGGCCCATTGCTGGGCCATTCAGATTGTGGGGTGGTTCTGACACGGGTACGGTCAGCAGCGTTACCAGGGAATGCCAAACCACCTCTTGGCAAAGCCCTGGATGCTGCATCATCACGAGAGGCAGGGACAGTAACACGAGGATCTGCGCTGCTTAAACTCAGCTCATCAACTATTAAGGCCAGGAGCCTTCCAAGCTGTAAATCTGTGCTGCCAGAGCCAGCGTGCCCATTTCCCTGAGCAGTGATGAATGAGGAGCCTGGAGACAGCAGGCAAATGGTTCATTTCCATGATTTATCTGTTTGTTATGGGATACCCATCGCTGCTCTGCCTCTGCACTTAGGCTGGGGCACGCTCCGCTGGGATAATGGGTTGTGGTTCTGGAACTGCTCTCTGCTAGCAGCACCAGCATTATCTCCTGGTCAGCACTTCACAGTGCTGCGTTGGAGAAGAGAAGAAAAGGGATTGATGGAGAATTCATCCTCCCCAATTGCTTCTGCAGGGCCTAGAAAAACTGGCTTTGAGTTTCTGCACACCCATAACAGCTCTCCTTGTTCTCACGAGCGCTTCAGGTCACTGCTCTGCTCCGTTAATTCAGTCTCTGCTCATTGAAATTTATTTTGGACAAAACACTGACATGATCCTGGGATTACTTCCTCAATGAGGATTGTGGAGGAAAAGGTATTGACCTGAATGATATTCACAAATTTCCGTGGGTGTCCAAACTAACAAGTGTTGAATTACCTGCAGGACTGACCAAAAGGTCAAAAGAAGCTTTAAAAACACAGTGTGCAAACCATGACACCAGCTGAACCAAACTTCCCTGAACTATAAGGTTTTTCCATCTGTAAAGGCTGAGGACTGAATCTGCACACAGTGATCTCTAGCAAGATGTTAAGAAGGAAGAGCCAAGCAGGACTCAACCCTGAGGTCAGGGTGGTGTGCAACAATTTCAACAGATTTGGGAAAATGACAGAGGAAAGGCTGTGTTTGAGTCAGAGAATCCTGGAAAGCATCTGAGCCTGTAACATCCTTCTGACAGAACACCTCCACCTGCACCCAAAGCCATGGGTCACATGTGCTCATTTTCCAAAGAAAACTTTGCTGATTTTGGTTTTGCTGGTTCTGAAATGTTGTCATTAAGACTTTCCCTAGTACCAGAACCACAGAGGCTCGGATGGGCTCGTGCACCTCTAAGCCAGATGCTCTGTGCTTTCCTCACTCACTGCTACGGGACAGGTTACAAGGTGTGACAAACCACAGCCAGAACTCCCAAATTTCCCAATAAGGTCTATTCCACACATTTTTCTCCCAAATCCACCCAGGCACAAATGCTTTTAATCCCTGCCCAAGTCTTACCAGCTTGGAGGGGGTAGAGGGTCCAGGAGGAGGCCTAGAAAAAAAAGAAAAGGGGCTGTGCTTAGCAAAACTCAGGAAACTGGGAAGCCACTTGGATTTCACACCAAGAATGGCAGTGAAAATATCCTGCAAGCAGGGTAGTGAGGATAAATAAATAAATAAGTGAAAGCATTCTCACCCAGTTTTGACAACGGTTTCCTCATCCTCTGGCACACTTATGGAGCTGGAGGCTGTGGGACAGGAAAAAACACACCTGAGCTGTAAGGTTGGGGTGCAGCCAAGGATCTGGTGGGACAAGGACCTCCAGACACTGCAGAGGGGTTTGTCCTGCCTTGGGGCAGGGTGGGGCACAGGAGCACACCCAGGTGGCACTGCAGGAACATGGCCAGCAGTTCCAGTGCAGAAAAGCAATTTTCAATTATGGATGAGTTCAGGGTGATATTCCACGAGCTGGCATTAATGGGGCAGGGCTTGGCCTCGGGCTTATCTGCAAGGCCCTGACTGGACATCAACAGCAGTTAGAGCCAGCCTTATATACAGTGGGAATGCTGCTTCCCAAGCCAGCATTCCAGCTGGCTCTGCTGCACTGAGCTCAGGAGCTCCAGCACAGCCAGAACCTGCCATGAATAACCATGGAATCAAACAATCACAGACTGATGGGCATGGGAAGGGACCTTAGAGCTCACCCAGTCCCACCTCCTGCCTTGAACAGGGACACCTTGCACTAGCCCAGGTTGCTCCAAGCCCTGTCACACCTGGCCTTGGACACTTCCAGGGATGGGGCAGCTACAGCTTCTCTATCAACACGTGACAGGACCTCACCTCCCTCAAATGGAGGAATTCTTTCCATCTATCCCATCTAAATTTCCCTTTTTTCAGTTTGAAACCACTTCCCCTTGTTCTGTCACTCCAGTTCCTGATGAAGAGTCCATCTCCAACCTCTGTTTAATAATTCCACCAGTTTAGATGAGACTGTCCTTGCCTAAATCTGCCTCTGCCACCAACTGTAAAATTGTGGGAGACTTTTAATCTATAAAGTCCAGCCTTGAAATTCCCTTCTCAAACAAACTCTAGAACCAGCAGCCAGATCTTGTTAAGGAGAAGGGAACTGGTAGAAATTTCTCCTTGCAGGAAACAGGCAGGGCTTTTTAGGAGAATCCATCACCCCTTTTGGATCCCCAAATCCTTCTCAGCTTTGCCAGCTATCCCCACAGAAACTGGGAAGACCAGCTGACCAGAGGAGCTGTGGCTGCTCCATCTCTGGAAGTGTCCAAGGCCAGGTTAGATGGGGCTTGGAGTGACCTGGATAATCTTTAAGGTCCTTCCAACCCAAACCATCTAGGATTCCAGGATTAACAACTTCTCCCAGCAAATCAGCAATGGTTAAAGCTACATTGAAATGGAGACACTGAGGCTGATCTCACAGGTGATTTACAAGGCTGAATTCAGTTACCTGAGTTTCTGTGCTCACAGGGGACCCCAGAAAGTCAGGAAGAACTTCCATGAGGAATTGCAGCCTGTCTAGCCCAGAAAGCTCAGCTGCCACCCCCACAATGAAGACCCAGCCCCTGCACTTGGCTTTCCTCAGCAGCAGAAAGCAGCAGAACCCCCCCATGACACCCAAACTCACCATCCACAGAGCTAGAGCACACAGATCTCTTCCGAGCCGCCTTCCTGCCCGCTGCCCTGGCGATGGATGTCCGGATCATGCTCTCCCTCTTGCTGGCCAGGGAGTATTTCTCTGCCAGGGAGGTTCTGCGGCTCAGGGAGGCTTTCCCCATCAGGCTCCGGCGCACGGAGCGGCGGCTGAGCCTGGAGCCGGTCGGAGTCCCCGGGCTGTTCCTCAGGAGCTGGGAGGGCTCCTGAGCCTGGCTGTGTTCCCGTGGGGAGCCATGCCCCTGCTCCAGCCCAGCCCCTGCACTCAGGATGATGGTGGCGTTGGCTGCCCTCGCTGTCTGCGGCTCGGGCACAGCCTGGCTGGCCTCGGGAGTACAGGGCACCACCAGCTCAGGGGCTGTGGGCACCAGCGGCGATTTGGGAACACCATGTTCCTTGGGAGAGCCATTCCCTGAGCTCGTGGGGAGCAGCTCTGCCGGCTTTGCTCCGCTCCTCTGGAGAGGCACTGCAGTACCAACATGGTCGGCTTGCACCCCTGCTGCCTGCGGGGCAGGAGGGGTCTCAGAAACCACCTTGGAGCTTCTGGCAGAGGCTGCAGCCCGGGATCGTGTCACACGCTGTGGTGGAGAGTTTTCCTTGGCCTCGGCCCTGCTGAGTTCCAGGTTTTCTTTGTTCTGGAATCGCTGAGAAGATCGCACAGAAGGCACCAGTTTGATGCTGCTGTTCCTCCTCCTGGAGAGTCTGATCACAGGAACAGTAGGTCAGATGGGAACAGGAGTCGGGAACAGCCCCAAGTCCTTCCGTGCACACGCAGGCATGGAGCCAAAACACCTGGGATGGGCCCAGGAGACACAGTGCTGCACAAAGTAGCTAATGCAGACAGTAATTAAGGGATGTAACGACTTCAAAACAGGAAGATAATAGACAGAGACACGGGGACATAGAACCAGGCAACAATAAAAGCACTTCTCATGAGAATCGAAATCCGGTGTTTTTCGGCCGAGAGTGCCCCAGACACAGGGTCAGACCAGACCTTTAACATCAGCGGGACACGCGAGAAGAGTAAGGGGAGCTCCCACTGGACAAAGGATGGAATCGCCAAGGCATGCCCCATGGAGGGCATTGTTTCCCTGAACCCTTGGCAGCAGGTCTGTTCAGCCTCCCACGGGCTCCCTCCTTTTTTCAGGCCCCAAGGACACCCTCTGCGCTCCCCCTTTCCGCGGCCCGCCCCGAACGGGGCTCCCCGATCCCCGCTCCCGCCGCCCCTCACCGCTTCCTGCCGGCCTCCTGCTCTTCCTCCTGCAAGGCCGACAGCCGCTTCCTCCGCTGCCGTTTCTTCTGCGACGGTGTCTTGGGCATCAGCTCGAGCTCCTCGCTGTAGTTGCTAGAGAAGAAGGGGAGATCAAGACGGGATCAGCGCGGAGGGCGGCCGGTAGGGGCCGGGGCCTAGCGGGGAGCAGGATGCGGGGAGCAGGATGCGGGTACCTGACAAACATCCTGACCGCCTCCTCATAGATCTCATCCAGCCACACCATATCGGTCTCGTCCACCTGCCGCAGGAACTGGGCCAGACGCCGGTCGCACTCTGCGGGCAGCTCCAGCGTCCGCGCCGCGGCTGCCGCAGGTCCCATCGCCGCCGCGGCCGCCTTCGCCGCCATCGCTTCAGCGTCAACGGCCGCGCGCGCGCGGCACGCCGTTCAAACACGGCCCCGCCCCCCCTCGACGGCCAATCACCGCCCGCCGCCCCCACTGCCCGCCCTTCCCATTGGCTGCCAGGGAAGGGGCTCGCACTCGGTACCGCTCTGCTTATCCATCTCTATGCTCCTGGAGGACTTGGCTCAGAAGGCGGTGCTTGAGGAGGCGGGGCCACAGGCCGCTATCTTTACCTGCAGGGAGTGACGGACGGGCAAAACAACCAATAAAATCCCGGAGATTTGGAGGGGCGCGCTGTGATTGGCGGAGGCCGGGGATAACCTCGGGGTGGGAAGGGATGCGCCGTGCTGTGAGGGTGTGGTGAGCGGACGAGGCGCCGGCAGCTCTGGTCGGGCGGCGAGCGAGCGCTCTGGAGGGTCGGGGGAGCTTGGGAGGGGTCTCTTGAGGCGTGGAGGGGGGTCCCCCAACACCAGGCCCCAGCCCGTCTCCATACTCCCCCCATGCCTTGGAGCACCCCGGTGCCTGCGTCGCTCTTTCCCACATTGAGGCGTGTCCTGGCTGCCCACCAGCCTTGTCCTCTCCTTCTGTGTTCCAGGCAAAGCAATGGCGGAGGGACCCCAGCAGCTGCTGGAAGTGTGTGGGCAGAGGCTGTCCCGCTTCCTCTGCGATGCCCAGCACAAGCACCTGGCCTGGCTGCGGGAGGTGGAGGAGCAGGGCATGAGGATGCTCAAGAGGTAGGGGCTGCCCTGAGGGAACCCCTCTGTGCCCACCTGGGCTCCCAGCTGGGTGTGGGCGGCTTTGGGAGGGTTGATGTGGGAAGCGATCTGTGCCCTGCCTCTTCTGCCTCACAGCAGCTTCAGGGATGAGCCCATGCTCTTGCCCAAGACACCGTCACAGAGGAGGAAGCTCAGGAAAAGGCAATCCTCGTGGATGAGGGAGGAAAACAAGGAGCTGAGCAGGAGGAGGTAGGTGGGTCAGCTTGCTCTGGCTGTGCCTCATGGTGTTTGGATGAAACAAAACAGTGCCTGTGTTCCCTGATTTATCAAAGGGGCGCATTGGGATTGCTCGCTGTTTAGATTCTGGTGAGAGTTTGGGATAAAATTGGCTGTGTTCCTTCACTTTCTTTTCTGCTTATAGTTAAAGAATAATAAACACTATTTTCTTGTCTGGTTAGATTTGGGTTTTGTCTCATTTGATTTGGCTTTTTGCCTGAGGTTACTGCTCCTGGTGTTCACTTTCTAAGCCTCAGTATCAGTGCCTGGAAAACTTGGGAAAGGGATGTGTTCCCAGCACCATGTCCAAGTTGGCAGGCAGGGAGACTCTGAGGGTTTATGAAGGGCCTGAAGTGGAAATTCCAAGTGATTTGCTTAGAACCCACCCCACTTTTAAAGCTGCCCAAACCTGATCCGTTGGTGTGTTAGGGCGCTAAAGTCGTGCTAACTGTGGTGAAAAGCCCACAGGAGGAAGAGTTAGAGGTGGGAGACTGTCAGGAAGCAGACATGGAGGGCGGGGAGAGCAGCAGGAATAGCGGGAGCGTGGGAGGTTTGTGTGTGTGCGAGGGAGAGCAGGAAAAGCAGCACTGCGGATCGGAGCAGGAGAGCTCTGGGCCCTGCTCTGGGTGCTCAGGTCACGCCTTCTCCAGAGGAACAGCCCAGTTAACTCCTGTTTGTGTTCTCTCTCCTTTAAACTTGGCTTGGGAAGAGGTGCTGATGCAGCCAGGCCTGTCAGCAGGAAGGTGACCCACCGTGTGTCCCTCTGTAGGTGCTGTCCTCTGCCATGCGCTGCTCCCGGGGTGGGGCTTAAACCTAAACCTTGATGTAGGGCTAAGTACACCTTTCCCACTCCCATTTCTCCACACCTGACTCTGGATACCCAGCCTGGGCTGTGTCTGTGTGGCACAACCCTTGTGTGCGAGCTCTCACCTGGGCTGTGTCCACGTGCCTCTCCCCAGGGAGGGGATGGGCTGTGAGGGGGAACGGTGGAGTGGAGAAGCAGCAGCAGCTTCACTTTTACACCGTCTGCTTTTCCCTCTAAAACTCAGTTGGGAAAGGACTACTCCTTCATCATTTCCTTCAAAATTCTTTTCCTTTAAGGTTATCCCGAAGGAGGAGTGGTGTCAAGCTGCTGTCTTCCAGCCTGAATTCCCAGCAGTGCCTGAGCCAGGAGCAGCCCCAGAGCCCTGGCTGTGAGGGGCAGGACGTATCCATGCCCGGCTGTGCTCTAGGATCTCAGGCTGCCATCCCACCCCAGCTCCTGGCTCTGCCTGGGAAGCAGCCTGTGGAAGCACACGTTCCCGTGGCAGATCTGGATTGCCAGGAGTGTCCCCCGGGTGCTGCTGGGGGTGATGCAGCCCCTCCAGCAGTTTTGGGGGAGCTGCTGCCTGAGGGGGACGCAGCAGCCGAGCTCCAGGAGGTCCCTGGGATCCCAGCTGAACAGCCAGGAAGGGATGGGGAGCAGGATCCCAGGAGAGCCAGCACCTCCACTCCCAAGACCGCTCGGAACGGTGATCCTGCTGCGCTCCAAGGAGAGGGCTCTCCTCAAGGCCTTGAGACGCTGCTCTTCCAGGACTCCCCCAGTAGAAGCGCAGCAGAGAAATCCAGGCTGCGCCGCCGGAGCGGGGTGGGTGCCCCCCGCAAGAGCCATAAGGCTTCCCTGGCTGAAAAATGCTCCCTGGCCAGCAGGAGGGAGAACATGATCCGGAGATCCATCGGCAGGGCCGCGGCCAGGAAGGCAGCGGCGCGAGAGTCCTCCTCGGCCTCCAGCAGAGTGATCTGTGAGTCCCTGTACTGCTTCCATGCAGGGATGGAGCAGTGTGGAGCCCCTCATCCCTGGCCTCGGCTCCCCCAAGTCTCCTTGTGGGCTCCTGGGGTGCGGCTTGCAGCCAGGGTGTTGCTGCAGCAGGTGGGGTTGGGGTACACGGGTTGGGAATAGGCAAAAAGCATAATTGTGGAAGGGAGAGCGTGGCCAGGCTGGTTCCAGCCATGTGTGCCTTTGGATCGGGTGAGACTGCTGCATTCCTTGGGGAAGGGCTTCAATTTATGGCATCTGCCAGCTCTCCAGAAAATCAATAGGGCTGCAAGTGCAGCCCTGAAGTTAGGCTGAAATGGGCAGAGGAGTTCAAATGCTTTTTGGGCAAGGATAGAAGAGACTCAAACTAGCTGTGTCACCAGAGGAACGGGGTCATGGAGCCCAGGCTATTCCTGGTAGCTCTGAATCCCTTGTATCTGCTATTCCTGCTGCTCCTGACAGGGTTTGGCTGTTTGGACTTTCCAAAACCATTCCTGCTGCAGGCAAAGGGGCTGTGGTGGAGGATGGAGGCCTCTGGAATTCAGCTTTGTCAGCCTTGAGTCACGCCGTATCCAGGCATTTGTTATAACACTTGGAGAGAAGGGGTGTGATGGGGGGTGGAATGAGCCTGGAATCAGCCCAAACCCCCTGGATCCCTGCACCAGAGCGTGCAGGGAGGCAGGAGCTGCAGCCAATGGCCTGGGAATGCTGGCTGTGACACAGGCAGCTGGAGCAGGCTGCAGGCAGCAGAGCTGCTGCCTCAGTGTTCTGCCTTCCCAGCCCACTCCAGATTCAGTGGCACTCGACGGAGGTGTGGTGCTGGTGGGGAAAGCTGAGCAATCCATGTTCCTGGGAGGAAGCCTGAGCTCTTCCATGTGCACCCTGTGGCTGTTAGGAGCCTGGGAGTGAAATCCCCAGCTCCACTTAGGCTTTCCTCTCCAGGTCAGAGCTCCTTGGAGGCTTTTGTGGAAGAAGATGTGACCAGCAGCACAAGGTGAGGCTGCCACGTAAAGCAGGTGGGAAGGGATCCCAGCATCCTCTGTGAGGACACTTCGGGTGTCTTTTCTGTCGCAGATTTTGTCAGGGACTGCTCAGGTGTTGCTGTCACCTGGGGCTGGATGAGATTTCAGGTTGTGCTGTTGAGGCACAGTGAGATTAAGTCCTTCGCTGGGGTGGGTGGTGGTGTGTCCTGGGGTTCCTGGAATTCCTGGCTGCCACTAACCCCGGGATGCTGGTGGTCAGTCAGGTCTGCTCTGGGGAAGGGACAGCCCAAGGCTGTCAGAGTCCCTCCTTTCCTGCTACTGAGGCCCAAGGTGGTTATGGTGTGCCCCCCAGCAGCACAGTGGGACAGTCCTTCAGAGGAATTTACAGCCCAGCCTTGATGTGCCTGGCTGGAAAAGCCTCTGGATGTGCTTAGGAACCTGCACCTTCCTTGGAGTCCTATACGCTGCTTCCATCACCTGTAACTCGCCTTCAGAGAGAATTTAAATTATTAACATGGCTTTTCCTTTACAGGCCTGAGCTGGAGCCAAATTCCCCGAGGGAAAAGGTGAGTTCCAAGGAACAATGCTCAGACTGCGTGGAAGCCTTCTTGCCGAGTCAGCACCTTTGCTGAGGTAGTCACTGGATGCAGGAATGTGGCCGATGTCCCAAAATGAGCCAGCACAGCCCTCGCTGGGAGGGAAGCAGACCCCATGCAAGCAAGCAAGCAGCTGGCTTTTCCAGGGCAGCAGGTCCCTGGTAGCCTTGTTCTTTGGAGCAGCTGTGCTGAGGGAATGCTTGTCCCCTTTCCCTGCAGGCTCCTGGAGATGTCCTTGTTCCAAGCACAAGTCCCCAAGCTGCCAGCCCTCCTGCACAGCACCTGTCCCCTCTGGAGCAGCAGGCAGGGAATGTTGCAGGTAACTTCAAGATGGTCTTGCTTTCCTTGCATGAAACCCTCAGAACACACAGACCTGGGGGTCAGTGGGGGTGTTCCTGGGAAATAAGGGGTTGAAACTGAACCACTTCTGACCAATCAAGGAAGTTTTCCAGTTTGGAAAACTTTGGGCCTCCTGATGAGGTGAGACATCAGGGCAAGGACATGTAAATGTGTCCAAGCTGTGAGACAAACACTGCCCTGTCCAGCTTCAGTCTGTGCAACGAGCGAGTGGGGACATTTGGGAAGGAGCTCTTGGAGCTGGAATCTTCCACAGAATGTCACGTCCTTTCCCTCTGGGGTTGCGTTACATGAAGATTTAGAGGTCCTGATTATTTTCTGTACCTCTGAGCAAGAACGAGGAGCTGGGGAGGGTTTTTTTTTGTTCCCTGTGGGAACTGCAGGATGTGAGAAGCAGCTGGAGCTGGAATGGAGGAAAGAGTCCCTGGAGGGAGCTGTATGCCTCACACGTGGCACTGACTGCAGGTTTCTCCACAGGAAGCCATGTAAATCCCAGCAGTGAACCCCAGAAGAGCCAGGAACAACCCCACTGTGCCAAGTCCCTGGAGAATTCCTCCCGCATGTGGTAGGAGACACTGCAAGGAGCAGGGATGAGCCAGGGGTCTGGAAGGACTCAGGTTTAGCATTTTAAGCCATTTGTGCTAAAAAGGGGTGGGGGGGTTGTTTCCCTGCCTTCCTCTCCCAACTTCCAGTAGCTCTGAAATCTTCTTTGGGCAGATCCTGTGTCTTGGAAGTCCCTTGTGGCCAAAAAAGCCTTGTTTGGGTCTGGGACTGCGTCTGGCATGGGGAGGAGCACCTGAGGTCCTGCACAAACCAGCAGAGGTGCCCTAGCACAGTTAGCTCAGAGCTGGGAGGTGACTTTGAGGGCTCCTGAAGTGACTGACCTGGTTGTTTTTGTCTGGAATACCTGACCTGACTCCTGGAATGCCTGATGTGTCTCCTCACTGTGTGTTGCTGGGGAGGTTTCAGGAGAAAGGTGTAATAGCCAGTAAATCCCTCTGGAGAGTGTGACAGCCACTTCATGTCCCTCCTGCTAATGCCACCAGGATGAAAGGCTGCAAGCAAGCCCTGGGTGTCCTGTGGCATGGGCAGCAGACGACGGGCCGGGCCCTTTCCCCTTTGGATGAGAAGCACAAGACCTCGGCAAACCAGAGTCCATCATCCCCCTCTCCGGCCAGCAAGGTGAGTGGTGCCACAGCCCTGTGCCCCCTGTGCCAGGCAGGCCCTGAGCTCTCTCCCTCTCTCCCCTCAGGCTGTCAGGCCACTGAAGAACTTCCTGCAGGGACAAGGGGGTGGCATCAAGGACTTCATCAAGCGCAACACTCCCACCCGGCCCCACCTGAAGGTGTGTCATGTCTGAGGGGCAGGAGGAGAATGGGCTGCATGTGCTGGGAAGGGGAGTTTGGTGTTATTTCCAAACCTTTAATTATGTTTTTTATGCCCTTTCTCTGCAGGGAGACTTTGTTGTAAGTATGACACCTTATCCATGGGGCTGACACGCTGACCACGTTCTCCCCTCACACCGATGTCCATCAGCCCTCTGGCCACACCAGTGGTGAGGTGGCAGGATCTCTGTGCAGGTGTGTTCTGCTGGGACTGGGCACTGCTGGGAGCTTCTGGCCTCTGAGCCAGGCTGCACTGTGCTTCCTCTCCACCATTTTCCTGGCTCCTGGGTCAGTTGGTCACCTACAGCAGCGGTGTGCTGTTCTTTTCTAAATCTGCAGCTGAAGGACTGAGGTTTTTCCTTCTGTACCTCTGCTTACATTGGATAATCCCTGTTGCCAAATATGTGTTGTCTGCTGACAGACAACATTCTGCTGACTCCCCATCCTGGTGTCCAGGTGAATGACTCCAACAGTGGCTGCGTGTACCAGGCTGCCTGAGGGGACACACAGCCTCCAGCACCTGGTACAGTCTGAACTCTTCTCCCTTCAGGAGAAGGAGAGGCAGAGACTGGAGAACCTCCGGAAGAAGCAGGAGGCTGAGGAACAGAGGAGGAAGAAAGTGGAGGAGGAGAAGAGACGGCGTCAGGCAGAAATGAAGCAGTGAGTTGGGCCTCTTCCCCCCCTGCTCTTTCCTTGGTCAGCACAGACTTGCCTTGTGCCTCCCCCTTGGAATGAGCACTTTGGGAGCAGGCAGGGCTAACGGGCCCCTTTTGCCCACACGCTACCCAGGAAGCGGGAGGAGCGCCTGAGGAAGGCCCTGCAGGCTCGAGAGCGTGCGGAACAGATGGAGGAAAAGAAGAAAAAGCGGATGGAGCAGAAGATCCTGCAGAGTGATGAGAAGGTGAGAAGGCTGAGTGGGCTTTGGGCCTCTCTGAGAGCTGGGAGACCAGGAGGTGTGAGCAGGGCACTGGCAAGGTCTGTGCATGCCAGAGCTCCTTCTGACAAGGGGAGGCTTTTGTTCTCCATCCCTCTGCACATTCCTGTTGGGACAGGCCCTGTTCATGCTGCTCTGCGTTCAGGGAATGTGGCAGCCCCTGCCTGCCCTGGGCACATCCCTGCGGGTGACAGCCTCACCTGGCCCACGTGCTTGGACTGGAGTGTGTGACTCAGTAGGGGGTGCTTTTTTTGGCTGGGTTTGGGTTTCAGAGCCTGACCTGGCCCTTTTTGGGGGGGCAGGCTGGGCTGGTAGCCATGTGCTAGTGCTGCTGCTGTGTTACAGCTGTGAAGGGCTGAGGGAGCTGTGCCAGAGGGCCCAGAGCCTGAGCAGCTTCTGGGTGAGGCCTGGCTGCTCATTTTGGGCTGGAATGAAGAGATCTTTGGAAAGGTCAGCCTTGGAAAACAAGGAGTCATGTTCCTTTCAGCCCTTCCCAAACCCTGAGCGGACAAACGCGCACCCACTGCTGGGTCTTCAGTCTCCTTGGGATCTGGGATACCCCAAGCTCCAGACCTCCCTCCAAGGCTGTGAACTATGTCCTTGGGGTGGTGGAGCTGACAGGTGTGGCTTTCCCAGGTGCACATCTCACAGGTGAGGGAAGAGAAGGTGGCAGAGGAGCGGAGCAAGAGGAAAGGGTCCAAGAAACACGGGGAAGCGGAGGCACGGAAGCAGAAAGCCATGAGAGGGGTAAGAGCAACTCAGGACCCTCCTGCACATGGAAAAGGACAGGGACAGCAGGGACCTGCTGTGTTGGTGTGGCTGGTGAGACGGGGACAGGTCACTGCCTGCTTCTGCAGGGTTTTAGGGTTCTGGGCTGCCAGATCTCTGTCCAGGCAGCTGAGGTTGGCTTGGGACACAAGGGGGAAATGTTCCAGCTGCTGGAGCCTTGCAGTGTTTTCCTCTTGTTTCTTCAGGAGGAAAATGAGCAGCAAGAACCACTGCAGAAAAGAAGAGAGGATGAAGTGAAGGAAAGAGGGAAGACAGTTTTGGAACTGAAGAACCTTCTGGAGCAGCAACAGCTGGGACAAGCAAAGGAGAGGTGTGAGCTGGTGCCTGTCCTGGAGCGGGGAATTGGCTACAGCTATGGGGAAGCAGTGGATGTAAAAGTGATGTTGCACCGGGGCTCTGGGGCTGCCTGGAGGTTGGGGATCAGGAGCAGGAGGCTGTAAGATGGTGAGGGACAGATGGACATGCTTCCCTCTCTAAATTCTTTATTCTCCCCCAGGGATCCCAAGCAGCAAGGGAAGGAGAAGCCCCCCCAAGCACAGCAGGAGCCAGCGGCATTGGCTGGCAAGGCCACCAAGGTGGGGTTGGAGTGTTCTGGGATCAGCCTCTCTGCAGCACACAGGCTGGCTTCAGGATCAGGTGTTTCCAAGTGCTGTGTTGCTGGGATGTCATTTAGAGGATCAAATACAATAAAAGTGATGATTGTTACTGTACAGGGGCACTGTGCAGGAACAAGCCAAGGGCTGGGGGTTCCCTGGCCGACAGGTGAGCCCTCAGCTCTGTCATGGTATGGTGACAGTCATGAAATGGCACTTGGAAGAAGACCCCAAAGGGCATTCACTGATCCTGAAATCAATGTGGAAATTAGAGATTTATTATTGTTTTACTGCCACATTTCCTCCTTGTGCCCAAAGGATGTGACCCCCCCAAACCTTGGGTGCCAAATGGCTCTGTGTCACTTCATTTGCACTCACACAAAGAACATCGGGGCTTTAAGTCAGGGTTGTTGGTTTTGAAATAATCACACTAACATTTGCTTTCACTCTCTACTCTTAAATTCATTGCTTCATTAGTGAAAAATCAATGCCCCAAATGGTTCTTCCTCTTCAGGATCAATTCTTCCTCCTGTGTGGGCTCCTGCTGCACTCCTTCCCTCAGTCCCTAGCACTTGGACTCTTTTGTGCTGTATAAATTTAATTTAAGGTCTGAATCCTTCCTGTGCTGCCAGCAGCTGGGCCAGAATGAGGCAAAGCTTTTCCAGGCAGGAGAAAATGGAAGTAACTGCAAGTGCTGAGCGGCACAGGAGGGAAACTAGGAAAAATGGTTTGGGTCAAAAAGGAATTTCAGCAGGTTTTTTTTTTTTCTCTTTATTAGGGGAAAGAGCTGCCCTTTGGGCCTGGGCTGGAGAAAAGATATGAGCCACCAGAATCCTTTTTCCCAGCTCTTAACATCTGGCTCCAAGCAGAGAGGGTGAGTGTGGGCTCCAGAGAGCCAGGCTGGACCTGAGCAGAGACAGCAGTGGCTTTATCTGTGAGTCTTGAATTTGGGGTTCTTTCTGCAGAAGAAGCCACAGAGGCACTGAGGGCTGGATGTTGACAGAGCTGCCAAGAACACAGCTTTGTGTCAGCCTGTTCTGTGTGAGTGAGGAATGACTTATTTCCTGGGTCTTGCAGGAGGCCGACGGTCAGCAGCAGCCAGGAGAGGAGAAAAAACCAGTTCAACCAGCAGCCTCTGGGTCACGGCCGAGCAAAGCCGTCAAGGTGAGCCCTGGCCCCGGCAGAGCCCTCGGGTGTCCCCCGCCTACTGCGGCTCCTTGGCCCCCTCGGCTCGGAACCACCGCGGCGCTCGGCCCAGGGAACCCGATGGAAAAACAAGTGGCTGGTGGCGGAAAAGATGCTGGAAGCGGCCACAGGAGGGCAGCAGGTCCTGAGGCGACGGCCCGGCGGGAGCGGCCCGGGGCAGCCGGGCTGTGCCGGCTGCGGAGCCTTCCGTGGGCAGAGCGGCAGGAAAGGCTGCTCGGAGCTGGGATCCAACGCTGTCTCTGCCGGGAATCTGCTGTGGGCTCTGTCCTGGCTGTGTCAGAGCTTCAGTGAGGGAAAACCGACCTGCTACAGAATATGTGGAAGGGTTTAGGTGTAGAGTTGAGTGCTGGGACACGCTCAGTGTGCCTTACCCATGTTTCTCCACAGAAAACAAGAGGGGAGGGAGTGTTAAGAGCGGGTGCCCAGTGACAGTTTTGTGTTGGTTCAGGATTTTGGCACTTCGGGGCTCTGGTGGCCATCCTAGCCAGGGAAGTGCTGCTTCCCTCGCTCATCACTGCTCTCTGTGTGGTTTCAGAAATCCCTCTCCACATCCTGCCTCGGGTCGCTGAAGGGTGGTCAAGGACCAGGATCGCCTCCGGCCAATGAGAACAGCTATGGGCTGGATCTGAACAGCGACGACTCCACAGATGATGAGAGCAACCCTCGGAAGCCCATCCCTGCCTGGGCTGATGGTAGGTGCCAGCTCTGGGCTGGCTTCCTTTCTCTCCTGCCCTGGAGCTTTCCAACCTTGCTTGGAGTCATCCCAAAGCACAGTCCAGGAGTATATGCACCGCTGGCAGCTCCCAGCTCTGTGTGCTGCGGGGTTCAGCACTACTTCCTCTGAGCACTCATGGGGCTGAGGTTGAAACCAGAGTCCTCTGAGAGCCAAGTGGGGGACAGCCCCAGCTCCTGAGGAGAAGCGGGGTGTGGTGGCTGTGGGATGTGTCCCAGCCCTCCTGCGCAGCTGGCAGGGTCTCAGAGGGGAAGGGGAGGGCAGGGCCTGCATGTGTGTTGTTCCTCCAGGGGCGCAGCTCCAGCAGGCCATCGTGCACCAGTACTACCACCCGGTGGACCTGGACGCGCTGTTCGGGGCCATCCCCAGCCCCAAGCTGGAGCACATCTTCTACAAGAGCAAACCCCGCTACTTCAAGCGCACGAGCTCGGCCGTGTGGCACTCCCCACCCCGCCCCTCCTGCACCTTCCAGAGCTGAGCCAAGGCAGCCAAAGTGGTTTCTAGGGACTGTGTTCTACTTACCCTGTGTTTTACAATTTTAACTTCTTATTCTTCTTTTGTACAGAAATAAAGTTGTTTAATAAAGTCCAACACGCAGTGGGTGTGTCTCCTTCCCCATACATTGGTGACTGTGCCTTTTGCCTTGCAGAAATCACAGTTACTAATCTGCAACCAGAGCCATTTCCTAGTCTGCCTCATTTCCTATTCACTTAGGATATTCCCTCATACAAAGAAGCTTGGAAATTGCTTTAGGGAAGATCAGGTTTTTTAATCACACTGAGGGGATAATGTTTTCGTAAAGCTTTTTTTATATATTGACTATATTTATGTATTTATTTACCTTTACTGTCTTAATTATCTGCAATTCTTTTTCTTTCAACAATTCCTGTGTGCTCATCTTAGTCTGAGCCAGAACCTTCTTCCTGCTGTTGGAAAAATCTCCCAGGACAATGTAAGCAGTGGCTAATGCCTCCTCACCCTTTTTTCCTAATGGAAAAAGGAAGCCCAGGCTCAGCTCTGGATCCTGTTGTGGTAGGATCAGTGGGACAGCCTGTCTTGAGCAGGAGCTGGGTTGATTTGGGAAGGGTGAGGGATGGGATGGTTCCCCAGGGGCTCTGTCATTGTGGCAGCTTTGACCCCTCTCGGCAGCAGAGCTGCCCCCATCCCACTCCTTCCTTTCCCAAGCATGAATGCACATGGATTGACGGGAGCAGGGATGGAGTGAAAGAGAAAAGGCTCTGGCTGTAACCTAGATGTATGGAGCCAGAATCCCTGCCACTCCTTCCACAAAAAGGGGCTGGAAGTGCTTGGAGCACTCAGTCCCAGAGCTAGTGTTTGCCCAAGGGGACTTTTGTCCCAGGAATGCTTTTTGGGTGGCACTGTGCAGGGAGCTCATGGGTAAGGGGGGAAGGACAGCCAGGCTCCTTCCCACCCCAAAGGGGCAGCATCTGTTCCCCAGCTTCCTTAGGGATGATGCTCTGCAGCACCATGTCCCCATGGCCACCTCCTCAGGGGGTTGGGCGAGGAGGACACAAAATCTGCTGCAGCCCAGCACCAGTCAGGACAATTTCCCAGTTGCTTTGGTGCCAGTGGAGCCCGGAACAGTGGGGGAGTGGAAAAAAACCTCGGCGCCAACAGCTGCTGGCAGGGATGCGCTGCCAGGCTCTGGGCCGAGCACTAATGAGGTGTCTGTGCTGCCGCTGGCTCTGCTCGGCTCCCGCAGCTCCTGGAGCCCGCTGGGAGCCCGGGCCTCGTGCTCCAGGAGCTCCCAGGAGCTTTCCAGGAGCCTGGAGCAGTGCTGGTTAATGCCACCCCAGGAGAGGCAGCTGTGCCGCCTGTCTGCCAGCACCGCACCAGGGAGGATCCATCCCATGGGATGTGGGGAGCAAAAGGCCCCCCAGCACTGGCATCAGGCTGCCAGTGCCAGCTGGGAAAAGGAGCAGCTCCCTGAAATCAGCAGGAGAGAATTAAGCAGGGATCCCCTAGACGTGGGCGGGCTGGATGTGGAAGTGCCTCCTTCCTAGAAATGCTGGAGCCATGGTGTTGCAGCATTCCTGGAGCAAACCGTGGGCGCCCCTGTGATCCCAAAGGGCCGTTCTCAGGTGGGAGGGGGCGGGTGGCTGACCCCACTGTGTCCCTCCAAACGGAGAAGGGAAAGGGAATGTTTCAGGTTGCGTGAAGCAAAATAATCCACGTCAACCTGGGGCATTTTCCAGGGCTGTGAGCACAGCAGGAGCACAGGAGGGTGGCAGTGCCCCTTGAATCCCAGCACTCCCTTTGGATCCTAGAGCTCCCCTTGGATCCCGGCTGCCTCGTTTCTCCCCTCTGCTGCCACGTCATCTGTTTCTGTTTTCAGTGCCTGGGAACCCCTGATTCACCCCATCCCACGAGGATGCTTCCCGGGGCTGGGAGAGTGTGGGAGGGCTGGGGATTGGGGCAGGGGAGCACGATGCCACCCCTCTTCCTGCTCCCTCCCTGCCGGGTGCCTGGGCCATGCGGGTGCGGGTCCCCTGGCCTGGGCAGGGGGTCCCTGAGGCGGGGGCACCTCCGCCCGCCGCTGTCTCCCTGGCTCGGCGGCTCCGCATCCCGCTCTCCTGTTGCTCAGAGATGTGGAGGCAGTTGCTAAGAGACACCGACACGTCAGTATCTGGCCCTAAGGAAAAAAAGAGGAAAAAAAAAAGAGACAGAGAAAGAGAGAGACAAGGGAGGACGAGGAGGAGGAGGGGAGGAAGGAGGTGGGGAAAGACCTGCTCCCATCGCCAGGCTCGCAGCAGCCTTGGCCGCTGCTGCTGAAGCCCAGCTCCCGACTTGGCGGCCTCCGGGGTGTGGCCGGCCACCAGGAACCCCCCCCATCACCGTCCAGAGCCCCCCATATCACCACTCAGGACCCCCACATCACCGCAGGGAGCCAGGCCCTGCTCCCTCCCTGGCCAGTGAGTACCCTGGGGCAGCCCGGCATCGCCGGAGGGGTCGGGGCGCTGTGAGGATGGGGAGTGACCAGGGTAAGGTGGGCCGGTGGGAGAGGATGGAGCTGGGGGGGTGCGGGCGAGGGAGGATGGAGCAGACATGGTCAGATGGTGGGGGGTGAGGGCAGGCCTGGGGGGACCCCGGTGGGTGCTGGGAATGGGGATCTTCCCCCGGGGGAGAGGCAGGGAGGGTGTCCTGGGCTCAGCTTGCGGTGGTGGGGGGCTGGCGGG
>VZSE01006286.1:6337-26511 GCA_013398275.1 Promerops cafer
GGCCCCGCCGCCAGCAGGGGGCGCCCGCCGGGCCGCGGGAGGCGGGAAGGCGGCGGGAGGGAGGCGGGAAGGAGGCGGCCGCCAGAGGGGGCCGGGGCCTCGCCATCGCCTCAGGGCCGGCGCCGCAGGGCTGCCCCTCTGTCCTGTGTCCTTCACCTCGGGGCTGCCCCTCTGTCCTGTGTCCTTCACCTCGGGGCTCCCCTCCATCCCGNACGCACTCAAAGAGGGGTTTTTTTTTAGAGGCTACGTTTTATTGAACTTGCACCCTTTGGCAGTGGGTCCCTGCTACTAATTTAGACAGGAGCATGTAAGAGTGTTAATTACGGGCTCTGTGTGTGCGATGGGCAAGGCACAGCGAGGCTGTGGGGTCTGGAGACACTCAGGTACACGGGTGGGCAGAGAGGTAGCTCTGCCAGGCTCTGAACCCCTGGCCAGAGAACTCTGGGATCTGCGAATTTGGATCCTTCAAAAAGCGAATCCCTCAGTGCGAACCCCTCAAACGAAATCCGCACCCAGCAGAGCCACGAGGCGTCCGAGCGGCCGTGACCGGCTTGCTTTCACCCTCGCCGGCCTTGGGCTCTAAGCCTGGCCCAGAATAAAGCTCCAACTTTCCCTGACGAGTCTGAGGCTACAAATAAACGCCCAAACCACTCCAGAAACTAAACCCGGGGGTCCCGGCCCGCGCAGGGCCCGCCTGAGGCGGCCGNCTCCCCTCCATCCCATCTCCTTCACCTCAGGGTTTCCCCTCCATCTTGGTCCTCGCCTCAGGGCTGCCTCTCTGTCCTGTGTCTTTCACCTCCAGGCTGCCCCTCCATCCCACCTCCTTCACTTCACATTTGTGTCCAGCTCAGCACCCTCACCTCAGCACCCTCTCCATCCTGGCTCCATCACCTCAGGGTTTCCCCAGGGTTTCCCCTCCATCCCATCTCCTTCACTTCAGGGCTGCCCCTCCATCCTGGCTGCCTCAGATCGCAGCCACACAGCCCCAGCCCGAGGGAATCTCCACCGAAACAACCCCAGCGAGATCCAATTAAAACATGGCCATTAACACCCTCCATAACCACCTAACTCAGCAGCAAGGACCCTCTGTCACGGCCAGGATCAAACAGCAACCTGGAGCAAGCAGCTGCTGAGCAAAGCCAGGGAACAGGAGGAGTGAAGGAGTGGGTGAAGCTGCACCCTTGGACCCTGCGTTCCCTTTGGAATCACAGCTGAAAATGGGCTTTAAAAACCCCATCTTGCCGTCCCCTTCCCCAGCACATATCACTCACATCTGCTCCGTAGTGCTGCCTCCGAGGATTTACTACGGTTTTCCCTCGCTTACTCGCCGTCCAGCCCCCATTTGCTTTTTTGGACCCTGGCAATCCAAGCTTGAGTACTTCAGTTGTCCAGTTGCCAATCAAAATATTTGAAGGAAATGTTTATTTTCTTCTCGAAATCACACCAGCTGCTGCACTAACTGAATAAGCCCATTTAGCTGTAAGAATTTAACCATTGTAAGAGTGAATTGAGTCCCCCAACTACTCCAAAATCTGACCCAATCTATCAGCGGAAATGTCAATGTTTTGGATGGGAGTTTGGGGAAGTGTGGAATGTGTATTAAATAAAAGCCATGTAAAGGTCAAAGCCCTGATTAGTAATGCCACTGTCTCCTCCTTAGGGCTGAGCTGCCCCAGGGACCGCGGAGGCCAGGACACACCCCATGATTTAATTGTGCAGCTGCAATTTGCACCTTTTGAGGACCCCCAAGTCCCCCCCAACATGTGAGGCCAGATAGAAACATGCTTTGAAAGCTGCTCAGCCCCTTTCCAGAGAAAGCAACAGCACTGCAGTGACACAGCAGCTCTCTCTCCACCTCGGAGACAATACAGGTCTTTCCTTAGGTGGGTGGCCAGGAGATAAATGCAAAAAGATGCCTCTGATGGGAGCCAAACCTTGGCTGGGTCATGGTGGCGAGGGCTGGCCATGAGGTGGGAAGGGCTGGTTCGTGAGGCTGCCAACCACAGTGGTTTCTCTGGGTGTGTTCAGCCGCCTCCCTTCAGACCACGTTGGGTTTGGGAGCTGCCCTGGATGGAGTGGAACTGGTCCCTGCACCCTGGCAGGGTCAGGGCTGGTGGATCTGCTCTGAGGTCCCTGAAAGCCTTCAAGGAGATGAGGCAATGGACCCTGCAGATGGTTTTAGGGATTGATGTGCATCCATCCCAGAGGAGCAGTGGGTGCTGCTGCTGCCTCTTAACCCAGGAACACATCTGCTCTGCCTGGAGGGAAGAAAGGGCAGCAAAAACAACGTCAGGACCTCTTCAGTGCTGCAATGGTACCCAGACAACCAGCTAACCCCAGGCACGTGGCAGAGCACAGCAGCAGGGCCTGATGTACAGCAGGATCATCATTATCAGATCGTCTGGGGCCAGGCAGCAACGTGTGGAACCTGAGCAGCTCCTCTGCACCCCAGATACCAGCTGGTCCCCACCTCAGAGATGTGGGGAGCACGCGGTGGCCGATGAACCCAGTCAGCAATAAACCTGAGCTTGTGTGGATGTTACACAACAAATACTCACAGCGTGTGAGACACACAGAGAATAAAGGGAATTTAAAGGGAACTTGATAGCGTGGCACTCTCCAAGTGTATAGAATATAAAATATCTTCAGCCTGGCCATAGATCACTGTTCTAATTCTATGCATATGTGTGCCTCGCAAAATTGTCTTGAAAAATCTACCCCAGGGGGGAAACCCCTCCTTTCCTGTCTTACTGCACAATGATTGACGACAATGTAAACACTAATGATACTTTATGCTTCTGTATATAACACACCAGAATGTGTGTGATGAGTGGGGACAGATATTCCCGCTCTGGATATACCTTTGGCTGTTTTTTCTCTGCTCATTTCTGTCACGCTTGGACCTCCAAGCCATCTTTGAGCATTTTTCTGATCTTTGTCCCTCTCTGCTTCCTTCCCCTGGTCACAATAACTCCATGTGGGAGCACAGAGAGGCAGGTGGTCAAGAGAAGGAGAGAATCTCCATGGGAAGGTGCATGAGATGCATCTGATCTGTGAAGCCCCAGCTTATCTCTAGAGAAGGCGCCGCTCTCCTCCCCACCCACACATGCAGGCACGCTCTCACGCCTCTGTCACGTATGTTAACAAGTTCATTTGTTTCCAAGTCAGAGCCAACTAAAAAGAAAATGGCCCCTTCCTCCCAGCCCACGTAAAATAGAGCAAAAAATATATTTTGGGGGAGGAGGGGAGGTGTTGAAAAAAAAAGGAGGGTGTGAACAGCATCCGTTGTTACACGCCCATGGAGCACTGCTCTGTATCTGATAGAACCAGCTCACAAACTGGCTACACGGACTTCCTCTGCAGAGTCTGAAAAAAAACGCAAACCCCAAACCAAAACACAACAACACACAGGTCCTTATCACAGCATCGCCAGGCACCACCTCAACACCGCCAAGCACGTTTGCTGCTCAGTTTTGTGATTCTCCCCAAACACCGTGTGCTGCCGTGCACACACACACACACACACGGCCCTAAACCCACCCTGCTGAGCAGCACAAACCCAGCTCCTGGGTCATCTCCCATGGCAAATACGCTGGGCAGCAGCAGAGCTGGGGAATTCCCAGTGTTCCCAGCTCAGGGAACCATGCACCGCGTCTCAACCTCCTCTGCAAACCCTTCCAGCTCCATTGGGATGCTCCAATTCTCTGGACCCATCCTCCTGGGGAGGACCTTGCTCCTAATTCCAGTGCAGATTTATGCAGAACCAGTTCAGCCCCATGTCCTGTGCCTGCGGTGTCCTCCAGAGCTTACATTAGCTCCTCTGCCTGGCCGTGTTTACCCCCTCGATGTATTTACACAGAGCAATCAGCTCCGCTCCCCGCCTGCCCTTTGCTAGACTAAACAAGCCCAGCTCTCCCAGCTTCCGGCACAGCCTCGCTCATCCCAGAGCCCTCTGCCCGCATCCCGCTGCCCGGCACATCCCGCAGCCCCCGCCGAGCTAATGAATAACGGTGCTAATTGGAGCGGGTGGGTGGGCTGAGCGGGGACCGCGGGCACTTCCCTCCGCCCTGCCTGCGCTTTGCTCTTTACCTGTATTCAAAGGGTATTAAAACAAATTAACAAGCCCTGTCTACATAAAAGGAAGCTGCTGGATTTACAGCCCAGCCTGCAGCTAGACCACCTTGCCTGCCGAGCAGGTTTGGGCCAGGCCACGTCTGCCATGGGAATCCCACTGCGGAGGGGTGCTGGCACAGGGGGCTCCAGAGGAGCCCGGCAAGGCAGCGGCACCCGGGCTGGGGGCTCCCCACCCCGCTCTGAGAATGGCTCTGCGGATCTCAGCACGCTGGAAAACCCCGTGTTAAAGGCAGGATGGCACCCCTGAGGCAAATTCCGAGGGACTCCTTGCTGTTCTGTAGGGATGCAGCACCCTGAGCTGTGGCTGGGGGATGGCCACTTGTCCATGGCACAAACGCAGCGCTCGTGGGTGCCTGGGGGAAGCTCCTGCCCAGCACTGCTCTGTGGTTCATCTGTGACAGTTCCGTGCCAAATTCACTGGAGGGACATCACAAGTGTAAAGGAGAGGAGCAGAAAAGCAGTTTAAAGATAGACACAGAAGCCTGAAAGCAGGCAGGAAACCCATCTCGAGCGTGTTCCTTCCTTTGAGGCTGAAGCTGAATCCCACAGTATGTTTTCTTCCCACTAATGCTCGCCTAGCTTCCTTTGGAAACAATTTAGTCTCTGCCCGTGGTAGAATGTTTTTATCCATTAAGAAACGGATATTTTAAAGAAACCATAAGTCAATCTGGACAGGGATTAGGAAGCAGCAATTCAGTGTATTTGCTGGGCCCATAATTCAGGACTTAACCTCAGAGCAGCCACGTTGCATTTCGGAAACAATAGGGGCACTTGCTGCCTATGCCAAGAGGCTTCTTAAAAGTAATGTAATACTTTAAAAATGTATATTTAAAAAGAAAAAGAGAGAGAAAGACTTTACTTTAAAGGCATATGATGAAGCATTCTGCTGATGATAAAAATGTTGCGCTGGCCCAAAGAAATGGATTGGGAATGAAGCTGAGCAAATTCCAGATCAGGAGATCTGAAGCTCTTCACCAGTGAACGCAGAGTCTCCCAAAAACCATTCCACAGGCACTAGGGCTAGGAGAGGCTTGCAAAGGATCTGACATTTACTGTTCTCCCTGTGAAATCAAGGGAGTTTGACTTCTCTGGAGCAAAAACAAGAGTGTGCAGGGGCACGTGAAGTGCATCCATCAAAACAGCTCACTCTGGTACCAAGGAGATCCAATCTAAAATCCCTTTGCAATTGTCCTGGTGGGAATTGTCCTGCAAGGCCCCTCCATGCTGCTGGACAAGGCACACAATTGCTTTTGAGTGGTTGAAGATGTTTCCACCACAGAACTCGAGCGTGGGCGGTCCTGCTCTGCTGTGCTGGGAACAAAATGGTTCAGCCTGAGCCACTGCCAAAACACGGGCAAGGGAGGACACAGAGCACTGGGGGCTGCTCCTCGAGAGGACGTTTGTCTATCACCAGCCTACCTCCCCTGAGCCACGGGGGCCCCAAGAAGCAGCTGAAGGCAGACAGCAGAAGTCCCCTTAACATCTTGCTTCACTTCTGAGAGCTACTTGATATTTTTAAGCTAAAAGGCAAAACTCGTCTGAAGCAGGCACGCAAGGCTCTGGCTTTGCGTGCCCTGTAATAAGGAACCGTTTCAAACCATCCTAATGACAGCTTGGTGTCTCGCTGCGGGGATGGCAGAGCTGGGATTGCAAACACTCAGATTTTCCAGACCTCTCTGGAGAAGCATTGGGCCAAATCCTCAACAGAGGCTCTGCTCGGTTGAAGCCAGGGAAGCAGATGGATGGTGATGGGGGTCTGCCTGTCCGACCTGCCCAGCACTGGGCCAGATTCTCATCACAGCTACAGGGGATGAACCCAGAGTTACCCTATTTACCCCCAGAGCAGCACGAGTGGCAATGAGATCTGATGTGTGTAGGGTTGCCAGTGGCCATCCCATTTGGGGACAGGCATGGGAAGGGATCAAGCCTCTGCCCATCTGAGTGGGGCAAGGCAAGGCCAGAGCCACTGAAATACCCTGACACTGGAGAGTGCGGGATCTGACCCGCTCGGCCTCGGAGCCGTGCCCTCTCCTCCCGTAATTCCTGGCATGCCCTTCAGAAACCATCAGCTTTCTCTTACCGGGAGGGTTTTGGTTTGAGACCATTTAACCTCAGGATGATCATTTTACGTGGGGGCTATTTATAACCTCCAGGGGCTGCTTTACTGAAAGCCTCTGCGAGTGGCTGAGGGCCAGACCCTTCTCCCACTCCCAGCGGCGTCCTTGCCGTGATCTCCACCACGGCCACGGCTTTACCTCCTCAGGAGGAGAGATTGGACTGGGCCAGAGCAAACACATCTCCCAAGAACCCCAGTTCTCCCAAAAATAAACACTGTCTCCTGCCTGCCTAAAACCCCAAACTCCACGTACCACGTGCAGGGATTTGAGGTGCTGGGATCCCCCCACAGAGGCTGAGGCTGTTCCTGAGCATCCCAGCTCCCAGACTGCTTTTGCCAGGAGCGGATTAGGAAGTCTGTGCAAACTGCTTGGTCAGCAGAACAGGGAGGCCGAGCACCCCCGGCACACGAGCAGAGGGAGCCGGGCACTGGTGGAGGGAAAAACCTCCCTGTCCCCCTTTTAATCCCTGCACAGGGATGCTAAAAACATTAACCTTGGGAAGCAGCTCATGAAAGATAGTGGGGGCCGGATGAACGCCAGCCTGCCCCATCGCCCCTCCCCGTGGTATCTCGTTCTGCTTCCCACTAATCGGCCTCTCCTGTGTGTTACCCAAGAACGTGCCAAGTCGTGAGAATTACAGGCCTGTTAAGTCCCGTGTTGTTCTTGGCACGGGCCAGGCTCCACTTGCTCGGGTAAAAATTATGATCTTTGTGAATAAGCCGTGTGTGTGCGAGAGAAAGAGGGGTTTTTAAAAATGATGCTTATGATTGGTCATAGCCAGAGCTGTGTCAAAAGGACAGGGCTGAGATGAAAATTACTGAGCTGGTCCTGCTCCGAGTTACGCTGGTAGGAACCCACAGTCATTTTAAGACTGTTCCTCCGACTCGGGAACAAGGGAGCCAAGAGCAGAGCGTGCACAAACCGCCTTTTGCAGCATTCCTGGGACTTCGGATTCACTCCGCAGGAATGATTTCAGAGGCTAATTTTGTGTGTCTCCACTCCTGCTGTCACTTGACATTTGGGAATTTGGCAGGGGCGGTAAGCTGTGGCCAACTCCATTTTTTTCCTCGTTGAATTTGTGTCATCACCTGATTCTTCGCTCCAAACGACGCTGTTTGGGTTTCTGGCACTGCAGGGGGCTGTGCTAATTTAAAATACAAATCTTTTTTTCTTCCCCCAAGAATCTTTTTCTTTATGATGTGACCAATGAGACAAGCCTAGAAAACTCTTTCTCTCTCTCTTGCTTTTTTAAAAAAACCCAAATGAGAGTCCTACCCAAAATGCCCATGTTCTTCTCATAAACCTTGCTAATATCAATGAAAATTCCAAGTGCGGAGATTTGCATTTCAATGAGAAAGAAATTAAATTTTCTCTGTAATTTTGGGTTGGGAGGAGCGGCGCAGCTTTTACAGTTTGAGTAACATTTTCAAACATGTTTTTACGCCCAAAACCCCCTCTTTGCCAACGACACCGAGGCTTTCAAACAACCATATCCCTTCTGAAAACACAGCACGAGGGTTTTGGGAGCTTTTTCTATGAAGCTTTCCCACTAGGGCCACTTCTCACCAAAATTCCAAATACAGACAGCTTAAATGCTATTCCTTGAAGCCCTGTTAGTATCTATGCTGATTTCTGAAGGAGAAGAACCAGTGAGACAAAAAGTGCATGGAAAAGCAGCACAGAAAAGGACAGGAGAATGGCCTCTTAATTTATCCTGGTGGCATCTGCCTGTGCAGAAAGACAGGAGCAGCACAGCAGCTGAGATATTTTAATGCCTTGCTTAGTTTGGGACTGAAATTTTGGGATTAGCAGCCTGATCTCTGCCAGGTAACTCCAGTGGCAATTCCTGCTCCTGTCCTGGCAGCAAGCTGCAGATTCCTGGGGAACGCCCAGGGACTCGGGCGCTCTTTGCCGCTGGCAGATCTGGGGAGAGCAAAGCTCTGTGTGTGTGTGTGTGTGTGTGCCCGTGCAGGTGTGCCTCCATGTGGGGAATTATGCTGGAGCTGGGCGAGGGATCACCACACTTGGCACCCACACAATGATAAGGAACCGTTGGGATTAGCATGTAAAGCACGGAACACCCTCTCTGGCTGATGCATAACCATAGCGCGGCTGCCTTCATGTCAGAGGAGCTGCTGGGTTCAAAGGGTGCTGCTCTCACCTCCCTCGCACTCCTGCTGCTCAGCTGTTCCTCAAAACCCAGATCTAATGGTGCAAAGAGTGACTTAATGGGTCCAAAAAGGCTTCCAAGGTCAAGAAATCCACACAAACCTCTCCCTGGCTCCTTAACCAGGGGAGAGCTGGACTCCAACTCTAAAATCCCATCCAGAGGGCTGTTCCCACTCAGCCATGCAGGAACACGAGGGCTGGGGGTGACACTGGGACAGCCAGGCCTTACCTTGGATTGGAGTTTGAGCCTGGGAGCCGAAGTGGCTCGGGGTGCTGAGGGAGCCACGGGGGTTGGGTGTTGTCGGGGTGACTCTCATGGACTGGCGCAGCCGTTCCAGCTCTCCGTAGCGGTCGGTGAAGGGTTTGGCTTGGTCTTCCAGCTTTTGTCTGTGCCCTGGAACATGATAAAAGAGTCTGATCAGCTCCCCTTTGGCTGCAGCACCCTGGTTACACAGAGAGCCAGCGCAGCCTCTGTCTCTGTGGTTTGCTGTTACTCACACGGGATAATGGGGGCCAGCCCCGGCAGAGAGCAGCTCCCGGGGCAGATGGACACAGAGTGACCCCCAGGGGAGGCTCCAGGTCATCCTGAAAGTCTCCAGTCAAGGAGCTGGATCAGGATGCCCCTGCCTGGGTGACCAACCTCCACCAGCCCTCACCGACTCTGAACATGGAGGGGAGACATGTGCCAGGCAGGAGAAACCGTGTCCTGGCAAAGTGGGGACTGGGGAACCGGCAAACATTGAATTTTAAGTATTTTCTACAGCATTTGCTCATTGCTTAAAGAACAAACTCTCGTCTTACTCCAGCCCCCTCCCAGCTGTGCCCACCCAGCTCGGTCAGAGCCAAGTGGGGCTGGAGGAGGCTCAGGAGGGATGGGATCAGCTCTCGCTGGTACCACACCTTGGCCACCTCACTTTGCTTCTCTCTGTTCCTCTTTCCTCCCCATAAAACGGGCAGAATAATCACCCACCTCCCCCAGGCAGGGCAGCAGCTAATGAGCATTCATAAAGCACTCCCAGCTCCTTAGGTAGCAGCTGCTGGCACAGGGCAATAATTATTAAATTTATGCTAATTGTCCCGAGGCGAGAGGCACATGAAACACACTTGATACATAACTTTCACATTTTACTGTATTAATCATTGCCAAACAGCTTCGCTCTCTCTGGACCGGATTCCAGTCTCAGTTACACCCGCACGAAGCTGGAGGGGCTCCAGAGGAGCCTCAGCTTTCCATCAGTGCGGGGTTCAGACCTTGGCTTCTCCTTGTTCTCCCCCTGCCGCAGCCAGACTGCCCCGCAACACCCCCAGCTCTCTGCACCTGCCACGAAGGGACCTTCCCCAGGTGGCACCGCCTCGTCCCGGCACAATCCCAGCGCTCAGGGGCACTGGAGACGTGCAGGCACGCCGGGACAGAGGCTGGGAAGAAACCCTTCTGCAGCACTTCAGAGAGCTGGGCCTTATCAGATCCTACAGCCCGACATCCAGCAAGCCAAGCTCAGCTCTTGGTGGCTTTTAAAGAAGAAAAGGAAAGCAAAGCGGCGCACTGAACGCAGGCACCTCTCACCCGCACGCCCCTGCCCTTCCCCCTCACATCTGCACAGCTCTGCGAGCGCCGTGTCAGTTTATAGCAAAGTCACAGAAAGTCCCCACACTTCCCCCTCTTTAAATCCAGCCTCTGGTATCTCCTGATCTCCCACTTGCTTGGCTCAGGCTGCGCTTGCCAGGCTGTCTGTGACGATGCTGCGTGGCTGGGATGGGAGGGAAGAGCCTTGGCTCCAGAGGGGAGCTCACACTCCCAGCTGAGCTCTGCAGGTGTCCCACCAGCAAACCCCTCCCAGCCACAGACTCTGAGAGGCTTTGACCCCTCTCTGCTCTCTCCACATCCAACCCCACTGTCCTCTCCAAGCTCTATAATCCCCAGACCTCCAGGGATGTGAGAGTCCAAACTGAGGGAAAGTGTGCTGGCACCAGAGAGGAAAACTTGGGGAGGATGAGCCCAGCAGAAAGCAAAAACCCAGCGGTATTCTGAAAATGTATTTTCCCTGCTGTGTGAAGCAAACCAAGGAAACCTCAAAGCAAGATCATAAACGATCTCTTCTCATCTCTGTGTGTCCCCAGACCTCAGGCACCTCTGCGTTATGCAGGGCCTTTGGAGTTGTGAGCAGCATCTGTCACGTGGTGCTTTCTCCAGGGGAAAAGTGTGTGCACTGAGGTGCCTTGTTTTAGCCCACATTTTATTATTTGACTACACATTTAAGCACAGAAGAAGAAAAGTAGGGTTATGTTTCACCTTTAGCAAATTTTTTGGGGCAGAGCTTCGCAGGAAAGCCAAAAGGACTTCAAAGACCAAGTTCCCCAGAAATCTAATGAAAATTGAATTCCCTTCCTCTTTCTCAGCACAAACCCTATCCTGTGGTGGTATCTGGCATGTGACGGGGAAAATCCTGAAAAAATCTATCAAGTGATCTCTATGCTGATAATGTTTTTAGAGATTATTCAGCCGTGCAGCCCCACCAAGGGCTCCATGTGCCTGTGTCATGCTGCACTGTGGTTGCTCCGGTGCCCGCGCTGTGAACGCGGGCACAGCCCCGTGGGCTTTGCCAGCCTGCAGCAAACACCCTCCAGAAGGGGCTGGTTTGTGGGGAGACCCAGCAATTACCAGCAAAACCCCCCAAAGCCCTGAAAATATCCTGCTGAAAAGAAAGTGGAAATCTTGATGCAAACGTAAGTCAAGGCAAACACAGGGGTGGTGGGATCAGGGCTCTTCCCAGCTCTCCCAGACACTCTCCAGTCTGTGTCCCACCCCGTCCCCACGTGTGGGAGCTGGCAGCCCCAAACCCTGTCAAACAAGGCAGAGAATGAGTTAAAAACGACCAACTTGGCCTGCCAGCCCTCTTTAGCTCAGGCTGTCTCCCCAGGACTTCCTGCCGCTTGTCACTTAGGGGTGGGGACGTCAGACTTTGTCACGCAAGAGAGAATCGCTGTTAATGGGTTTCTTTCATCAGAACAACCTGAGCTTTTTAATTTCTGCAGCGGTTGGCTTCATTAAAAGCCTTTCCCCATCTGCCCACAGCTGTCACGGAGAGGAAACCAGTGAACAATAGCTCATACCTTAGAGAACGGGAAGGTGGTTTCTACCTTCACCCAAGCACTGACTCAAAGCCTCCCGAAGCCAGTGGGCGGATTTTCACTCAACTTCAAACAGCCCCAGCCCTCATCCCAAGAAATCTGTCTGAGAAGCCTTAATCACCCTAACCCATGAATTTTGGGGCACAAAAGGCACTGTTGGGGTTGGAGGTTCTGCACTGCATTTCCATCCGGGCCAGCACTGGCTTGCAGGTCATTATTTATGGAAACAGCAGAGCCCACCATGATCAAATGGTGGCAGCTCCTGACCCTGGGCACTCCTTGCCAGCAGCACCAGGGTTTTAATGCTGGCTCGGGTTTCAGACTCGGTTAACTCCAGTATTGAACACGACATGATGTAAACATTGACAGATCACCTACGATCCTGATGTAATAACAAGATCTGTATCAGCATATCAAACAAACCATCCCATTGAACACTTCCCAGCTGGAAGGGCCGACGTGAATTTGACACTTTAGGCCAGTAATAAGAAGCATACTGGAAGTTTTGGGTGTTTCCTTGGAATGCAGACAGCGAAACAGTGTGTGCCACACGAGCTCAGGCCCTCAGAGCTATGATTTAAAGACATGTTTTCTGCATTAAAATATTTCAAAGACCAAACAGAGCCTGCTCTTCCTTCTAGGAGTGTGCAACCTGATGTGGCTTCCCAAGCTGGGACCAGGATGAGGTTTCCAGGCTGTGGAGGGGGAGTTGCAAAAAGCAGCTGATTTCCTCAGATTATTGAGATGCAGAATATAAAGCTGATCAAAGGTAGAAAGGGGGTCCAGGAACTTCATGGCTCGAGTGACACCAAAACCTCCGAGCTGCGAGATTTGGTTCAAAATGTCACTCTCTGGGGTGAGCGGGAGCCCCAGTTCCCTGATTTCTCTGTAGATGGAGTTAGATGAGAGCTGAGGAGCTGCACAGCCTCCTCCCACCCCTGCTGGGCTCAGAGCAGGGTGTCACGCTCATCCCCAGCCCCCGGCTCAGCCCCGTGCTGCCGGGGGCCGGGAGAGCAGATGTTGGGAAGTGGCTTGGCCCTCCCCAGGAGCCTGGCTGCGGAATGCTGGCGGCGAGCTGGAGCGGAGGAAACGCCGAGGGACGTTCATGAGCACACACACACACACACTGCAGAGCATTGCCTCAGCTCCAGACAGGAGGAGACGAGAGTCAGGAGAGAGTGGCATGGGCTGGCACAGCAGCTTGAGCCACACTCAGCCTCCTCCAAAGCCTCCAAGCTTCCCCCTGGCATTCCACCATCCTCCCACCAAGGCTCAGCCCAAATATTCCCAGTCTAACTCCAGGGCTGAGCAAAGCTCACCAGGAGCAGTCCCTGCACATAAAGCCATGGCTCAGTCTCTACATGTCCATGAGAAGGGACCACAAGAAAGGAATCAGCAGTGGATAAAACTCCATCTCAATGTGCAAAACACCTTTCAAAGCCCTCCCATAGCCCTCGAAATAGGTACTTCAGAGAGACACGCCAGTCCTCTGCAGAGGCTGGAATTTTTTCCCCAGTCTGAGTCTCAGCTAGGCTATCAAGTCCCAGCATGTGCTCCAGAAAGAAGCCACATGTGAAACTCCTGTGTTATGGGAACAGCAGTCCTGTCCCTTGCAGCAGATGCTGGGCTGGTTTCATCTTTGCACACCTCTAACACAAGGCAAGAACCTCGCTCAGGTTCTCCCTGGAATCCCACCTCCAGCTCTTGACCCACCATGGGAAATGAACCGCCAAGAACTGCCAGGGAAGGAGGGAGGGGAGGACAGTGCAGAGCTGGGAGCTGGAAGGGAGCTGGAAGGGACTCAAACGTGACGCAGGATGACGGAGGCGCCCTCCGAGCCCCAGCGAGCGCCAACCCCTCTGCTAAAATCAGAGCCCAGGAGTTCACAGGAGGGAGCAGGAGGGAAATGTTGGGAGGCACCGTCCCTTGTGCTGCCGAACAAAGTCAGGCACAGATAACTCATTATTCACATGTTTGAAGTTGGCCTGCTTACGCCATTTGGAAGGAGAATCAGTCACGGCCGGGCTTTGCTTTGGTTTCCTCTGGCTTTCGTGAGACACTGCTGCTACTGTCTTTCTGCAGCTCGGGGAGAAAGGGGAGTGTGGCGCAATGCGCCCTGGCTCGCATGTCCTGGCACAGCGTTCACACCAACAACCAAAGGAAAATAATATTTAAAGGGGTGGGGGAGAGAATTAGGAAGGGGGAAAAAAAAAAAAAAACCCAAGAAAAAAAGGCTGCTAATTTATAAAGCTTTTTTAGCTGGTGGTGGTCTGAGATGAATTGGCTGCCTCTAAAAGGATGAAAATAAATATCCCTCTTTTTGAAGGAAATAGGCTGGCTCCGGGCCAGCTGGCAGGAAGCACAGAGATATGTTGCATTTACAGTAGGTTTTTTAGTGTCTGAAGCTCCAGCAGCGGGAGAGATGTTCGTTCTAGGCAGGCTGGGATTGATTAGAAGGCTTTGGGAGCCCCTGATCTCCTCTCAGTCCTGGGTTAGTGCTGAGACCTCGCCTCTGCCTCTCTCCCTGCCCACCCTGTGCCCACCCTGGCAAGTCTCTGATAAACCCTGTCGGGGCCTTTGATTGTGCTGGGAGACCCCAGAGCTGAGCCCTCTGGAAGGAAAACAAAGCAGGGCATTAATTTAAGCAGAAATCCAGAGTAAAGCTTCCAAAATCTCCGGGGATGCAGGAGCTGTGGCCCATTCCCAAATCAAAGGGAACATCACGCCCGAATTTCCACGCAACTGCAGCTCAAATGCCTGAAGGACACAGAATCCCTATTCCCAGGGTTTCAAGAGTCTTTCTGGATTTGCAAAAATATTTGAAGCCCTTCAGAACACAGGGAAAGCTGAGGGTACTCTCAGCAGTGGGTAAAATTCATCAGGTTTAAGCATTCAGCCCACTCGTGCCTTGCTGAAAATCCCCACCAGTGCTTTCCTGCTTTTTTCCATCCATAAGAACTCTAAAAATCTGCCCCTGAGACTGCAGAGCGAACAGGGTGGTGGTTAAAAGTTGTGATTTACTGATATGAAAGCTGCAGCCCAGGTGTCACAGCGCAGCAGGTGGGTGCACATCTGCGGGAAATCGGGCAGCTTTCAGAAAAGGGTGCAAAACCCACCAGCCCCGACGGCCTCTCTGCACTCACTCCCCATTCCAGGAAGGCAAAATTCACTTATGGGCTGTGAGCTGGTTCTCATGGAATCGGGCAAACTCCCTGATTCCAAGATTTCTGAGCTGGGTGCTGGGAGGAAGCAGACAGATCTCAAGGACATCCAGCTGGTATTGCCTCAGCCCCGGCTGAGATCAGATTTTCAGATTCCATAGATCCATGGAGAGATGCCAGTCTCAGTGAGCTCCTGCTGCTATCTAACGACCTGGACTGGGACCTACCAGTAGAGCTGGTTTCTCCCAGTTCACAACCTGTTCCATTAGGGCAAGCACATCAAATTCCTTGGGGTGACACTGGTTGAGGACACTGTGCCTGGGATGGGGAGGACCAGCTGCTGGGCTCAGCCCTGTGCAAGGAATGTGCCGTGGTTCAGCTGATGGAGCTGAGATGTCCCTGGTGCTGTGGGGAGGGAGCAGCAATCTGCCAGCCCGGCCTGTGCTGTCGGGAGCAGACCCAAACTTTCCCAAGGTGTGAGGATGCTGAGTGCTGCTCTTCCCCTTCGACAGAGCTGGAGCTGAGCCCTGGCATTTGAGCACTGACCCCCTCGATCCCAGCACTGAGCTCCAAGCTCCAGCTCCAGAGCCTGGCTGGTGTTATCCTGCTGGATAATTACAGCTCCTGCCGAGCTTTGCACTGGAAGGAGGAGCCCCAGAGCGATGGCACCTGCACAGCACCCTCATCTTCATCCTCATCCTCCCTGCAACGCTGCTCCCCAAAGCCAAGGGAGCAGAGCTGACCATGAGGAAAGGGCTTCCCTGCTCCCACATCTGATTTGGAATGGGGAGCCTCCCAGCACAGAGGCTCCCATCCCACTGCCACCATCCCCGGAGGCTGGGAAGGGCACCAGGGGCACTCCCTGCTCGCTGTGTTCCTCTTCTTCCTCGCCTCTCCGCCCTGCTCCCCCTGCAGCACGCAGAGACACTGGAAAGAGTAAGAGAAAATAATGCAAACTCATGTCTGAGCCCCTTCCGCTGCAGGAGGTGATTTATCTCTGCCTGGCTGCAGGACAGGTGACTGCGCTCCGGCAGCGGAAGAGAAGGGTCTTAGGAACTAAATTTCATTTCACTCTGAGTCAAATCCTCTTCCTCCCTCCGCCACATCATTAAAGTGATTGGTTGCACTGATAAGCCCTTTCAGGAGGGAGAAACAAGATGTGTCCTGCCTGACATCTGATGTGATCTTGTGGGTTTGGTTGGTAGTTCTGGTCCTTTAGCTGTTGTCTTCCCTGAAATGAAACTTGCCTTTTAGCACTGGCTATTTTTTTTCCCCCCCTCTCTCCTTTCCAATCCGTCACCCTTCACTCTGTCCTCCCGAGCTCCTGAATCCTGCCCGAGGGAGCTGGGGCCACGCTGCTTGAATAACCCTGCAAATCCTCCCTGCCAGCCCCCTCCACGTCCCCTGCTGCCCCCCAGCAATTACAGACAGGGAAACTGAGGCGCGGGGAGAAATGCTGCTCCTTTGCCAAGGAGTGAAGCTCACCAATGGCCTGGCTGCAATGCTCACAAAAATTCCCTTTTGGTGCCACCTGCATCCCAGCCCAGCCCACTCATCCTCCTGCACAGCTCCCTTTGGATCACGCTGCTGGATCCAGCAGGAATTTCTTTTGTTGTGTGTTTGAACTGTATTTGCATTTCTTTTGCTGTGTCTTTGAACAGCCCCTGACACAGCCCAACAACACCCTCCTGGAAAAAACCTTCAACTTAATCCCCCAAACATCCCTAAATGACCACCAGATCCCACCAGAAAACGCTTTTGATCAGTTTCATCTCTCCCAAATACAGGATCGATGCCCATTTCTCCGTTCTGAGTTATTTCCAAAGCCACCCCAGGGCCAGGTTTGCCTCTTCAACCCCAGCCGAGAACCGTGCCCTGGGGTTTTCCCAAAGCTTTCAAAAGCAGGAGGTGTTGCAACCAATCCCAACAAAGATTCCTTTGTAGGATGCAAGCAAAAATCATTTCCCTGTTCTGACTCCCAATATCGCTGCACTTAGAAAATATTGGTTGTTTTTAAGCGAAATTATTTTGAAGTTGTTACGCAGCAGGCGATTGGAAAAGAGAGGTGGAATTTACTGCATGTGGCAAATACAATAATTAGAGGAGTGCATTTACTGGAGCCCAGATAATTTCAGCTGCTCTGTTATTCCTTTTGAGGCCGGATTACAGCAGCACCAAAGGCCCTGGCGATGCAGACCCAGTGCCTGGAGCCCTTTCAGGCAACTTTCATCCCTGCTCTGCTCTCTCCAGGGAATCCTCCGCATCCTGGTGTCCCCTGGGACATCCCCGTGTCCAGCTGAGATCCCCGCTGGGGTTGGGGGGTCTTGCACAGCCCCAGCACAGAACGCAGGGCCCGGCTGGTTTTGTCCCTGAGGGGTTTTTAGCCGCGATTGCCCCCGGCAGGGTTGGCTGGGGTGGGAAGGCGAGGAGGGGATTTCGCATCATCGCCTTCCCCGCGCGCACGGGCGGCGGCCCCGCTCCTCGGCGGCAACGCGGAGCTGGGATCAAAACGAGCTGGAGATGGGAGCACAGGCAGGGAAACCTCCTGTGCACCAAGCGCCGATCTGCAGAGGCTCCTGCAGGAACTGGGGAGCCCCGAGCCTCCCCCAAAGGCTCCTGCAGGAACTGGGGAGCCCCGAGCCTCCCCCAAAGGCTCCTGCAGGAACTGGGGAGCCCCGAGCCTCCCCAAATGCTCCTGCAGGAACTGGGGAGCCCCGAGCCTCCCCAAATGCTCCTGCAGGAACTGGGGAGCCCCGAGCCTCCCCAAAGGCTCCTGCAAGAACTGGGGAGCCCCGAGCCTCCCCAAATGCTCCTGCAGGAACCAAAGCCCTTCCACTCCTCCAGCAGGGCTGGATCAGCGCAGGGAGCAGCAGACACCCACGGGCTGCACAGGTTCCATCCCACAAAACCAGAGGCTGGAGCGTGGCTGGGAGTATCCCGAGGTCTCTGAGCAGCACCAGCCCAGGAACAGCCACGGGATAGCCAAGGATATCCCAGGGGAAGCACACAGGAGGTCCCTCAGCAGCAGCAGCAGCGATGCCAAAGCTCCGGGATGGGCACACAGAGTTTCCTCAAACACCCTCCTCCGACAGCCTCAGCCCTGCAGAGCTCAGGCAATAGGGAAGCCATAAAGGGCCACTCAGGATTTCCTCCTTTTCCTCACCAGGGAAGAGGACAGGGCTCCAGAAGTGGGAAATCAGCTTGTTTTAAGTACTGAGTATTAAATTAGAGCAGATTACAGCAATTTAACATGGACAAATCACCGTCCAGGAAGAGCTGAGGACATTTATTTATTGAAATTATCTTGGATCGATTTTGTTGCCTTTTTTTTTTTTTTCTCCTATTTTTTCCTTCTTTTTGCCATTTCCCTTTTTTTCCCCCCCACTTATTCCCAGACAATCTGGGAACTGTCTGTGTATTTATTTCTAGCTAAGGACAAGCAGGGGAATAAAACAAAGACCTCAATAATACCCAAAACTATCACCCCACGGGAGCACTTCAGCACTGAGTCTGCTTTTAATTACAGAAAACATCTCCAGCTCAAGTTTTACGCAGCCCCATGAGGGAGCCTTTTGGCCAAGATAAAGATCTGGAATTGGACAATACTGGCACAACCCACCCCTGTCCTTGGTCTCCACTCGAGCTTCTGAGAGGCACAAGACTCTTCAATAACTTATTTTCCAAGCACTTCCCAAATCTCCAAGGATAAATGTGCAGAAAGCACAGGATCTCTGCCTCGAGGTCCAAAAATTGCCTGTAGGAATATGGGAACAGAGCATCATTTTGCCCCTGCTCCTCTTTGCCTCTCATCCCATAACCCCAACTCCATCTTCCTCATCCTCAGCTATTTTAGACTGTCCCCACTGACCACACTCATCTGCCACTCAGTAAATCCCAATTTCCCTGTGTCCCTGGATTGGGAGAATTTTATTTCAGCATCTCTGGGTTCCTGGAGCTGCTGTCCCACAGACATCCCCCATCCCATCCCAACCTTCCCACAGCGCTCCCAAACCCTGCAGAGCTCTGCCAGCTCCCCACCTCCTCTCAGGGCTGCCTCAAATCATAACAAAACTAAGGGAAAATCTGTTTTTATCTCCTCTGGGGAGAAAACACAATGTGGATTTACACAAATCCCCTTGGAGCACAGGTCCAGGCCACAAAACACCCCAAAGCAGGGCGGCCAAAATCCCCCCAGGGATTCCAGGGGTTCCCAGCCCTGCACAGATAATTCACTTTTCTCAAAGGTAACAGGAATGTTTCTGTTTCATATTTTCCTCTTTTTTTCCCCCCAAAACAAAGAGGGAAGCCCTAAGAGATGCTCCCTTTGTTACAAGCAGTAACCAGAGGTCAGAAATCTCACCAGAAACCACTGCTTTTAAAGAATCCGAAACTCAGCACGGAAACAACCAGCTCTGCAATCTAATAAAGAGGGCACTTTGTACTTTTGGTGGCATTTAAGCCATGAAGGCAGGAAAATAGGATGCTGCTAACCAGGTACAATATTACACCTCATTTCCTCTCCCTCAGTAAAACAGAGTTTCAGTTTTGTTATTTCTGGGAATAAATCTCAGCCTCAAGAAATGGGGACGGCAGTGGAGGGTCACTCATTTTTCAAGCACAATCCTGTGCTTCCTTTTTCTCTCTAGCTTCTACTAGGAATAAAAGGGGGGGAAAATCCCTTCTAGTGGAAGGTGTGGGTTGGAATAATGTTGTTTTTAAGGTCCTTTCCAACCGTGTGATTCTGTGAAAGACCTCGCGGCACAGACTCCTGGGAGCCCAGGGGAAATGGATTCAGATGCGCCCTCAGTCAATAAATAAAGAGGTGAGAGAGGCTTTTGCAGGGTGGTTTGCAGCCACTCTGTGGTTCAGGGAGCTGGGGCCCGGCTGGGTGTGGGCTGGGGGCAGGGTGGGATCGGGGTGTGGGCAGTGGGGCCGAGGTGTGGCCAGGGTGGGTCAGGGCTCTGCTCTTACCCCTTCGAGATGGAGAGAGGAGCCCCAGCGAGCTGAGTGTCAGCCCAGTGAGTGCTGAGGGAACCCTTTCTCCTCCCAGGCAGCACAAACTGGGAAGAGACATCCCAGCAGCCGGGCTGGGGCACCCAGGGCCACGGGCACCCTCCTCCCGCAGCCACCCCTGCACTGCTGTTAACAGAGCCCAGCCCGCTTGGATTTACACACAGGATTTCCCCTTTCCCGTCCATCTTTCTCACGGTTCTTTGCTTTTTTTACCTCATATTCAAGCCAAGAGTTCACAATGCACGAGTTGAGGGCAGCCAGCACCGTGGGGACAGCAATGCCACAAACACCTCCACAGGGGGGACAAGGGGGTGCCACCCCCTGCACACCCCAAACTCCCCATTTCTGCACGCCCCAAATTCCCCGTTTCTGCACGCCCCAGACTCCCCCTTTCTGCACGCCCCAAATTCCCCCCTTTCTGCACCCCCCAAATTCCCCCCTTCCGAGCCCC
>VZSE01006329.1:0-14781 GCA_013398275.1 Promerops cafer
GGCGCTGCCGTGCAGGTAAGACCTCCCCTCCTCGTTCTGGGGGGGCTCCTGCTGCGCCCCCACACCGTGTCCTCAAGCGCGCACATGCCCCCAGGCTGCCGGTGAGCCGCTGGTGAGGATGAGGAGGAGGAGGAGGAGGAGAAGGATGGCGAGGAAGAGGATGACGGGTGGGAAGCGCGGCGGTGGCGGGAGGGGTCGGGAAAAGGGCGTTCGAGGTGACGGGAGTGTGGGAGGACACAGCTGAAGGAGCGCTGCTGCATCCCCCCCTCCTCCCCGCAGCCGCCTGTCCCCCCGGGGACCCGTCTGTCCCCAGCCAGCCCGCGCTGGCACCGAGGAAGGTTCCGGCTCCGTGTCCCTGCCGTGACACCGCGGGCGTTGGGCTGAGGATTTTGGCGACCACAATCCCCAGGTTCGTGGCGAGCTGGGCACCCCCTTCAGGGCGTGCTGGGGACGCCGCTCTGGGCACCGCGCAGCATCTCCGGCCACCGGGGGAAACTGAGGCAGAACATTCCCGGCCGCCAAGGGAAACTGAGGCAGCGAGCAGGGGCTGTCCGTCGCTCCTGTCCCGTGTCCCCGCACCAGGATCCGTGTCACCGCATCACCTGCCCGTCACCATGGCTCCCCGGCGGCGGGGCACCCCGGGAGCGCGGTGGGGCCACCGGAGGGGCCCGGGCTGAGCGCAGGAGCCCCCGGCTGCTGCCAGGTAGGTGCTGCCAGGCGTGCGGGCAGCTGCCAGCGCTGCCTGCGCGACACGCAGGTGACAGCGCGCTGCCCGTGTCCCTGGCTGCCGTCCTAAGCCCTTGGCCCCGCGGTGAGCTTTTAATTACATCAAGGTATTTGAAGCCGGTTCCTGGCGCTGGGTAAACAGGAGTCCCGGGCACGTGGAGGGGGGGCCAGGGGCTGGCACAGGACGGGCACGGTGCCCCCGCACCGGGGCTTGCCGGGACGGCTCGTCCTCCCCCGGGGCGGGAAGGAGGGATGCGGGGACGGCAGCATCCGGCAGCATCCATCGCCTCCGGGTCCTCCTGCGTCCCCCGCGGCAGCGCCCGGCCGCGCGCGGGGCTGGCACAGGGGCATGGGGGACACCGGCAGAGGTGGGTTGGCGGCGCCATCCCGCGGTGCCCTCTGATGAGCCGCTTCTTCTCCTCGCTCCGTCCGTCCCGAGCTTCACCTTGAGGGCGTGCGGCGCCCGGGGAAGGGGCGACCTGGGCTGGGGAGGGCGCGCTGGGGGTGCCGGGGAGCGGCCTCAGCCCGGGGGGAGCGGCTCGTCCGTCCCCGGCGGCGAAGCGAGCGGGATTAGCGATGCTTACTCACCTCCCTGGGGAAAAGCGGGAGATTAGGGTCGGGAGAAGTGTCCGACCCTGCGGCGGCGGCGCCGGACGGGGCCGCTGAGGCTGCCCGGATTCGGGACCGGGACCGGGTGGCTGCCCAGGCCCCGCCGTACCGGCAGCCAGGGCTGGAGGGGAGCGCAGGCTGCCAGAGCAGTTGGGCTGTGGCCCTAATTCCCAGAAAGCTGCTCGTGTGGGAGTGAGTGTCCTCCCGTGCCCTCCGCTCCGCCGCAGCCTCCAGACTCCTGAAGGTTTGACGTGGGGTTTTTTTTCCTTTTTCTTTTTTTTTTTTTTTTTTTTTTTTTTTCTTTTTTTTTTTTTTAATTTAAGCGCCGGGTGCAGATTAACAAAAGCTCTCGCGGCCATCGCGCCCGGTGCTCGGCACGGGGGGGGATCGGGGCTGCTTCCTCTGCCGGCGCCCTCAGCTTCCTCACCTGCGCCGCGGCGGAGGCAGGTAGGTGCGTGCCGGGCTCTGTGCCGGGGCTGGGAGGAGGAGGGAGGAGGAGGAGGAGGAAGAGGAAGGGCTGGGGTTCTGTGTATGCACTCCGGGCAAGCCGGAGCGGGGATCCATTTTGCATGAGGAAAAAGCCGGATTTTGGGTTCTTCCCCAGGCAGAGGCGGCTCGTGGGTCTGGGGGTGCGGAGCCCGGTCCTGGCGGGGCTGGAGGTGCCCCGGTCCAGGCAGGTGCTGTGGGCACTGGGATAGGGCTGGCAGGCTCCTGGGCTGCCGGGACATCAGCAGAGAGGTTCTGGGGTACCAGGACCCTCATCCATCCCCTCCCCCAGTGCTGGATCCTTCTGGGAATCCCCTGTCTGCATGTGTCCCCATTGGGGGTGTCCCAGGGGACACCACGGGGACAGTGTCCCTCCGCCCCCCGTCCTCACAGCGTCCCCCCCGTGCTGTGGCGTGCAGCGGGGCAGGGATGCCAAAGGCTCTAATTTGGGTGTTTCCGGCCTCCCGCGGCGGCGTTCTGGCCAGCACTTGGCTCCCGGGTGCTGCCGTCCCTCTGCTCGCCCTCTGATTTGGGGGAAAACCAAGGATTTTGGAGCTCTGTGCCAAGCCACCAGGGCAGAACCCCCCTCGGGGGTTATCTCCCAGCTGGCGGAACTCAAGCCCAGCCGGGACCCCCCCGGTTCACCCTGGGGACCCTCTGTGGGTCGTGCTGGGACACGCAGGGAGCGGAGGGACCCGGGCCAGGGGCCGGGGCTGTGGGGGCAGGCACGGATCCTGCTCCTGGGACGGGGGAGCAGCGGCTGAGCCCCAACAGAGCGCCCCACAGCGTGGCTACCCCGTGGGGACTGCACTGGCCCTGGGAAGGCTTCACCAGGGCCTCAGGCTCCCTGGCACTGCGAGGGCAGCGTGGCGTGGGGAGGGGACAGTGCCCAGGGATGCTGCCCCAGTGCATGGTGGGAAATTCCCTGTTGTCCCTCCATCATCCCCCTGCTCCCTGCTCTTTGCCCCAGCAGTGGCTGCCATGGACCCTCCTTGGGGCTTTCAGCGTGGTGCATCCATCCCTGTCCCCACCTGTCCCCTCCCTCGCGACATTCCCGACATCCCCGCGCACCCCCGGACCCCCCCCGGCCACGCCAGGACGCTGCAGACCCTTCCCTGGGGTCCCTCCCGGCTGCCAGCTCCGTCCCAGCCCTTCCGGATCCATCATTCCTGAGGAACGGAGGGAGGGAACGGGAAGAGTTTGTCTTTCAGCACCTTCTCATCGCAGGCAGGCGCGGGCTCTCCCTCGCCCCGAGCCCTGTCTGGGTCCCCTCCCTGTTCCCTGGCACCCACTGGGTGCAGCGAGCAGCACCCGGGCGCCGCGGCCCCCCAGACCCGCCCCTCCTGGGCGAGCAGGGCTCGGGGGGGGTCCCGCTATGGCTGGACCCACGCTCGCCATGGGATGGGACCACCTGGCTCGGCCAAGTGACCCCGGTGGCACGCGGCGCCCCGAGCCGTGCCCAGCAAGGGTTAACCCCGCTCCCAGCGGGACCAGACCGCAAGGAAGCTGCTGAGCTGGAGGCAGCCCGTGGTCGGCTGCTCGTGGCGCTGCTGGGCTCCCGCGGGCCCTGGCCTGCCCTCACCCCTTCTCCCGTGCCCCCAGCCCGCCTGCCGAGCCGTGCCGAGCCGTGCCGAGCCGTGCCGAGCCGTGCCGAGCCGTGCCGAGCCGTGCCGAGCCGTGCCGAGCCGAGCCGGGGCAGCCGTGCCGAGGGATGCGGTTTATGTAAGGCGGGCACGTCCCGGGGACACACGCGGGTTACATAAACCCGCACGGCGCTGCTGGCATCAGCACCAGCTCCCCGGGAGCCCAGGAATGGGGGGTCCACCCGGGACACCCCCCTGGATCTGCTCCTCGCTCTCCAGGGCTTGTCCGCAGGAACGGGCGGTGGGTGCTGGTGGGTTTGGGGTCGGGGTGTCCTGGTGCTGGGGGTCCTGGGGCTTGGGGACAGTGTGGGGGGCATCCACAAGGCCTCAGCTTTTGCCTGGTGGGCTGCAGGGCACAGCTGGGATCTGTGTAACCCTGGTGGGCACAGCTGGGATCTGTGTGATCCTGCTGGGCACAGCTGGGATCTGTGTGATCCTGGTGGGCACGGCTGGCATGGGTGTGATCCTGGTGGCCTGCAGGGCAGGGACGAGTGGTCCCTCCTCATCCCTGGTCATGGTGGCACCATCAGGATGCTGTCACAGCATCCCTGTGCCCCACACGGCCCCTCTGCACCCCTTGGAGCACATCCTGCTCTTCCCACCTGGCTGCAGGGGGGTCTGCAGGGAGGTAGAGGAGCTCTGCCTTCATCCCGGGCAGCTGGAGGAGGGATGGACACAGCTCTGGACCATGACTTGAGGNGCTGGCATGGGTGTGATCCTGCTGGGCACAGCTGGGATCTGTGTGATCCTGGTGGGCTGCAGGGCAGGGACGAGTGGTCCCTCCTCATCCCTGGTCATGGTGGCACCATCAGGATGCTGTCACAGCATCCCTGTGCCCCACACGGCCCCTCTGCACCCCTTGGAGCACATCCTGCTCTTCCCACCTGGCTGCAGGGGGGTCTGCAGGGAGGTAGAGGAGCTCTGCCTTCATCCCGGGCAGCTGGAGGAGGGATGGACACAGCTCTGGACCATGACTTGAGGCCGGATCCGTAACCTTTGGCCAAAGCCGAAGGGGTTTAGGGTCCTGGGGACGCACATCCTGTAGGATGGCCACATGCTCCATGCTGGACATGTCCCCACCAGCTCCCCAGCACCAGGACAGGGACTTCTGGCCCATCCCGGTGTTTCTCCCATTCCAGTTTCGCCCGGAGCGGGCGGCTGGAGCCTTTCATTGGTGACGGGGCGGCCTTGGCGAACAAAGGGCGCTTTCTTCACCCGCACGGGGCAGAGCACACCTGCCCGCCTTGGCACCGCCGCCGGTGCCCCCGGGGCTGGGCGGCGCCGCCGGCACCGCGCCGATTCCCGGTTCCCGGGCGTCAGCAGCCCCAGCATCCCTCCCGCCCGCCCAGTCGCTGCCGGAGCCGGCGGAGGCTGCACGCTCGTGGGGAGCAGAGCCACTGCCAGCGCCTTGTCCCGCCGTCAGCGCCCCAGGATGCTCAAGGCTGCCTAGAGCCGGGGGAAGGTCCCGCTCGTGCTGCCGCTGCTCCCTGGGTACCCCTGTCCCCGAATCCCAGCCCGCCGGGACCCCCAGCTCGTAGGACGATAGGCAGGAGGAGCACGGAGCCTCCCAAGCCAATGGATCGAAAACTCCAGCTCCAGCACGCGGAGAAGAACATCCCCAGGGCCGCCCGGGCGGCTTTCTGCCTCCTCCAGATCCCGGAGCCGGACCCCTTCAGCCTGTGGGTCTAGGTGCTCCCGCCCGCCCGGCTGCGCCTCTCCGGGACCCTGTGTCACCGGCGGAGACCCCCGCTCGTCCTCGGCACTGGGGTCCCTGATGGACCCTCCAGGTAGCTGTGGGGCAGTGGGCATGCTCGCCGAGCAGCGGGACCAGCTTCGTGTGCTCCGGCTGGGATGAAGGACCGGGGACAATGTCACGCTGGGGCAGCTGGGGGGACGGCGGGGATGGAAGGTGGTGGGGCAGCTTCGGGGCACGGGGGAGCTGTGCTGGGAAAACTCCCTGGGATGGGGCTGGATGGGAGAGCCTGGCTGGGTCCTGCGCCCTGGAGGGATGGGGTGGGTGTCCCCAGGGTGTCGCTGTGCCCCAGGGTGCCCCGGCTGGGACAGGGATGCTTCCCGAGCAGCGTGGGAATGGGGACTTCGCCCTCTCCGGGAAGAGGATGTGACGGGAACAGGCGGCTCTGGGGACACACGCTCCTGTCCTCACCCTGCTCCTGTCCCCATCCCGGCCCTCGGGGGGGCTCTGTCCCACCCCGCAGCAAGGCTGGGACCTGGCTGACCTCGGGTCTGTCCCCCTCGGCTGCTGCAGCTGCCGGGCAGGGCGGGCTGGGGGACACGGATGCGACCGCCGGCGCTGCAGGGTCTGGCTCCGCACCCCGCGTCTGCGTGTGGCCCGGGTCCCGGAGGAGGGTTAATCCTGCAAACCCCCCCAGGCATTTCTCCCAAGAGGCGCCCCTGCGAGCGGGGAGCTCCCCCCTCGCTGGAAGCCCTCCTGGGAAGCGCAGCCCAGCCCTGGCCGGAGGCAAATACCTGCGCGGGGCACGGCCTCCCCACGCTGGGTGCCAGCGGCCGGGCGCGGGGCCAGCCTGGGTGCGGAGGGACTGGTGGGCGCGAGGTGCGTCCCGGCCGCCAGCCCCGCCGGGATGGGCGCAGGAGGGACGGGATGGGACGGGGACACACGCCCCAGACACGTGTCCGCCCGGATCGCGCATCCCGACGGATGCCGCGGGGCTCGGGAGCCGGGGATCCCCCCGCCATGCCGGGGAGCCTCCCGCCAAACACGGGAGGATGGAGCGGGGGGGTTGAAGGCAGCCGCCCAGCAACACCCCCAAGCATCCCCGTGCCTCAGTTTCCCCGCGGCGCTGCCCGGGGCAGGGGTGGGTGCTGTTCCCCACTGATGTCCCTCTCTCTGCCCGCAGGATCCGGCCTGCCCGGGACGGCGCTGAGCACCACATGAGTGTCGGAGCAGCATGGCCAGCGACGCGAGGATGGGGGAGACCCCGGCGCGGTGGAGAAGAGCCCCGGAGGCAGCGCAGGACTCCCGGGGGATGGAGAGCAGCGGGATGGTTTTATCCCGAAGCGCCGCTGCCGAGCTGGGACTCCCGGGCTACCCGGAGCCTGGCAAGCTGAGCTACGCCATGGAGAAAGGATGTCCCTGGAGGGGCTCCGAGGGATGTTTGGGACCCGTCCGGGAGCTCGCCGGTGGCCGCCTGGGCTGCCCCTACCCGCCGGCCCCGCCGTGCCTGCGGGACGCCCTGTGCCGCCCCAAGGACGGAGCCGAGCTGCCCCCGCTGCTGCCGCCCCGGAACGGGCAGCCCAAGGCGGGCTGGGGGGAGCCCTGCAAGGAGCGCCCGGGGCCGCGCTGGGCGGAGGCCGTGCTGGCCCCGCTGGCCCTTTACAGCCACGCGTACCACCGCTACCCCCTGCCCGTGCCGGGGCTGGACACGCCGCGCCCCGGCACCGCCGGCAAGCCCCGCACCGCCGCGGGGGACGCGGCCGGAGACCCCCCGGCTTTCCGCCACTGCCCCTTCCTCGTGGAGGCCAAGCACAGCCCCTTCTTCCTGTCCTCGCTGCTGCCCACCGGACCCCCGGCCGAGCCCCCGTTCGGCGGCGCGGGGACGGAGGGGCCGGGGGCGATGGGCGACGGGCGGTTCGCCGGCGTGGACTGGCGTCTGGGCTCCTACGCGCCCGCCTGGGGACAGCCCCTCTACCTGGGAGTCCCGCCGAGGTGCAAGGCGGCTCTGCCCCCCTTCGACGACTGCTCCAGCTCAGGGAACAAGGTAGGACACCTCGGAGAGGCTCCGGAGCGAGGATGCTCGGCGGTCCCGGTGCTCCCCGGAGGTGACAGCGGCTCCAGCCTCACCTGAACCCGGCTGGGAGCGGCGGGTTGCGAAAGGCGATGCTGGCACCCGCACCCAGGGCAGGGCCCGGCAGCAGCCCCGAGGGGGCACAGCCCTCTGCTCCCCGCTACAGCTCGGCACGGGGGGTCCCGGCCCCCCGAGCGCTGGGACAATGCGCCGCCGGGGGGATGCTGCGCTCCGCGGTGTCCCTGCGGGTGATGCCCCCCCCGGGCTGAGTCACGGCGGCGGGAGCCGCGGCACGGGGGCGGCGGGAGGCAGCGCTGCCAGCCCTGGGCGCGCCCGTCGCACCCCGTGCCGCTGCGGCTCCCCATTCCTTTCCCACGCTGGCAGCGGGGGACACGGGCACCCCAGAACCCAGCACCGGGCACTGGGAAGCACCGGGCGGCTGCCAAGCCTGGCAGGGGTGTGGGGAAACTGAGGCAGGGGAACGGAATGCTCCCCAGTACCCCCTCGCAGGGATGTGGGTGACAGAAGCGGGACGGGGACCCCCACCTGGGGTGACACCAGCCCCTCTGCTCCCTTCCAGGAGTTTTACGCGAAGAAGGAACCCGGGTTCCACCCCTCGACCAAGAACCACGCGGCGTCGCAGCTGCTGGGCAAGAGCCAAGCAGGGCAGGACAGAGACGGGGAGGGGGAGCCGGCGGTGCCGGAGCTGCCGGGAGCCCCGTGGAGGGATGGCCGGGCGGGGGGCAGCTCGGCGGTGCCCGCTCCCCATCCCCGCACGCCTCCCCCCAGCGCCAGCCACCCCCTCTTCCTCCTGCAGCTCGGCTCGGGGGGCTGCGGGGGGCCCTGGGTGGGCGCACGGCCCCACGGCGCCGATTTTTCCATGGACACGGGGCCGGGCCGGCCCTCGGAGCCCAAAGATGAGCGCCTGGGCTACCAAAGCGCCCAGCCGGGCTCGCCCCGGGGATGCGGGGAGCCCAATCCCTCGCCTCTGCTCGCGGACGGGCACTACGCAGCGGCTCTCGCCAAGCCGGAGCCCCCCCCGGGCTGTCTCTGCCCCACCCCGGGCTGCGATGGGTGCCCGGGGGTGGGCTGCGGGGTGTCCAACCCCTTCGAGCCCACCCTGGGCATGGCCGGGGGGCGTTTTCCGTGCCCCCCCAGCAACCACACCAAGCTGAAGAAGACGTGGCTGACGCGGCACTCGGAGCAGTCGCTGCCTCGCTCCAAAGCTTCCCGGCGGGATGGGGGTCCCGAGCCCCCCGGGGAGGGCAAGCGCTCGGGCAAACGCCCCCACGGCACCGCCGATGGTCCCTGCGCTGCCAGCGAGGGCGCCGGGGCGGCCAAGAGGGGCACCAAGGCCAGCGCGTGCCCGGGTGATGGCACGGAGAGCGCGGGGGACCCCGAGGAGAGGAGGATGGAGCTGGGAGACGGAGGTGAGGATGCACAGGGCGCTCAGCGGGGCCGGGGAGAGGGCGCGGGCAGCGCTCCCAATCCCAAGGGAATTTTGCATCCCGGTTCCCGGCGCCCACAACACGAGCTGGGAACACGTGTGGGCTGTGGAACCTGCTGTGCTGGGGTTTTTCCCGGCGTGACTGGGTCTGGCAGCGATTCCCAGGGTGGGCACGGATCGAAATGTCCCTTCGGAGCAGCGCGGCACCCTCGGGTGGGATGCCCAGAGGGTGGAAATTCCCCTTCGGGGCAGCGTGGCACCCTCGGGTGGGATTCCCGGGGCTTGGAAGTGCTGAGGCTGGGTCAGTGACTCCTCGGGGAGGTGTTGGCATCCCGGCTCTGACCTCTGCCGAGCTCCAGCCCTACTTTCCAGCCCTACTTTCTGGCCCAGTTTCCAGCCCCCGCCACAGCGTGCCAGTCACAGGATCCCAGAATCCCGGAATGGTTTGAGTTGGAAGGGGCCTTAAACCCCATCCAGTCCCAACCCCCTGCCACGGGCAGGGACACCTTCCACCACCCCAGGTTGCTCCAAGCCCCGTCCAACCTGGCCTCGGACACTTCCAGTCCCTCCCAGCTGGTGTGGATGGGGCTCCGCAGTGTCCCCAAGCACTTCCCGTGTCCCCAGAGCCGCCGAGCCGCGCGGGGGAGCCGCGGTGCCTGCAGAGCCGGCCCTGCTCGGCGCTGCCCCCCGGCATCCCCCGCTGCTGTGCCTGTGCCCCCCGCGCCGGGGGGGACCCCGAGGGCGAGGAGGATGAGGAGGAGCCCCCCGAGAGCACCTGCAGGCTGATGCACTTCCGCAGGTGAGCCCGGGGTGAGCTCACAGGGTGGGGGGGTCCAGCAGGGCATGTCAGGGGGCAGTGGAGCATCCCCTTCTTTGGAGCACCCATTTCTATCACCCCACTTTGGAATGTCCCCTTCTGTCACCCCATTTCAGAGTATTTCCTTCCTGTCACCCCACTCCTGAGCGTCTCCACTTTAGAGCATCCCCTCCTGTCACCCCACTTCAGAGCATCCCCTCCTGTCACCCCTCTTTGGGACACCCTCTCTGTCACCCCGCTTCAGAACACCCTCTCCTGTCACCCTATTTTGGAGCATCCTCTCCTGTCACCCCGCCCTAGAGAATCCCCTCCCCTCTCCCCAGTTTTGAGCACGCTCTCCTTGTCCTGCATCCTCTCCCACCACCCCAATTTCTCACCTCTTGTCTCATCACCCCATTTCGAGCACCCTCCCATGCCCCCGGCTCTGTCCCCTCTCCCCGCAGGCTCGCCCTGGGTGACAACGGGGAGCTGAGCGTCGATGGCCTCTGCACCCTGGGGGAGGCCAAGGAGGAGCTGCTGGGAGCGGCCGGCCCCGAGCCGGGGGGCAGAAATGTGGGGAGCAGGAATGTGGGGAGCAGCCTCTGCCTGGCCAAGTACCTGCTGGGGGTCCTGGGGGACCCCTTCTGTGACGCTGTCCGCAGGGACAGGGACACATGGCCGGGAGCCCCCGGCGGGCCCGAGGGTAAGCAGGAGCAGGGTGGGGGTGGCGCTGGGGACACTGGGGACACGCGGAGGCTGAGGCTGTGTTTCCCGCAGGGATGATGGCCTGGAGGCGGGGGGAAGGAGCCCCCCAGCTCTGTGACGCTTGCCAGCGTGGCTTCTTCAACTCCCACTGGAGCTGTGCCAGATGTGGCTTCCAGCTGTGCCCCGACTGCCACCGCAGCAGGCGGGAGGACAGTGGCCCTGGTATGGGGATGGGGAGGGGTGGAAAAGGGGCTGTCAGCCATGGGGGGCTCAGTGGGGACAAACGCACCCTCTCTCTGACACAGAGGGTCCGGTGCTGCCACCTGAGTGCACCCCCGGGCGGGACCACCACGTGTCATCCCTGGTCCCCACGCAGTTCGTCCCCACCTGTGGTGAGTGTGTCCCCCAGCCCCAGAACCCCCCCCTCGGCCACTGCTGGGGGTTGACAGCCCTGTCGCCATCCGTCCCCAGTCCTGACCCGGCTCTGGAAGCTCCTGCACGAGATCAGGGTCAGGTTTGGCATCGAGTCTCACTGTCCCTGCGGGGAGGGCGCTGCGGAGCAGAGCCTGGCGGAGTCCCCGGGCAGGCAGGTACGGGGGGGCTGCGGATGCTGGGGAAAAAGGGGGTGCAGGTGCACCTCAAGTCCTGCACAGGGCGTGTCTGGGGCGTGGGATGTGCCTCCCACCTGGATCCCCACCTGGTCCGGGCTGTTTCAGGAGCCGCCGGGGGCCGCGGTGCCCACCCTGCCACCCCGCAGCCACGGCCCAGCCGACCCCGCCCGGCCCATCAAGGAAGGTAGGGCCGGCTGCGACCCCCCCGCCGCGGGCACGGCCCCGCTCCGGGGGGGTCAGGGATGCTGCACCCCCTCCCCTTTTGGGGTGCTGGCTGGGGGGTGACACGCAGAGGACGGCGTGGGCAACCCTGACCGTGTTCTCCCCCGAGCAGAGAGCCCCGAGGGGGCGCCGCCGTCCCCGGGGCAGCCCCCGGCGCGGGGGGGGGGCGTGCAGACCACGACCCTCTGCGACCTCCTGGCCTCCACCGCCGTGAAGCTGTGCCTGGGGCAGGACGGGGTGCGCATGGCCTTCGCCCCCGTGGCGCCTGCCCTGCCCAGCGTGAGTCCCGCGGCCGTCGGGCCGCCCCGTCCCCCGCTGCCCACCCCGCTCCGGTGGGGCTGGGGGGGTCCGCGTGGGCTGAGGGGCTCCCCAATTGCGTCCCCCTCAGGATAATCGCCTGACCAGCATCCTGGACAGCATCATCGCCCACGTGGTGGAGAGGAAGATCCAGGAGAGGCAGGCGGGGGGCGAGCTGAGCCCGCCCAGCTCCCCGGACCCCCCCGCATCCCACTGCATCCTGGCCCCCAGCGGGCTGCTCTGGCTGCACGACCCCGGCCACGGCAGCAACTACAAACTGTTCCAGGAGCACTGGCGGCAGGGCCAGGTGAGCCCCCCATCCCTGGCTGTGGGGGGACACCCGGCAGCCCCCCAGCTGCCCCGACCGCACTGAGCCCTGGCTGCCCCGGCAGCCCGTCCTGGTTTCAGGGCTGCAGAAGAGGCTGGAGGGGCGGCTGTGGGCGCCAGAATCCTTCCAGCCCTCGGGGGAGGAGGAGGAGGAGGTGGAGGTGGTGAACCTGCGGGCACCGCGGAGCCGAGTCCGGATGAGCAGCCGCGAGTTTTGGGATGGCTTTGCCGCCAGCGCGGGTGAGGGGACGAGGAGTCCGTGGGGTCCCCAGTGTGATTTGGGGTGAGGTGTGAGGGGAGCCAGGCTGTGCACCCCTGGGTCCATCCCTGATGTGACACCGGGCTCCCTCCCACAGCACCCCCGGAGCAGGACCAGAGCAGCGGGGACCTGCTGAAGCTGGAGAGCGGCTTTGGGGACACGGAGCTGGGCCGGTAGGTGACAGCTCAGGGTGGCATCACCCCGATGTCCCCTCCCCACGCCATCTGGGTGCCAGCACCACGGCTGCGCCAGCAGGGCTCAGTGGGGTTGGGGGGGTCCTGAGTGTCACCACACCCCCTGTGCCACAGGGCTACCAACCTGCGGGCCAGCCTGCCCCTGCCCGAGTACTGCGGGGCCAGCGGCCGCCTCAACCTGGCCACCTACCTGCGGGGCCAGCGGGGCCGGCGCTGGCTGCGCCCGCGCGTCCACGTGGCCTACGGTGAGTGCGGTACCGGGGCTTTGGGGGCACCCGAGCTTTGGGGAGCACCCGGGCTTTGGGGGGCACCCGGGCTTTGGGGGGCACCCGGGCTTTGGGGGGCACCCGGGCTTTGGGGGGTACCCAAGCTTTGGGTGGCACCCGGGCTTTGGGTGGCACCCGGGCTTTGGGGGCACCCGGGCTTTGGGGGGCACCCGGGCTTTGGGGGGTACCCAAGCTTTGGGTGGCACCCGGGCTTTGGGGGCACCCGGGCTTTGGGGGCCACCCGGGCTTTGGGGGGCACCCAATCTTTGGGGGGCTGATGCCCGACGCTCACCCCCGCCCCAATCCCGCTTCCAGGTGCGCGTCCGCAGGAGCGGAACGTTGGGACCAAAAACCTGACGGTGGAAGCGGCCGACTCCATCAGCGTCCTGGCCCACGCAGCGCCGGCACCGCGGGGTACAGGGCAGAGTGGGGGTCCCCCCACCGCGATCCCGTGCCCGGGATCCCCCTGACCCCCCTGTGCCCGCAGAGGTGCTCCTGCCGGGGGACGCGGAGGATCTGGACGCGGCGCTGCGGGAGCGGCTCAGGGCCGGCGGCCGGCCCGGCGCCCTGTGGCACATCTTCCGTGCCGAGGACGCCGCGCGGATCCGGGATTTCCTGCGGAAGGTGGGTGCCCCCAGCCCCGGCCCCGCTCCAGCCCCCGGCTCCGCTCACCCCTGGCACCCCACAGGCATCCGAGGAGCCGGGGCGGGAGGGGGCGGCCAAGGCCGAGCCCCCCGGCCGCTACCTGGACCCCGGCCTGCGGCGGCGGCTGCGGGACGAGTGTGGGGTGAGCGGCTGGAGCCTCCTCCAGTTCCCGGGGGACGCCGTGCTCGTCCCCGCCGGGGCTCCCCACCAGGTAGGCGGCCCTGAACCCCTCCCCGAGAGGCTGTGCCAACCCCCTGGGGAAACTGAGGCACGGCAAACCCCGATGTGCCCGGGCAGGTGCAGAGCCTCAGCGGCACCATCAGCGTGGAGCAGCAATTCCTGTCCCCGGAGAGCGCCGTCCGCCTCCGGCAGCTCGGCACCGACCCCGCCGGGACCCCGCGCCAGCTCCGCGCCCAGGTGCGTGTTCCGGGGGAAATTTGGGGGTGCCAGGGTGGGGGGAGCGGTGCTGAGCCCCCTCTTTGCGCCCCCGCAGCTGGACGGGATGATCTTCGCCGCCGTGCGGGAGGCCCTGGCCGTCCTGCGGGGCTGCAAGTGAGGCCACGGCGCGACGGGAGGACACCGGGAGCCTCAGCCACGGCCACGGCCACGGCCGGGACACCGCGGGGAGCCGGGACCGGGCGCCTTCTGCCCCGTGCTTTGCTCCCAGAGCTCCCGGCGGTGCTCGGGGCAGGAGGAATAAAGTGTCCAGAGCACGCCAGGGCCGCTGGCACCACCAGCACCCACCTCGGTGTCTCCCTTTGTCCCCCCTCCATCCCACCGGGGTCAGGGGTGCTCCAGCGGCACCACCAGCACCCACCTCGGTGTCTCCCTTTGTCCCCCCTCCATCCCATCATGGTCAGGGGTGCTCTCCCTTCACCCCCCTCCATCCCACTGGGGTCAGGGGTGCTCTCCCTTCACCCCCCTCCATCCCATCGGGACCGAGGATGCTCCAGCGTCCCCGCCACCATCCCCCACCCCATCCCACCGGGGTCGGGGGTGCNACCAGCACCCACCTCGGTGTCTCCCTTCATCACAGCGAGGTCCAGGGTGGTGTCCCTTCATCCCTCTCCATCCCACTGGGGTCAGGGGTGCTCTCCCTTCACCCCCCTCCGTCCCATCGGGACCGAGGATGCTCCAGCGTCCCCGCCACCATCCCCCACCCCATCCCACCGGGGTCGGGGGTGCTCCGGTGTGCCGGGATGGGGTGAGGCGGCAGAGCCGGGGCTGGCAGCGTGGCACGGTCCCGCGCAGCCCTCGGCAGCTGGCGGCGGGCACCGCTGCCATGAGCTGTGCCCGGGCTCAGCCCCGGCAGCCTCACGCACAGCTGGGAACAGCTGGATGGCGCTGCCCAGAGACCGGGGGACCCAGGGTGCTGCTCCATCCTGGCCGATGTAGGAAAACGGCTGAACACCACCGGGCAATTAGCACGGGGCACTTAATTAACACCGGGCAGTGGGCACTGGGCAATTAATTAACACCGGGCAATTAGCACGGGGCACTTAATTAACACCGGGCGATGAGCACTGGGCAAATGGCGCTGCGCAATGGGCACTGTGCCGTGACAAAAGGCGATGGGCACCATGCGACAACCCCCGTGGAATCCTCACCGCCTAATTAACCCCGCCTAATTAACTCTGCGCCACGCTCCCACGCGGCCCCTTTAAGGCCAAGCCCCGCCCAATGTGAGTGGCAGCAGGATCAGCCAATGAGCAGCGAGCTGCGCCGGGGGCATGGCCAATAGGCGGTGAGCAGGGGGGCGGGGCCGGCGCGGCGGAGCCCCGGCG
>VZSE01006376.1:0-38286 GCA_013398275.1 Promerops cafer
TGCTCACGTTCCCTGTTCCCTGCACGCGTTCCCCGATCCCTGCACACGTTCCCCGTTCCCCGCACACATTCCCCAATCCCTGCTCACGTTCCCCGATCCCTGCTCACGTTCCCCGTTCCCCGCACACGTTCCCTGTTCCCCGCTCACATTCCCCGTTCCCCGCAAACATTCCCCAATCCCTGCTCACGTTCCCCGTTCCCTGCACACGTTCCCTGTTCCCTGCACACGTTCCCTGCCCACGTGGGACTCCTCACAGACGCGGATTTAGCTCAGTTTTTGTCTGGGAATGCACCGAAATCGCTTTAACCGATGCCGCGCCCCTGACACCGGGCTGTGGGAAGCAGGGCAGGGAGAGGGGAGCGGGATGAAGGGGATGAAGGGGATGAAGAGGATGAAGAGGATGTAGCAGCTGCTCCATCACCTCCCACAGCTCCATCACCTCCCACAGCTCCACCCCAAACCCTCCCCAGGCTGCTCCTAATTGCGGGGGTGATTACGGCCCCACAGTTACTCGGGGTGGGGCCTTCCCGGGCGATTCTTCGCTTCTGGGCTGTTGCTCAATTATTCAGGATACAGGATTCTTCCATCAGAAACACCCCGGTGACTCTGAGAAGGGAGGGGCATCCCAGGGAAGTGCTCATGGACTGTGGGAAAAGAGCAAAGTCCCGGCTTACCCTTTATCCCAACTTTCCCGAGAAGGAGAAGGGACTGGAAGTTTTGGGTCTCACCCCACGGGAGGAGGAGCAGCCTCTCCCGAAGCTCTGCCTCATGGTTCTGACCACGGAAACCCAGGACTGTGGGGGGTGTTCCCAAGGGCTCTGACAAACCGGCTGAGAGGGAGACAAGGACTGGGGAGAATGTGGGAATGGAGGGGATTTTATACCAGGGCAGATTTGGAAATGATAATGAATCTGCAGGATCACCACCCAGGCAGGGGCACGGAGGGATGAGAAACGTTTCAGGCAAAGCTGTTCCCTGGTGTGTGACTCTTGGTACAGGATGCACAAAGCAGGATAGGAAAGAGGGGAAAAAACACGGATAACAACAAAATATGGGAAATTGTATTGCAGATAAAAATCATGGAGATATAGAGTGGTTTGGGTGGGAAGGACCTTAAAGCCCATCCCATCCCATCCCATCCCATCCCATCCCATCCCACCCCTGCCATGGCAGGGACACTTTCCGCNGCAGCTCTCCTGGAGCCCCTTCAGGCCATGGAAATAAGGAGAAGAGATGGCATCATGGTATGGGAATGATGGAGCTTTGCACAGCTGGTGGAGCACTGGGAGGAAGTGCCTTTGGGAAGAGGATCTGGAATCCCAGGGATTGTCCAGTTCCTGGCAGTGTCCTGGAGGAGCCAGGGCGGGCAGAGGGCCCAGTGAGGGACTCCCCCTGTGGGATGTGCAGGAATTTCCCCCCCATTGCTGATTCCAGCACAGGCAGCCCAGGGGCACAACCTCGGGGTCATTCCCCACATCAGGGAGATTCCCTGTGCCCCCAGCCCCTGGGAATATGCAGGGAAGAGCCACAGGAATATGGAGAGGGACCTTGAACATCACCTCATTCCAACCCCCAAGCGGCTCCCAGTCACCAGGGACACAAAAACTACAAATGAATCCAACTCAGCACCTCCAGCCAAGGGGTTTGGGATGCCCGGAAAACGAGGGAATGCTCCTCCACTGCAGGGAAATGCCGGAGTTCCAACACACCGACATTTGGGGAAGAAAAAGTATTTTATTGTAGGAGTTACAAAATGCAAATAAGTGTCTGGAGGGTGCTTTTGGAGAGCATTGAAGCAGGTTGAGGACTCGCTTCTCTGTTTTAAATCTCCTCTGCTTCCAAGCTCCATCTTTCACTGCCTTTCAAAACTGGGTCTTTTATTAACAAGAGTTAAATTACATAACACTGAAAAAAGAATTTAAAATAATTACTTCCTAACCCCGTTTGCAAAGCCCTGAAGCACGAGGCTTTATTACCCTTATCTTAACTTTCTTAACTACTAATGTTTGAGCAGTTAGGAAATTATCCTTTTTCGTCAGAAATTCCAGCTGCAGTTATTTTTGCCACACTTTTATTAGCCCGCCGTATATTGATAATAATCGCAGCATATTGAGGTGTTTCAGCAGGAGACATTAAGGCCAATCAAGTGAATAATTCAACATTTTCAGAATTGTCTGAACACAAATTTACACAATAGCCTGTGACAAAGGAATCTTCGGGGGACGATCAAATAAATAACAGTCATTTTTCAAGAAGGCTGCAACACTTTCAAAAGAATAATCCCGGCCTCTTTTTTAATGCCGTGCCGTTATTATTCACGGATGGCGGCATTGGAGAGCTCTGGATCTGAGCTCTGCGAAGTTCTCTGTGCTGCTTTGGGGAGAGGCAGCTCCTGCCAGCACAGACCCCAGATTCCTTCAGCCCTGCACCTGCATTTTACCATTTATTGGGCAAAAAGGATAGAATTATGGAGAGGTTTGGGTTGGGAGGACCTTAAAAATGATCCAGTGCCACCCCTGCCATGGCAGGGACACCTCCCACTGTCCCAGGCTGCTCCAGCCCCAGTGTCCAGCCTGGCCTTGGGCACTGCCAGGGATCCAGGGGCAGCCCCAGCTGCTCTGGGAATTCCATCCCAGCCCCTCACAGCCCTCATGGGGAGGAATTCCTTCCCCATTTCTCACTCTAAATTCCCCTCTTTCAGTTTGAACCCATTACTCCTTGTTCTCTCCCCACAGTTCTTGATGGATATTATAAATATGTGGTGGTTTATATATTGGTGGGTTTTTGTGGTCTGACTACAAAGCCCATATAATATGTCCCTGTGCACATCCCACCTTTTGTCACCCTGGGATTTTACACATTCCCTGGAAAGCGTTCCCATCCTGTCCTTTTTTCCTACATTATTTTTTCAGCGTAAAAGATGAGAAGCACCCACAAAGCTCCAGCTTAGCTGGGACCGTGATTTCCGAGGAGAAGATTTTGTCTCAGTTTAAGCCTGGATTTTCCAGACAGTGCTTCTGGAATAGCCTGGATTTGGGGGCTTTCAGCTGCATCTCAGCAGCTCTTCCTGAGGAGGCTGCGAGCTGAATTATCTCCGTGCAACAGCAAAAACTGCTCAAGGATAAAAACAATTTCTGAGCTCTTATCAAAGGGAGCCTCGGAGCTGAAACCTCTCCTTTACCTGTCGGGATTCACCTGCCCAGCCCCCTGAGCTCTCTGATAAGGCCGAGACTCCTCAGAGCACAAAGGATTGGCCCTTCCCATCAGGATTTGGAGTATCTCCAGCCCAGACCTTCAGCTGCCAGGGCTGGGGTGGGCTCACTGTTCCTTTGGCTGCTTTTCCTTAAACATTTTCGGGGGGAATTGTTAATCCAAGTGGCTGGAGCACTGATTTCTCCGCACTTCCTCTTTTTGCAAATAAAAGTTCTTTTTATCTCCCTACTTTCTGATAAATAATGCTTTAAAATCTGCTGGGGAACACCCTGGGATGCAGTGGGATATCCGAGTGGGATCACAGGCACAGGCAGGGGAAGGGAAATGCCAAAAATCGGGGACAGGAAAGTCTGGGGCTGCAGAGCCGCGTGTGCTCCCCAGCAGAACTGGGAGTTTGAGCCCTGCCCCTCCCGGGTGCTGCCACCCCAAATCCATGGCTGAGGGTGGGGAGGACCTGAGCAGTGGCTCCTCGCCCACCGCTGTGCAGCTCTCCACACTATTGATTTATTCCCTCAAAACTGAGCTCCCATTTGCTGGGGTGATTTTCATCATCCCTCTCCCAGAGCTGGGGCAGCAGAGCAGCACCTGCACCATCCATCTCTCCCAGGGCTGTCCCTGCTCCTCCCCTGCCTCATTTGTCAGCAGACACTGGATGTCACCAGCCTTTGGGTTTGGGAGCTGTTCCCTGGCTCCCTGTGCCCCTGTTCCTTCAGCTGCTCTCTCCGTGGTGATAAAAACCCATTACCCTGCATGAGCAGTGCCTTGGTTATTTACTGCTCTCTCCTAGAGAATGTTCTGGGATCTGGCTGCCCTTCAGCCCTCACTCTGAGCACCTGGGATGGGACTTTCTGCCTCTTGTTCCCCGAGCCAGACTCCAGGGCTGTGAAATGATGGCAAGAGCAGAGGGGACAGGAACTGGGGTGCCTGAGGAGGGGGGGCAGCCAGAGCTGGGAGAAGCAGATTGGTGTTAATTGTTTTATCAAATAATGAGAGTGAGGGGAAGCACCTGGGGCAGCTGTGCTGGGCACAGTGAGAACTGGAGGCAGAAATGCCCCCATTTCTGGAGACCTGACCTTGGAATCAGATGGGAAATGAAGGAGTTAATTTGCATTTAAAGCCAGCAAAATCCCACAGCTTCTGAACCAGGGGAGAGAGCCAAAGGCACCAAAAACCCAACACTTCCCCTGGATAAATAGCAGGGCTCCTCGTTGACCCACAAGGCATCAGAAAGAGGGATTATTCCAGCAGGTAAATCTGCAGGAGGCTCCAGGTCAGCCTTTGGAATTGTGGATCCCCTTGGCTTCATGGAGCTGCAAGAGGAAATCTCTTGGATTTAACAAAAAAACCTCATCCTGTGTTGGAAAAGTACTTGAGTCAGCACAGCCTGGAGAGGTGGAGGCAGTCACGGAATCCAGGAATGGTTTGGGATGGAAGGGACATTAAAGCCCATCCAGTTCCACCCCAGAACACCTCCCACTGTCCCAGGCTGCTCCAGCCCCAGTGTCCAGCCTGGCCTTGGGCACTGCCAGGGATCCAGGGGCAGCCCCAGCTGCTCTGGGAATTCCATCCCAGCCCCTGCCCACCCTCCCAGGGAACAATTCCTGCCCAAGATCCCATCCATGGCTGCCCTCCTTGTTTTAGGGGTCTTTTCCTGCAGACAGTTTGAAGGAGCTGAGCCCTGCTCCTCTGGAGTGCCTGGGAATCCTCTGCATCCGTGTGCTCAAGCAAGGGAAGATCCCAGCAGATGGAGGGGGGATGCTGCACATCAGAAGGGCAAGAAAAGCAGAGCAGGATGATTTTCTGAAGACGCTGAATTAATCAAATCAATAGTTTGAAGCACTTAATACCTAAAGTGGTTGGAGTGTTGATTATAAAAGGCTGTGTAAACATAATGTAAAAAAACCCAGCCACTGGCAGCTTGTTGGAGGAAAACGGATCTGCTGTCTGTGGACAGAGTGCCTGTGTGTGCCTAATCATAATTTATCTCTTCACAGAGTGCTCAGGTATTAATCAACTGTAACAATAATGCTCTGGGCCAATGCTGAGTGCAGCTCCAAGCCCACCTGCCTGATGGAGGCAAATCCGCCTCAGAAGCTGGCAGAGCGCTGGGCTGGCAGCGAGCACGGGCTGGACTTTGTAAGGCTCAGAATTAGCCACAAACTCTGTCACATCTGCACGTTTTGTGCTTCTCACCAGATCGTGGTGCCATCAGAGTGTCTGTGAGCTGCTGGGACTGGGCTCTGGAGGGAGCTGGAGCTGGATGAGGCTGGGAAAGGCGGCACAGGAGAATCCTCTGTGCCTGAGGGCTGGCAGAGCTGGGCGCTCTGGGATTTGAACCTGTGTGATCCCGAGCCCTCCTGCTGCCTGCTTCCAGCCTGGTCCTGATGTATTCCATGTTGCAGGACATGAATATCACAGAGGATGTCTGTCAGTGCACAGCCAGGGTGAATTAGAGCCATCAATTATTTATTTGTGCTGGGGACAGGGCAGACTTGGACCTTCCTCCTCTCTCTCCTGCTCTCAGCCCCTCTCGGCTCACCAGAAGAGTGTTTAAGCCAAGGCTTTAAGCTTAGCCATTAATTTCATGAGGTATTTTTAAAGATATGAGTGGAAGCTAAACAGCCCTTTATGTCCCATGGCTCTGAGGGAGCTTGGAAGTCTCCTTGATCCCCGGGATTTAACCAAGTGCTGGCAGTTTAAACTCACACCAGAACTCTGCTTCCAGTTAGGTCCTTATTCCAACAGAACTGGGTTTTAACACGGCCTCACCAGCCGAGGTTTCCAGTTCATCCCCATCTCTGAGGGAGTCCTGGTGCTCAGAACCTGGACACTCGACCAGGCCAGTGCCACTCCAGCCTTTTGTATTCCCCTCCCTCGGCTGTCTGAAAGGTGTTAGGGTGTTTAAAATGTTTATTAAGAGAGTGCTGAAGCAGGGAGACGAAATGTTTTAGCAGCAGACTCGGTGTTCTGTCTGCTGGCTGATAAATCAGTGCCCTTATCAACCCCTCCTGCACCACAATGGACTTGGCAGGGATCAGCAGGAGATGAAAGCCCTTTATTACCCTCATCCCCAGCCTCCTGCACACTCACACTCAAGGACAATTCCCCACGCCTTATCGGGATGGAGACAGCATTGATTTAGCTTACATTAACCTTTCAGGACCTATCAGATTACGCTGGATACATTTCACTTGATAAGAATTGAGCAGCAGTTCAGTCCCCGCCGCTGCCCCGAGCCCTGCGGTGTGAATTAATCACCATCAGGGGGCTGCCTCCCAGCTTTGGGTGGCAAAGTGCTTTTAATCACAATTTTAGTTCTAAAATTACTGACCCATCTGCCCAGCCACGTCCCTCGTTCTAAATCAGTCCTTCCCAGGAACATTCAACTTTCCAACCCAAAGTCTTTGTGCTCTGCTGTTTCGGGGCTGACTCCCGAGGACATCAGTCCCAGCCCATCCTGCTCCTAATGTCCTGGACCACCTCAGGCTATTTTGTGCCTCACCTGGCGGTCATTTTAGCCAGGTTAGTGTTTGGATTGTTTGGAGCACGGGAAGAACTTTGTGAGGTGACGTTTCATGGCTGATTTCTTCACATAAAACCCGCTCTGGGTGTGATGTGCAAGGAGAGCCTGCAGGACTTTAAACCCTCTGGTCCTGTGTGGGATAAAGGAGCTCAGGCAGGAGCTCTGCACCTTCCCAGCGCTGCTGAGGCCACACCCGAGCGAGCTCGGGGCAGTGACAGAGTCTGTGCGTGCGTGTGACACACAGGGAGCACAAACGAGCAACAAATGGCCCCAGAGCTGCAGCAAAATCCTGAATCCTCCAGGCAGAAGGGTGCTGCGCTGGCCTGGGCAGGAGAATGGTTTGGTTTAGCCCCGAATCAGGCTCCTGCACAGCCTGAGATCCCCCTGAACCCTGCCCCATTGCTCTGGGTGACCCCAGCCGGGCTCTGCTGCCCCAGTCTCAGCAGCTAAAGGTGGCATTATAAGATAAGGGGTCATTATCCTGGTGAGGTGACAGAGCCCTGGCACAGAGCTGCCCTTTGGGCCCCGTACTTGTTAAAACAAGTCTTTAAGGCAGGCTTTGGTCCTCTCCTTGACTTATTCAGTGCTGTCAGGAGAGGTGTGGACACGGGGAGACAGTCAAACCCCGGGGGTGACCCTGTGTGCCACCCAGTGCCAGGTGCAGGACTCGGTTTCCACCCCCTGGCAGTGCCAGCGCTGTCCCTGCCCATCCCCTGCCATCCCTCGTGCCAGGCCAGCTCTGCCCTCGGCAGCCCTTCGCAGGTGCCCGGTGCCCGCTCTGCTCCTTCCCCGCCCTGGCCATGGAGAGAAAACAGAGGAGGCAGCGCCATGAAAACACCCAGACGCCAGCGGACCTGGGGACAGAGCCGTCTGTCACCGGCTGCAGGTGGCATTAAAGCCCAGCAGGGTTTGTCCTCCTGGGATGGGAGCGGCAGCAGTAAACGGCACCGAACTAATCCGGGCTCCAGATAAAATATTTACAGTGACGGTAGAAAATAAAAACAGTGCGAGCGGGCAGAGAGGGCAAAGGGACAGCAACGTGCCTGGAAAATGGGATAAATTATTTATTTTCTCAAATAATCTTGATAAGTTTTGACAGGCATTTCCTTTTAGTGTAAATCTGCTGTAATTCCGAAGGGTCCTGGGGGTGGGAGGGGAAGCAGGAGGTCAATCCCTCATGGTGGATAACACATGGGACACCTGGGACAGGGAGAAGTGAGACAGCTGACACCTTCCCAGGGATCAAGAAGCTTTCCCTGCCCAGAATTCGGGTGCCTTGTCCTTGATGAGCACCAAGAATGGTCCTGCACATGGAGCTGGGACCTGGAGGATGGAACAGTTTCTCAGTTTAGGGAAGTTCTGCAGTCCCAGCTGGGAATTTTGCACTGTTATGGGTGTTCTCAGGTGTTCTGCTCTGGCAGCTGAGACTGGTGGAGAGAACTGCAGGAAATAACTCATAAAATAGCTGATAACTGATTAAAATTAACTAATTATTAATAAAAATAAAATAGCTAAAAGGTAAAAAATAAACTAAACTAATAATTAAAAACTAATAACTAATAAAATAGCTAATAACTGCTAAAATAGCTGCAAAGAGCTATTACATTATCAAATAGCTGGAACTGGTTCAGGAGGGGCCATTTCAGGCTGCTGGGAACAGACTCTGCTGTGTAATACAGAAATTAGGAGTTGTTCTAAAGCCCCTGACAGCCCAGCCTGTCCCAGTCCTTCCTACAGCTGCCCTGATGGCTGAGGCTCAACAATTCCCCTCCCCAGCCCAGAGACCCCGTGCAAGGGCAAGCGGAAACATTTGGATCTAAAATTTCAATAAAAAGGAGACGAACAGGAACGTTCTAATCCCTGTTGCTGGATTTATGGACTTGGCCGAGTTAACCTTTTGTTTTACTGCCTTTATGGCCGTCCTGTAGGACACAGCCAGAGTCAAACACCTGAGCTGTGCTGCCTGGGAGGGGCTCCTGAGGACGGAACCTTCATCCCTCTGGGATGGATCCCACTGGTGACAAAGTGATGGGACTCACACTTGCTGCTTCTCGTGGTCCCCGAGGGCCCTGCAGGGTTGGGTTTGTGCTCTGTGGGCCCTACACACACAGTTTAATGTGATTTTAGTGTCTATAATGTGCTGTAAGGGTGACTCATGGGGGAAAGGAGCGGAGGGGATTTATAAACCCAGCACTTCAGCCAGACCTGGGGGTGTTTCTGTCCTCACAAGTCTGAAGCTGAAGAGACGCAGAGGAAAAAATTAATGTATCTGTGTGATCTGTGGGTGGGGTCTGAGCTGTGGGCTCTCTGAGAGGGCTCGGGGGGCTCTGTGAGGGCTCTGGGTGTCAGCGGGAGCTGCAGGAATGGGTAGATGCAGGTTCTGGAGCTCCTCTCCCTGCCCAAGCTGAGCTCTGGCTCCAGGCCTGTGCCCTATTCACAGCCAGCCCCGGGACAGCGCCGAGACCCCGGCACAGCCCGGGCTGTTCCTGCCCCCGGAGCTGCTCCTCGTCCTCCGCCCAGCTCTCCTGGAGCTCCTGACCCCAACCCGGCAAAGCCTCCGCCAGAATAAGCAAAGCCCTGCTGCTCCCCTCACACAGCTCAGCTGTGTCCTCCCGGTCCCGGCGGGGTCGCAGGGGCTGTGGGGAGCCTGGGGAAGGCACAGCTTCCTCGCCATCCCCACAGGCAGCCAGGGATGGCCCGGAGACACCGGAATTCCATGGATTCAATCCCCACGGAGGGGAAAGCTGGGACTGTCTGAGCTAAAAAGGAATTCCACTCCCACTGAGGGGAACGGTGTGGGACTGTCTGAGCTAAAGGGCCGAGGGGGCTCTTTAATGGGTCCTTTCATTCACACCCAGCCAGAGGGAGGCCCTGGGTTTGTCCCATGCTTGCCAGGAGCTGCAGGCACCACTCCAGCCCCAGCACCTGAGCAGAATGCAGGGCCCAGGGCGGGTTCCACACCTGGCAGGGAGGCACCTGCACACAGGAGCCCATCAGAGCCCCCTCCTGTGCCACTGCCGGCCCTTTCTAAAGCGGGTGAGCTCTAAGTGCAGCCCCGTGAGGGGGGCACCGTCCGCCAGCAGCTCTGGGCTGAGGTGGCACAAGCAAAACAATATCCAGTCCTGGAGCTCAGTTTTTGAGCGCTTTGCCATCTCCCCGCTGCTGTTTTACACTGATGAGCTCGTTATGGAAAATGAGCTCTATCCCCAGCGACGGGAAGCAGCAAACAGGGCCTGGTTTTATTTCTCCTGGCAGCTTTGGGACACGGAGGGGAACTCGGGGTGGGGGGGATGAATTTGCATGGCAATGAGGAGGAGTGGGGTGTGGGTTATCTCCCAGTGTGGGAGCACACCCCATAGGATGCAGCGACAGAGAACATCCACGGCCCCAGCAGAGCTCCTGGAATCCTCCTGGAATGCTCCTGGAGCGCCTATGCAGAGCTGGCACAGCTGCCAGAGCATCTCCCGTGCAGGCACCTGGCTGCTGGGAGGACACAGAGCAGCACCAAGGGCTGGGGAATCCTGCTGAGATCCTTAAAACCTGGGGCTGAGCCCCTTGGGGCTGATGTCACTTAGCCAGCCACTGCTGGCAAGGGGGAAAGAAACATTCCATGGATATTAATGGATTGTTTAGCTCTGGTTTCTGTGGGAGAGCTGGGTGATGGATGGACAGGCTGGGGACATCACTGTTTGGCTTTTAACTACCACAGAGGGCTGATAATGCTCAGTGAGCTTTCAGAGCAGAAACACTCACAGAGAGGAGCTCTGGATGAGCTTTTATCCAGGGAGAGCAGCGCTGCTGTCAGGGGTGGGACATGGACTGGTTTATTCCCTGCCCTGCTGCCAGAATTGCAGGAAAAGGTGCTGAAGACTGGAAAGGTAAAATGAGTTCCTGCAGTGGCACACGGTGTGGTGCCACCCAGTCCTCTGGTTTGAAACAGCTGGAAAGAGCAAAATTCGGTTTTGTGACCTGCTGCAAGCCCAGGGGGCTTTGGAATAAGGCAAAAAGGGAGATTGTTCCAACAACAAAATTCCAGTTCCCTTGAGATTTCATGGGAATTCCAGTGCACGAGGTCCCTCCCTCAGGGACAGGGCACAGGGGGTGTAACTGGGGGTGATGTGGTGTCCTTGGGACCAAAATGTTTCTGAAGGAAAGGCTTTGCTGGATCCTGCCAGGTCAGCCAGGACCTGCTGGGCCTTGTGCTGCTCCCTGTCCCTGCTCCCTCCCTCTGCCACGGGGGACCTCAGCAGCTCTGCACATCCCGGGGAGCTCTGCACATCCCGGGGAGCTCTGCACCTCCCAGGGAATTCTGCACATCCCAGGGAGCTCTGCACATCCCGGGGAGCTCTGCACATCCCAGGGAATTCTGCACATCCCAGGGAGCTCTGCACATCCCGAGGAATTTTGCACATCCCGGGGAGCTCTGCACATCCCAGGGAATTCTGCACATCCCAGGGAATTCTGCACATCCCAGGGAGCTCTGCACATCCCAGGGAATTCTGCACATCCCGGGGAATTCTGCACATCCCAGGGAGCTCTGCACATCCCAGGGAGCTCTGCACATCCCAGGGAATTCTGCACATCCCGAGGAATTCTGCACATCCCGAGGAATTCTGCACATCCCAGGGAATTCTGCACATCCCGAGGAATTCTGCACATCCCAGGGAATTCTGTACATCCCGGGGAATTCTGCACCTCCCGGGGAATTCTGCATGACCCAGTCCCCTCTGAGGGTGCCTGCAAGCCCAACTCGGGTGTGTGTTACGTTCCTCCCCTCCCTCCTCCTCCACCAGGAGCTGCCTCACTTTCCCAAGGGAATTGACTTTCCCCTGGAGTCTTTGAGGGAAGTTTTCCATTTCTCTGGTAGGACCCTCCGCACACTCAGCCATTTCTGCTCAGCAGCCCTCCCCAGCTCGAGGTGCTGCTCCCTTTATCTGCCCTCTGCAGGCTCCAGCAGCTCCCAAGCCAGGCCTGGCCAGCTCTGCGGCCCGAGCTCCCATCACAGCAGTGCTGGAGTGGGGAACGGGGCTCTGGACTTGAGTCCATTCACCTCCCCCTGCTCTCCCTCCTTCCTGGCCATCAATATCTGTCTCTGGATGAGCAGAGCTCAGCCCTGGCTGCTGTCTGGGGACCCCGGTGCTGCACAGAACCAGTTGTGTTCAATCCTTCCCCATCCATCCCCCCCTAATGAGGGTCCTGTGCGGGCTCCAGGAGGTTCTCCTGGTGGTCTCAGGGCTGGAGCAGCCCCAGGCTCCCCTGGATTGGGACCCCGTTCTTGCTGCCTCTCTGAATTTGGCCTTTTTTACCTATGGAAATCAACAATCAGGAAGGGGGGTTTTTAAAAGCTGAAGAGCTCTTCTTTCTAACCAGTTATGAAGGGATTAATATCACCTCTTGACAAGCGCAGGGAAGGCAGGAGTGACTCCTTTCTCTGCCAGTCTGTCCTTGCCTGTCCCACACTCTTCTCATGCAGTGTTTGCTGTTGGTGTCGATCTCCCAGGAGTAAAGACAAAGACTGCTCCCAGTTATTTAAAACCTGCTATAAAAAGCTCTTCTCTGGATCCTGAAGGCTCCTAGGCCTGGCCTGGCACTCCAGAGGAGCAATAAAGCCAAGGCAAGGGGCTGAAGTCACTCCTGAGGGTGTCAGAGCACTGTGAAAAGCAAAAGGCCACCCTTGCCCAGCTGCAGAGTTGGACAAGCGAGTCCTCAGCGCAGTGCCAGGGATTTGTAGAGAAATAAAAATAGCTGGGAAGGAAGAGGAGGAAGCAGCCGGGCCGGAGCAGCTTCCTGAGCATTTCCAGCTCAATGGGGTTTGATTGCTCCACACCTGCCCGCTCCTCCGAGGCTGAGGCAGGAAAAATAATCTCCCCTGATATGCAAATCCAGCAAATCTCAACGCAGCCGAGGAGAGCGAGAAATAAATCTGCAAATCTGAGCCACCAACTTCAAACCGTTCCTGGAGAGAGATTTGACTGCTTTCCCCCTTTTCCCTGGCCCAGGAGTGAGGGAATGAAGGATTCTCGTTCCTTTTACACCATCTTGGAAAAAATATGAGCGACTTCTGTGCTGGTCTGGAGTAATCAGGGGATTCCCAGCAAACCTCCTCCAGCTCCAACCCCGAAGCTCCATCTCCAATCTCCTCAAGTTCCAACCCCAACTGTTTTGGGATGAGTGATTCCTCACATGGCTGCCCCACTTCCTCCAGGAAAGCTCCCCAGATCCAGAGACCTGGGAACAGCTCCCCAGAAGCAAAGAGCTCCCTCAGACTGGGTTCAAATGCCACCAGCCTGGGCTGTTCTGCTGTGAGCGCCACTCCCCCGTCCCCGTTTTATAAGGGGCTTCATTTTTATGGCTAAGCAGAATAAATAAAACATTGGGAAGGGAGAAACTTTACAGGAAGATGCAGAAAGGTTGGAAAGCAGGAACTGTGTCACAAAAACGTGACTTCAGTTCCCGAAGGGAATCTGCTCTGGTTTGTGCCCCCTACTGAAGGAAAAGCTCCTGCCTGGTGAGAATCAGGTGTCAAAACAGTGCTGGAACGGGGAACCCAAAATCCAAAATAATCATATTGATTTTAACTGGAGACTAAGGACTGAAGAGCCTAGAGGTTTCAGCCAGTTAGGCCTTGCTGCTGGCATGGGAAATGCCCAGTTTGTGTGGGAAGAGCTGTTCTGGCTGCTCCCAGCCCGGGATGGACACTCTGAGCAGCCAGGCAGGGCTGGGCTGATGGTGGGACAGGGATGGGCCGAGCTCGACAGAGCTGGGAGTTTTGGGAGACAGTGCCCACAGCAAGCCAGGGATGGAGCAGCGAGGCCGGGAGGGGTTAAAACAGGGAGATGGGCCAGGAGAACGAGCAGAGTTTGGAATTGTTTCTGCTCAAAGACCAACCTGGCACCTGGGAGAGGTCAGAAAACTGATCTGTGACTCAGTGGGAGGAAATTCCTGCGTTTGTGGTGCTTTGGGTTAGGGTCTGTCTGCTAAAGAGGAGCTTTCTCACCGAGCTAAGGAAGGGCTGTTAACAGGTCCATTTCTATGGATAAACCCATGGGATTCTGGCCAGCCAGAGTCCTTCCAGGAGCAGGATCACAGTCCCATCCCATGGGATGAGGATTTCACAGTCTGGGCACCACCCACAGCACCAAACTCCCGCCTGCAGCCTCTGCCTGGGCAGGGATCTTTTGGAGTTCCAGAACTTCTCACAAGATAAAGGACACATCCCTGGTTTAAGATCCCTTCCCGAAATCCAGTCTCCTTTCAGTATTTTTTATGTGTGCAGCATTTCACCAGTTCTCCAGCAGCAGCTGAACACAATTACAGTTAATTAACCCCATGAAATATTCTGTGTTTTTAGAAAAGAGCCCTGGCATCATCACTTACCTGAAATCCAAGTGCTGCCTTGGAGTGCAGTGCTGACAGCAGGGATATTTTATATTCCTTATTTCAATACAACTGACTGCTGGAAATACTCATTTCCATTAACAAATGTTGGAATTATGTATTTAGGGAACACTCCATGTTCTCCATCCACACTGTGATTCTGGAGGATGGAGTCATAAAAATGGAAAGATTTTAGCTTTTTTCTCCTTCAAAGTAGGAGCACCTTGAAGATTCTTGGAACTATTTTGGGCTGGGAAACCCATTTTTCTGATCAGCAATAAGTGCACCTGACTCTGCTGAAAGCAGTGGTCCTTAACAGAGAGGCAGGAGGGTTTATGTTCATTAACCAGACTTCAAACCCTCGTCTCTCTGGCAGATAAATGATGTGGATATTTTTAATCCACTGCCTTGACTTACCATTTTCTCCTTTCTCAGCCTCTCCAAAAGATAACATCCAGATGAGCAGCTGATAATTAGCCCCAAAGGGCCACATGTACAATTTGATTTCAAAGGGGGACTTTCATGTTAGGTATTGATTTAAAAAAAAAAAAGTGGCCTTTTCATCAAGAAGCAGCCTCAGAGTGCTCTGTGTGCCAGGAGCTTCCCTTCCCCAGCCCTGCCCACGTGGGGCCACCTGGCAAACAGAAAAACCTCAGGTTTATTTATTAAAACTCATTTATTGTCTCCAGACAGGCTGAGAAACAGAATTGATTTGTTTGAAGGCCAGGCCTGGGTGTGATAATTTTGATTATTTAGCCCTGTGCCTGCTCCCAGCCTGGTGCTCTCCGTGATGAAAGAGCTGAAGATTCCCAAATTACGGAGATCAAAGGAGCGGCAGTGGGCAGCGGGAGATGGATGTGGGGGGAGAGGGGGAAGCTGCTCCAGGGCAGAGCCGGCAGGGACAGAGCGACTCCCGGAGCCCGGGGTGATCATCTCAGCGGGTATTAATTGATCTGGGGTCCTGCAGGGGTGGGGGAAGCTCCAAACACCCCCCACCAATGTTCTTGGATTACCTCCAGGTTTATTCCCTCTGTTATGCAGAGTTAATTACACGGGCACCTCAATGGATGTGTTTTAAATCTCAATTAATGTCCTGTACAATCAATTCACAGTTAATTAGTCCAAGGGGCTGATTCAGTGGGAAGAGAACTCGCAGTGCAGGAAGTGCTCCCGCTCCTGCCTCGGCTGCAGGAAATCCCAGACTCTGCCAGGACTGAGCCCCCAGCTCGGGGGTTTGGCAGATTTGGGGTTTGGCAGATTTGGGGTTTGCCAGCTCTGGGGTTTGCCAGCTTTGGGGTTTGGCAGATTTGGGGTTTGCCAGCTTTGGGGTTTGCCAGCTTTGGGGTTTGGCAGATTTGGGGTTTAGCAGCTTTGGGGTTTGGCAGCTCGGGGGTTTGCCAGCTCGGGGGTTTGGCAGATTTGGGGTTTGCCAGCTCTGGAGTTTGGCAGATTTGGGGTTTGCCAGCTTTGGGGTTTGGCAGATTTGGGGTTTGCCAGCTTTGGGTTTTGCCAGCTCTGGGGTTTGCCAGCTCTGGGGTTTGGTAGATTTGGGGTTTGCCAGCTCTGGGGTTTGCCAGCTTTGGGGTTTGCCAGCTTTCCTGGTTATTTGGGGGGTTCAGGAGGCCAGACCCAGCACTGAGCTGAGCTGCAGGGTCAGACTCTGCAGCTTCCCTGTGCTTGGAATATCTGAGGTGCAAAAGCAGGAAGGAGCCCAAACCCAAAGAAATCTGCTTTCAAAAGCAAGGGGACAGCAGTGAAATTTCAGATATTTATTACATATATTCAATTCTGTATTTCATTCTAATTAAATTTCATATTTAATTCCAGTCAGGAACAGCATTGCCTAGCTAAGCAAGCAGTGGGTTGTTCTTTATCTCAGCCAGATTTAGGATTTTTGGGTTGGATTTTTATGGTGAAATCCTTGGAGTTTGGAATTAGACCTATTTGTTCCTGGATTTTTTAATCCTCTTCCTGGAAGTATTGAGCCAGGCTGGTCCTGGAGCAGCCTGGGCTCTGCCTGGATGCTCTTCTCTCTCTTTTAGGAAGATGAAAAGAGAAAATTCTCCTGGAATCATTTCCCTGCAGGAGCTGAAGCTTCCAGACCCCAGCCAGGGAGCCCTTCCCACGTGGAGCTGGAGGGAAGGAAAACATCCAATTCCATGGAATTTGGGGACCCAAGCTCTCCTTACCTGCTGGAACCCCCAGCAGAACCCCAAAAGGCTTTGAAAGAATCCAGAATTCACTCATCAAGGATTCCCTCTTCCCCTTGGAGCACAGAAAAGGAAATTTTATCAGGCACCATCGTCGTGGAAGGGAAATTAAAGACTGAGTCAAAGAGACAATGACTGAAGAATTAATTCTTTTCTGTCCTGTGAGTTCAGAGCAAAAACTGACATTTTTATGTTCCTTCAAGGGAAGCCTCTTAAATAAAAGCAAGAGCAGGGAGGGTGAAAGAGGGGAAGGAGGAGGGGGAGAAGGAAAAAGGGAAAACTGCTCGGAGCTGTAACGCGACCCCAGGCAAGGACTCTTCATTAGCAGCTTCATTTTCAGTCAGGTGCATTTAAGGAGTTTTGCCACCCTCTTAGAAGTTCATTTTCTCCTTGTGCAGCACTTTCTGAGTGCATAAATCTTTCATATTCTCATTTCCACTGGCCCCACACGGCTGCAGTTGGCTCTTGGGCTAAGCAGAGCTGAAGTTGTCTCCCTCAGACTCCTCTTGTTCTGCAAGGAAAAAAGTTTCCAGCAAATCCATCATGAAATCTTTTCCACTTGGTGCCCTGGATGGGGGTGGTGGTGTTTTTTAACTCAGAGAATTTATTTCTCACTCTGAGGAAAGCATCTGGAGGTTTCATTTTGAACCAGGAGTTTTGGGATCCAATTGAGGAGCTGCTGTCACTGGGAGCTGAATCAAGGCACTGGCACTGCTGCAAAGCAATAACTTTCTACCCAAACCAGTGAAAAATGTGATTTTTCTCTGTTAAAAAAAAATAAAACCAGATTTCCTCTGAAAAGAGATTTTATTTTCAGTTTAAAAAACCCCCAAAACAACAATCCTGAGTGACTTTGCCATCTTGCCCTAAGTGATAAAACTTGAAAGATTCAGGTGAAAGAATACATTTTTTTTTATTATTAAAAAAATGAATTGTTCGAGGCTAGGTTGGGCAGGGCTTGGGGCAAATTGGGACAGTGGAATTTCATGCCCATGGGGTTTAAGGTCCCTTCCAACCCAACCCATTCTGTGATTCCCTCAGCACCAACAGGGCTGTGGCACCAGGCATGGGGTTGGGGTGCTCAGATCCTCCCTGGACAGAGGGAGAAGGAGCCTGGGGGTCTCTGATCCTGCCCCTGGCACATCCAGAGGGAGGAGAGAGGGGTTTCACACCACTCCCCCTTCGCCTCCATCTCCCTCCCTGCTCTCCTGCTCCTTCTCCTGCACAGATGGATTTTTGCATCACCTCTTCGTGAAGGTTTCTTGACACCCCACTGAATGCAGAATGAAAGATTAAAAAATTAATATTTTCTTCTATTTCACTGAAGGGAAAGGCAAAAAAAAAAAAAAAAAAAAAAAAAGAAAATGGCCCACGAGCTCTGAGAGATGTACACAGCCTGGGTCAATAACTGAGAGAGCTTTCAGAGACCACAGCTGGCAAGTGCTGCTTGGCCTGATTGTTTTTATATAGGTTTAAACCCTTTGTTATCTTGTAAAGCTCCAGAGTCCCTGGGACTGCAGCATTCCTGATCTTTGTGCATTCCTGATCTTTGAGCATTCCTGATCCTTGTGCATTCCTGCTCCTTGAGCATTCCTGATCCTTGAGCATTCCTGCTCCTTGAGCATTCCTGATCCGTGAGCATTCCTGATCCTTGAGCATTCCTGATCCTTGTGCATTCCTGATCCTTGAGCATTCCTGATCCATGTGCATTCCTGCTCCGTGAGCATTCCTGCTCCTTGAGCATTCCTGATCTTTGTGCATTCCTGCTCCTTGAGCATTCCTGCTCCTTGAGCATTCCTGATCCTTGAGCATTCCTGATCCGTGAGCATTCCTGCTCCTTGAGCATTCCTGCTCCTTGAGCATTCCTGCTCCGTGTGCATTCCTGATCCTTGAGCATTCCTGATCCTTGAGCATTCCTGATCCGTGTGCATTCCTGATCCATGTGCATTCCTGCTCCGTGAGCATTCCTGATCCTTGAGCATTCCTGATCCTTGAGCATTCCTGCTCCTTGAGCATTCCTGCTCCTTGAGCATTCCTGCTCCGTGTGCATTCCTGATCCTTGAGCATTCCTGATCCTTGAGCATTCCTGATCCGTGTGCATTCCTGATCCATGTGCATTCCTGCTCCGTGAGCATTCCTGATCCTTGAGCATTCCTGATCTTTGTGCATTCCTGCTCCTTGAGCATTCCTGCTCCTTGTGCTGCAGCCTGACACATCTGGGAGCCCCAGTGTCTGCTGGTAAAATCCAGCTCTCACTGACAGCTCAGGGGGTTTTTAACAATTTCCTCCACAGCAGGTCCTGCCTTTCTTCTCCTCCTGCTCCTGAAACTGCCTCAGACCCAGAGAGGATGGGAAACCCGCAGGAACGCGGCCTGGAACGGGCTGAGCTGCTGCATCCGGGGCAGAAGAGGAGGTTTTGTGGCAGTCAGTGATTTGGGGGACCACAGCGCAGCTCTGGGCTGGTCCTCAGCATGGGAGGATCCTGGCAGGAGACCCAAACAGCCCAAACTGGGACACTGGGAGCTGGGGAAGCCTTGGCACGAGCCCAGCAGCCCCAGGAAGGAGCACACTGGGACCTGCCCTGAGCCAGAGGGAACTGAGCCCCCATTCCAGACTTTGGGAGTGAAACGCTTGGGTTTCATTTCTCTCCCCGTCTCTTTGCTCCTGGTCTTCATTCAGATTGGGTATCAGGGAAAATGTCTTCATGGGAGGAGCTGTCCAGCGCTGGGAAAGGCTGCCCAGGGCAGTGGTGGAGTCCCCACCCCTGGAAATGTTCCCAAAGTGAGTGGCTGTGGCACTCCAGGGCTTGCTTTGGTGCAGAACACGGTGCTGGTGCTGGTCCAGCTCGCCTTGGGGGTCTTAAAGGTCTTTTCCAGCCCAAACGATCCTGTGGCTGGAATATTTTCAGGAATTGCCCCTGGAAATCCCTGTTGGAAGCCTGAGCAGAGCAGCTCTGGGTGCTGTGGTTTCTCCAGCTCCTGCAATTCTCTCTCTGGCAGCATCAGCCCCTTCCCCAGGTGGTTTTAACTCCGATTTTACCCAAGCCCGGCCATTTCCTGCGGCTGTGTTTTTTTTCTCCAGCTTTTCCCCTTTCCCTCTCTGCTGTGCTCCCGAGGAAGGTGGAGGGCTGAGCCTGAGTCGCCCCGAAGGACGGTGACGGGCAGATGGCACAAACACAAAGGAGACAAAAGCCTCCCTGGCAGCTGCCGGAACCTCCTGGGGAGATGGAAACGTCTTGGAGGGAGCGGAACGAGAAAAACAAACCAAGGCTCTGCTTCCTCCCACGGCCCGGCTCCAGCCCGGGAGAGCACGGGCGGAATGGCACAGTGAGCTGCCGCTAATTTATGCAGATTCCTCCTTAATGAGGCTGATGGGAGAGCGTCCTGATGCGGACATGAGAGGTGGCTTTTGGGAAGGGAATATTCTCTCTTTTCCGGGGCATTTCCAGGACTTTCAGCAGGCTGGGAATAGCCTTGGAATGCTGCATCGGAGGGTTTGGAGATGCTCTGGTCACAGCAAGGGCCTGAGGTTCCATCACCCTCTCACCCCCTCCAAGCCACTGTCCCTGCCTCAGCTTTCCTTCCTCAGGTAGGATAAAATTTTCCAAAGAAATTTTCCCTAATATCTGATCTAAACGTCCACAGAAATCATAATTTCCAAAGTGAACCAGTTAAAATTTTGTTTGAAACCCAGATGGATCCCAGAGGTTCATTTCAGTGCAAAATGGAATATTCTGTTTGGATTTCAGCCCTTTTGGGGAATGTTTGAGGTGTTGTCAGGTCTGGTTGCAAAGACAGCTTTTCTCCCGAGGGGGTGGGAGCAGCACATTTCAACTGAGCAGAAATCCAGCTGCCACCAGAGGTTTTCCTGCCTGGATCCTTCCTGAGACTTGACCCATAATGGGAATACTCAGGATTCCCCTGAAACTCCAACAATATTCTGTGTCACAGAAATCATTTACCTGGCTCTGTTCCTATTTAGCACCCTTTAAATAAGGCAGATTTCCCCATGTTTGCACTCTCCAGCACTTCCCACAGAGACAGAGCATGAGAAATGTTGATGTGTGGATGTTTCCATTCCACTTCCTACCCTGCAGACCTGAAAGCATTCCCTGAAATCCTCTCTTCATGGAAGACCAATTCTGGCACAGATTTCACAGAAAACCTCCAATTTGTCCACACAATGTCCATAATATTGGACCTAATTCTGCTCTTTGCTGGAATGCCTGGAAAGTGAAGGCAGAAGTAGCTCAGGAGTTTCAAAGGGGTTTCAGAGCCTGACAGGATTGAGTTTTTCATTTGATTGATTAATGAGGTGTCACCTCCAGCCTGGGCAGGTGTGGCCATGGCCAGCCTGGCTGTGGCTGCTGGGCTCTAATCCACACAAAGGAAAGGTTTAGACTTGATTTTAGGGCTGGTTTTAGGGTTCTACATCTAACCCCCACTCCAGGCTTGTGCTCCTTGGACAGGTTGCCCTGCTAAAACCTCCCAGGACTATTTTTTTTTTTACTCTATGAAATTCATAATCAAGCCAAGATCCAGGGAGTGGGTGATGCTGTGCAAACCCTAGAGACCCCAATTCCTACAACAGAGAGGAACACAGGGACGAAAATAAGTCTTGCAAGAGGTTTCCATCACATCAGGGAAAGGTTCTTCCCCCAGAGGGTGCTGGCACTGCCCAGGCTCCCCAGGGAATGGGCACGGCCCCGAGGCTGCCAGAGCTGCAGGGATGCCCAGGGTGGGGTTGTTGGGGGGTCTGGGCAGGGCCAGGGTTGGGACTGGATGATCCTGTGGGTCCCCTCCAATTCTGGATATTCTGATTCTATGATGGAACCACAGAATGGCTGGGTTGGGACATTAAGGATCACCCAGACCCAACCAGTTTGCAGCAGGAGACTCAGCCTCGCCCCTTGGTTCCACTGCCCTGGGCCCAGGACCACGCCTGGTGTTCAGCCAAGACAAACTTGCAGGCAGGAGTTTTCCAGATCCCATTATCCACCCTGCAGAAGATTCCTTGGTGTGTTCTGAGCTGGATCTCTCAGCCAGAACTCCCCTGACTGTACCTTGGTGAGAAGCAGCTCCTCATGCAGTGCAAATCCAGCCCTGGAGCTCTGTCAGCAGCTGAACCTCGGCAGGACCTGGGAGGCTGCTCAGCACCCACCAACTGCTCCCATTTATCACCTGCAAACCCCACTGCTGGACTGGCCACCAACCTCACTGGACTGACCACCAAACCCCTCTGGACTGGCCACCAACCCCGCTGGACAGGCCACCAACCCCGCTGGACTGGCCAACAACCCCGCTGGACTGACCACCAACCCCATTGCACTGACCATCAACCCTGCTGGACTGACCACCAACCCCACTGCACTGACCACCAACCCCACTGCACTGACCATCAACCCCGCTGGACTGACCACCAATCCCATTGCACTGACCATCAACCCCACTGGACTGACCACCAACCCCATTGCACTGACCATCAATCCCGCTGGACTGACCACCAAACCCTGCTGGACTGACCACCAACCCCGATGGACTGACCACCAACCCCATTGCACTGACCATCAACCCTGCTGGACTGACCACCAAACCCCGCTGGACTGACCACCAAACCCCGCTGACTGACCACCAACCCTGCTGGACTGACCACCAGCCCCTGCTGGTTCCTCCTTCCCAGTGCCCAGAACTGCTCCATCTCCTGCTGCCTTCCCAAACCAGCCCTTCCTGCTTCCAGCTGAATCCTTTCCAAAGCAGCTCAGGCTCTGGGAGAACCCGGAGCGATTCCAGCTGCGGCACGGTGCGAGTTTGGTGCCTCCCGTTTGGGAGCAGCAGAGGAGCTGCTGCTGCTGCTGGGAATGAACACATGCTCCTTCTGAAGAAGTTACCAAGTGCTTCTGCCTTTAATTCCTGACCATGTTTATGTAAAATTAATTGCATCACATGTTCTGTGTATCTTTTAATTGCAAAACCAATTAACTTTAAAATGTTCTGCTTTGTAGTTCTCCTAATGGATGGCATCATTTTAGCTGGCTTTACAAAATCCATCTCTTGTTGGGACTGGGCAGGGAGCCATCCTCAGTTATGCCTGCAAGCGAGTTCCCTTCAGCTGAGCCAGCTCCAAGCAGTCCACGCACTGAAGTTGCTTCACAGGCATCGGATTTTGGGGGAATCATCTGTAAAGAGACTCCACAGCCTTCCAGGGAAATGCTGATCCCTCGGGAGGAGCGTGGCCGGGGTGCTGGAAAGGCTGATCCCAGTGGGAGCGTCCATCCCTGCAGCTGGGATTGGCGGCTGGAATGTCCAGAGCAGCCTCCAGCTCTGCTGGGCCAGGGCAGGCTCAGGCTGAGCTCAGGGCAAGGTTCTTCCCCCAGAGGGTGCTGGCACTGCCCAGGCTCCCCAGGGAATGGGCACGGCCCCGAGGCTGCCAGAGCTCCAGGAGCGCTTGGACAGCACTCCAGGGATGGCCAGGGTGGGGTTGTTGGGGGGTCTGGGCAGGGCCAGGGTCGGATCCATGATCCTTTATCCCTCCCAGCTCAGAACATTCCCTGATTCCGTGATTCTGAGGAGGGCAGCAGCAAGGGGGGTACCTGGGGTGGGAGAGGCCTCAGAGAGCAGGACTCGCTCCCCCTGGGACACCTGGAGCAGCTGACCCTGCTGGGGATCCCCCTCCCCTGGCAAACCTGGATCCCTCCCCAGCTCCAGCAGCCCCAGAGCTCCGGGGGCTGTGGCACAAGAGGGAGGAAGAGCCAGGACTGCTCTTTCTGCTGCCTTCCCTCACATCCTGTGATCAGAGGCACTGTCTGGGCCTTTCCAAGGACACCTCTGCCCCTCTGGGTCGTGGGAGGCCAAGGGCAGAGCCCTGCAGGCACAGCCTGCCTAATTCCAGGCTGGAAGGGCAGAGAGAGCCAGAGCTGTGCTCAGAGGGGCTCTGGCTGGCAGAGAAAACAGGGCAAGGAGAGGACTTGGAAAAACTCTCAGGATGGACCTTTGAACATCTCCCATCACACCCAGACACCTCCCAGGACCTGTGTGGATTTAATTTTTATACTGAAAAAAATCAATAATCAGCTTATAATTGAAGTGTTTACTTTAAAAAACAACTCTGAAACATTTTTGCAACAGAGCTGATTATTTTTGTTGTGATTTGAGGATTTTCACGGTTTCCTGCTGTCGTACACGTCAGGGGTTGATTTTTGTGTTTGTAATTACGATCAGCAATAGAAAACTGGAGCTGTGCAGCTTGGCATAGCTCAGGAAATGTGTCACTGCTGAAGAAATTGATTTTGTTTCCTGAGTTTCTGTCCCCTTGCCGAAGTTTGGGGATATTTTGGTATTTAAGGCAGTCTGTTAATTGGGGGAAGTTATTTATTTAAGGAAAATAAAGGAAATAAGATACACATAGGATCTCTCCCCCTTCCTCCTCCCCTCTGTTCCAGGTGCTGTAGGAACCAGGCAATCTCTGAGCCCCTCGTCCCCTGCCAGCCTTGGGGACAGTGACCTGCGGACCCAGAATCACCACAGAACGTCCTTCGCTTAGGAGACCCTGGGAAAAACCCCAGGAATTTGAATAAACAGCACGGTCAGACCCGCTACTCTCACCTGGAGCATCGTTATCCCTCATTCCTAACACAGGAATCACTGGGGTGCTTTCAAATCCAGCCCTGACGGATTCTGCGGGATCAGACTCCCTCGGGGCTCGGCACACCTGGAAAAGCCCTTCCATCCAGCTCAGAGCTGTCACTCCCGAAGGCGCAGTGCAGCCACGTCCATCCCTTGGGGTGCCCATGGCAAATACCCCATTCCTGCCCTGAGGAGCTCGGCTGCGCCCCGGACTGCCCCGGGGCTCCCCAGCCCTGGCAGGGGGCGGCCAAGCTGTCCCTTCCCACCCCAAGCTGTCCCTTCCCATCCCAACCTGTCCCCTCCCATCCCAACCTGTCCCTGCCGAGCTGGAGCAGCCCCGGGGGTCCCTCGGGTGCCGCAGACCCCAGTGCAGGCACAGATGGTGGCCCTGGGTCACCCTCCTGCTGTTCCCATCCCCGGCCGTGGCTGATGAGCTGGAAATGTTCTGCCCCTGGCTCTCCCCGGGGAAAGCTCTGGAAAATATCCATGGAAAACGCTGGGAACGCTTCTCCCTCCCCTCAAAGGGACAGGAGGCAGGGATGTGATCCTAAAGGGAGTGGTTGCAGTGCTCTCAGTGGGGTTCCTGGGATGTCTGTCCCCCCACAAAGATCTGCCCCAGGCCCGTGGCTTTGGGGGCCGCTGCCCCTGGGGTCTGCCAGGGCAGGAGTCCCGGGGAGTGGCTGCTGCCCTGTTCCCCTCTGTGTGCTGTTCCTGCTCCCCTGTTTGTGCGCAGGGTGCCCGTCCAGAGGCACCACCCACCCCGATGTCTGCACGCACCACGGTTTGTCCCTGCCGCCCCTCAGTCTGTCCTGCGCAGACCTTTCCGTCCAAGGGGTGTTGCCGTGGCTGCGAGATGGCAGTGGCCGACTGCCCCGGCCCGGGGGCTGGACACTCGCAGGGCCATGGTCCCCTCACTTCCCTCCACAGCCCCCCACAAGGACTCTTCTCCCTTATTTTATCTTCACTTCTCTCCTTGGTATGAACTGATTCCAGGAGAAGGTTTGTGCTCAGCTCCACTCCTCTCTCCCCTCAGCAGATTCCTCAGCCTCAGCTGGGCAGTTCATTTGCTGTTAGTAATTAAATATTATTGTAATGTGGCATGAGCCCTTTTAATCCGTGCCCAGCTGCTGAGCTGGAGTGAAGTTTTCCATGGATCACCTGGCAGTGAGGGCTGGGCCATGGGCCATTAATCTGGAATTATTCATTGCAATCTAGAAGGAATAAATAGACATTAAAGCACAAGCTGAGCCCCCCAGCCACTTGTTCCACCTTCCTTTACGGGGGTTCTCCAGCCTCCCAGCCCAAATTTGCTCCTCGCAGAGCAGGTGATGAGCACATCAGTCAAAAATGTCAGGGGCTGCTTGTCCTGAAGCCTCATGAAGAGCTGCTGGGGTAACAGGTTGGGAGAGGCAGGAGGCAGTGGCCAGGAGCCAAGCCTGCCATTCATCAAAACAAAAACAAATGGGAAGGGATGGGAAAAAATGGGCAGAAATTGTCCATTTGGATGTGTGGGATCCCCAGCCAGTGAATGGACTTTGCTCACAAAATCTGCTTCCTGCAGCTCCTGGGGGCTCCCGGCGTTGTCTGCCCCTGTTACCCTGAGTCCAGCAGCTTTGTCCTGAGGACCTGCAGGTGCGATCTGCAGGGTTTAAATCACGGGATAATGGGGATTCTGCCCCATTCAGGTGGGACCCCACCTGCAGAGCTGCCCCAGTTCTGAGCCCACAGCATCAGCAGCACCTGGAGCTGCTGGGAGAGCCCAGAGGAGGCCCCGGAGCTGCTGCAGGGCTGGAGCCCCTCTGGAGCCGGGCTGGGAGAGCTGGGGGGGCTCCCCTGGAGAGGAGAAGGCTCCAGGGAGAGCTCAGAGCCTAAAGGGGCTCCAAGGAAGATTTTTTTAGGGCCTGTTGCAAAGGGTAATGGGTTTAAACTAAAAGAAGAGTGAAAATAAGAGGTTTTTTACACTGAGGATGGTGAGATCCAGCACCTCAGTGGAAAGAGGAATTCTCAATCCTCTCCTCCTTTAGGGAACAAGGAATAGGCAGGGAGGGACCCCCAGAGGAGCAGGCAAATGAGATAAGGGATGCACAATGGACTTGTTAGAGGAGTTTATGGCTGTGATGAGCCTGACAAAACCTGAGGCCTCCTGGTGTTTTACTCCATCCCGTGGCCTCGTGAAATTAACGGCTGGGAAATGTAAAACTCATAAAAGGCTGCTTGTGCTCCCTGGGGGCAGAGCCAGGCTCTGGAATCCGCTATCAGCTGCAGTCAGACCTTGCAGGAGATGCATAAAAGGCCTGGAGAACTTTATGACCAATATTGACACAACACGAGCGTTCTGAAACCTCCGACCCCAAGCAGCGACCGGGGGCTGCTGGAAGCTGAGCCACGGCCAGGACAAAGCCCCATCTGTCCCTGCCCTGCTCCCAGCATCGTCCCCAGCAGGGATGGGGACAGCGGGACACGTGGAGAGTCTCCTTCCACCCCTGTGGGGGCTGTGCTGAAGTAGGGTCAGATGGGATTTTGGAGAAATCCTTCCCTGGCAGGGTGGGCAGGGGCTGGGATGGAATTCCCAGAGCAGCTGGGGCTGCCCCTGGATCCGTGGCAGTGCCCAAGGCCAGGCTGGACACTGGGGCTGGAGCAGCCTGGGACAGTCGGAGGTGTCCCTGCCATGGCAGGGGTGGGGTGAGTTGAGTTTTCAAATCCCTTCCCACACAAATTATTCCACGATTCTCTGGCTCCATGACATGACCAGCATGAAAGTCTTTCCTTCCCCAGGGGGGAGAACTTGATATCCATCAATTTAATCCCAAATATCACTCAGTTATTAATTTCTCTCTCCTCTTCTTGTATCTTTACTTATTTTAAAAATCAAATATTCGTGGATCTGCTGTTGGTTTCCTTAAGCTGCCTCGGTGAGTGCAAAGTTTGAGCTAGAACCAGGAACCTCCGTGTTATTTGTAACCCCATCAGCAGGAGCTGCTCAGATTTGTCTCTGCTGGGTTGAGCTGAGAGCCTGAAGACAACTTGGTTTAATTTGTCAAGGCATTTTTAAGAGAATGCAGGAAAAAAACCCACCCCAGCAGCCTTCCAGAGTCTCTTTATTTGAAATTCAATAATGTCAGCAGCCAGCCAACCTTGCTTTATAACTTCAAGATAGAAGTGCTAAGTGGAGAATTACTTTGAATATTTTAAGTACAGCTGACCAGCTGTTTTATTTAGATATATATATAAATATATCGCTGACAGGGTTTTATCACTCCAGCAATATGAGGCTGTTTTAAAGGAAAAGTTTCATTTCTGGTGCTCACTGTGAGGTTTTCCTGAGCCTCTAGAATGGCACAGAGCAGAAATTTTAGTCACAAGCAGTCAAAATTCATGAGCCAGGCCTTGCTGAAAAAATTAGGACAAGGCTAAAAATCAGGGAACACAAACAAATATTTGCATTTCTTCCTTTTTGTTTGGATGCTTCCAAGTCAGCCTTCCAGTTTCGTTTTCCAAAGACCCAGAAGACTGGCTGGGGTTTATTTATTCCTTTGTGAAAACAGAAGCTTCCAGACCATGTGGCTCCCAGAAATGGAAGCTCCATCCCCACCACTGGCCACGGTCACACGATGGCAGACGTCGGAGTCTGACGCTGCAGCTCCCTAAAATGAGAAGATTTTCACACTTCCTACCTCAGTAACCGAGTTCCTTCCCCAGGTAGGACAGCTCCATAAAAAACACTGGGTAAGAGTTTGTGCTGCCCCAGAGGAGCAAAATCTCCTCCCAGGCCGGGGCTTTTCCCGTGCCCTCGGCCAGCAGGGTTTGGGAGAGTCAAAGGGGTTGGCGCAGGGATGGGATGGGACAGGATCCGTGTCCCACCTGCTCCAAAAAGGGGAAATGTCCCAGCCCTGCTTAAGGCAGGAGGCCCTGGCTGGGCAGCAGGGCTGGGCTGGCCCAGGGACACTGGAGTGTCCCAGCAGGTGACACTGGATGAACTGGGGGTCACTGAGGAGGAGGTTCGGCTGCTCGTGCCCATCAGGGACTCCAAGGAACTGCTCAGGAATGGCTCCACAAGTCCTGGGTGGTGCTGGGGGCTGTGTCCAGCTCACAGGAGGGACATGGAGGGGCTGGAGCGTGTCCACTGAAGGGGCTGGAGCCCAGGCAAGGCTGAGGGAGCTGGAAAAGGGGCTCAGCCTGGAGAAAAGGGGGACCGGGGGGACCTTGTGGCTCTGCACAGCTCCCTCACTCTCCTCCATTCCCAGGGCAGGGGTGGAAGGAGGTGAGGTTTCCAATCCCTTCCAAACCCTTACATGAGCCCATGACTGTGACATCACCTGCCTGAGTCTGGTGAAGGGACCTGTGATGGTGAGGGACAGCTCTGGGGGACAGCTCTGGGGGACAGCTCTGAGGGACAGCTCTGAGGGACAGCTCTGGGGGACAGCTCTGGGGGACAGCTCTGGGTGTCCAGCTCTGGGGGACAGCTCTGAGGGACAAGTGTCCAGCTCTGAGGGACAGCACGGAGCCCCGTGGGCCTGTAAAGGCAGAACAAACAGGGGTGAGGAGGAGGAGAGGGGCAGGGAGGCTGCTCAGGGATGATCCTGTTCTGTAGCCAGTTCTGGGCAGTTCGGTTCTGATAGAGAAGAGCTGGGTGATGTGACCCAGACTGCTCAGGACAGGGCCCATCCTTATCCTGTGCTTCGGGAATTCAGAGCTCAAATGGCTCAATTTAACAAAGACTGCAGGACAGAAGGAACTTTTCCTTCCCACCAAAGAGGCCTCTTGAAGGCCTGTCATGAGCTGAGCCTCAGGGGACAGTTTGCTGTCCTGCTGGATGTGAGACCCCTGTCCAGGTCATTTGGGGTTTCTGGAGGTTGCAGCCCCAGTGACAGTGGCAGTGAATGGTTTGTTGTGGCACGGCTCTGGGTAATCCCACACCGGGGTGCAGCCCCCCTGGAATGCATTAAAGCTCTTCCCAGCACACGGAGAGCTCCAGGCTTGCTGATATCCCAATTTCCTGCCTCGGAGACACCCAGGGCGGGGTGGCAGCTGATTCCAGGGTAATAAATCCCAGGGTTCAGGTGTAACTTTGGCAAGTGAAACAGGGAAGGTTACTCTGAAGGCTTCCTTGGAAATTCATTCTTTGCAGAAAATAAGGATCAACATCAAATCTGGGAAGTTCAGCCTTGATAAACAAATGAGAGTGGAAACCATGGCAGGTCCAAAGTAAAGGATTTAAATGTGACAAAACTTCTGGGTCCTGTGATGGGACTGGGGACAAGGCCTGGAGGGACAGGAGCCAGGGAATGGCTCCCACTGCCAGAGGGCAGCCATGGATGGGATCTTGGGCAGGAATTGTTCCCTGGCAGGGTGGGCAGGGGCTGGGATGGAATTCCCAGAGCAGCTGGGGCTGCCCCTGGATCCCTGGCAGTGCCCAAGGCCAGGCTGGACACTGGGGCTGGAGCAGCCTGGGACAGGGGGAGGTGTCCCTGCCATGGCAGGGGTGGCACTGGGTGGGATTTAAGGTCCCTCCGAACCCAACCCATTCCAGGATTCCCTGTGGTGTCCAAGGGCTGTGTTGGAGCCACTGACACATGGTGGGAGTTACTCCAGGAGGTCTGGAGTGTGCAGGAAGCTGGGGCCCTGTGCTGACAGGAAAGCTGTGCCTTAGAGCAGCTTCAGAGCCCTTTGGTGTTGAGTTCCCTCCTGCTGAACTCCGGGCTCCAGCAGGGATCAAACAGCCACAGTCTGAGGCACTGGGCACTTCAGCACAGCCTGGCTCTGCCTTTGCCACAGCTCCAGTAAATCCCACTGGGAGCTCTCGGATCCTTTACCCTTCTTGCCAGTCAGCACTGTAAAATTCCTGAGGGGCCTCAGGTATTATCATGGAGTTCCCAGCATCCTCAGTGGGGCTGGAGCCAGGGGGGAGATCCCACTGTGGGATGAATGAAAAGGGCCTGGATGGGATGGGGAAGTAGAGCCTGAGCTGCTGTCCTGTGCAAGAGCCCTGGAGCAGCTTCCCCCATGCTGAGATTCCCCGGGATTAACTCCTGGGTGAGCCCAGCAGAGCAGCCTGCAGAGCACAGGGACTGCCCCCGAGCCATCCTCAGGGACTTCAGACTCTGCATGGAAACAGGAGATTTGTCCTGAACTGGAATTTTCCTCCCCATTCGGTACCCGTGGCACGCGGAGCCATGGAGAGATCAGCTCCTTCCACGTTGCTCTGCTCTGGCTGCATCCAGCAGCCTCTGCCTCTTCCCAGAGAAGCCTCTGGCTCCAGGGACCTGTTTAACTTCCAGCCATGCAGGGGTGGAGGGTGGGATGTGCTCCAGCTTCCATGCTCTGCTTCACTGGCTCCAGAACTCTCCTGGGCCCACAATGGCCAGGGACGTCACCAGGATGTCACCAGGATGTCACCAGGATGTCACCAGGATGTCACCAGCACTGCCAGGCCCAGCTGAACTCCTGGGGACACCCCGGGGTAACTCAGGATATTTAGGGAACCTGTGTGTTTATGCAACCCCTGTGCACAGCAGCTCCAGGAAAAATCCCCTCCTGCCTCTCCTGTTAGCACAGAGACTCCTGAGAAGTAACCCCCGGGGGTCCCTGTCCCTTTGCACCCTGGGGGTCCCTGTCCCTTTGCACCCCCGGGGGTCCCTGTCCCTTTGCACCCTCAGGTGTCCCTGTCCCTTTGCACCCCCGGGTGTCCCTGTCCCTTTGCACCCCGGGGGTCCCTGTCCCTTTGCACCCCGGGGGTCCCTGTCCCTTTGCACCCCCGGGTGTCCCTGTCCCAGGCCGCTGTTCCCACGGGCTGCTCTGTCCCTGCTCCCTGCCCCTGCTGTGCCCTGTCCCTGCTGTGCTCTCCATGGAGCAGACAGGGATGTGACGCCCCTGCCCCAGGCAGAGACAGGCACTGGAACTCCAGGGGAAGGCAGAGGCTCCTTCAGGGACGATTCCTGTTGTTCCCTTGCTTGCAGATCACTCGGGTGCCTCTGGACATGGGAGAGCAAACATTCCTCCATCCTTGAGCAGGGCATGGAATCTGCCCCTGAACGGGGTTTGCCTTGAACTCTTCTCCTCCTGTTTGATCCTCCATCCAGGGTTTGGTGTTGTTTTCTTTATCTTTCCCCCCTTCCACACATTAAATGTTTAATGTGAGCTGTGAGCAGTCAGGCCCCATGAAGTTTCAGAAGTTCTCGTGTTCGATGCGTTCAAACTCCAAGCGAATGAAAGAATAAATGAAGGGGCTGCCAGAAGGCAGAGCCATTTCGCTGCCTCGGAAATGGCCAGCGTGACAGGCAAACAAAGGGCTGGGATGGGGAGCAGTGCAGGGAGGAGCAGGGGGAGAGCTGGGCTGGGAGCTCAGAGATGGAGGCATCATTGCCTCGTGCTGCCACCAGCAAGAGCAGCAGAGCTGCTGGTGCAGCCCGGGCTGAGCCTGCCCTCCATGCCACCCTCCTGAGGCTACTCCCCTGCTCTTCCTGGGATTGCAGCTCAGCACGGGGACTGCAGGCCTGGCTGTCACTGGCAGACAGGGAAGGAGCTGCAATGTGACATCTCCCAGGTCGTGGGAGGGCAGTCACCTCTCAGAAGCAGGGCTGAGGTGGCTGCAGGAGGGGGAATGTCCCGCTGAGCAGGGAAATAAATCTGAACTGGACCTGCACGGCCTGTCTGGCCCCCAGCAGGAAATATCTCCTACAGGAGATCCGGGATGCAGTGAGCTGGGAGCAGCCAGAGCACTCCCTCTCATCCTGGTTTCTGCTGGGCTGATTTGTCGTGTCAGAGTCAGAAATCACAGAATTAAGAAATGGTTTGTCTTGGGAGGGACCTGAAATCCCATCCAATGCCACCCCAGCCATGGCAGGGACACCTCCCAGTGTCCCAGGCTGCTCCAGCCCCAGTGTCCAGCCTGGCCTTGGGCACTGCCAGGGATCCAGGGGCAGCCCCAGCTGCTCTGGGAATTCCATCCCAGCCCCTGCCCACCCTGCCAGGGAACAATTCCTGCCCAAGATCCCATCCATGGCTGCCCTCTGGCAGTGGGAGCCATTCCCTGGCTCCTGTCCCTCCAGGCCTTGTCCCCTCTGTCCTTCTCCCTTGTTCTTCAGGCTCCTTCAGGCCACAGTCAGGTCACCCTGAAGCTTCTCTTTTCTAGCCTTTTCCTGCCCTCTCTTCCCAGATGTCTCCTTAAAATGGGTATTTTGGAGCCCCATGACTTCTCTTGGCCCATCCAAAGCCAGATTTTGGGAAGGCTGTAGATCCCAGAAGAAATGTGTTCCGGTAGGCTCAGCTTCGCGGGAGGGCACAGGGATTTATTCCCCCTCCCTGGAAGTTTTCTGGAGGGAAATCATGGGAAATATCACTTAGGGTGTTATTTTTACCCTTGTTTGCATCACACTGAGCCAAATTAGAGAAGAAATTAGAGATCAGGCAGCCCTGGTTCTCCTGTAGCTCTGAGCACAATAGCAACTTTCCCCCTTCACTCCTGAAGCCCCTGCTCCCTTTTCAGAGCAGCTGCTCTCTTTTTCAATCATTTTTCCAATTTTCCATTATTGTTTTGTCCCTTCCATAAAGCAGGATGAAAATTAAAGCCCATAAAACTTTCCATCTCTGTGGCATGGATCTATTGGCAGATAAAAACCTGCTACAAATCATTAACCCAAGATGCAGCTGGAGATTCTGCTGGGAAGGGCCAGGGTGACATTGGAGCACAAACTGCTCAAGTTTCAGACAGCTCAGGACCAGTCCGCAGCTGCTCAGGCAGCTCTGGGTGTGCACAGGGCAGCTGGAAACTGATTTCCACAAGGGCTGAAGTGCAGATGAGTCAAATTCCTGCTCAGAGGAATCTCCAAGGCTTCCTTGTCCCTCCAGGTGATTGCTGTACCTCCTTCCCCATCTGTGACCTGCCCAGAAAGCTCCTGTTAGGACCTGGCTGCCCTTTTAATTTGGGAATGCTTTGAAGCCTCGGGCAGGACTGTGCTTAGGGTGAACCTGTATAGAAATTCACCCTCTTGATGCTGTGGCTTAACAAACCCCAGAAAACTTGCATATAACTCCATTCTTCCCCCCTTATCCACATTTTTCTCAACATCAGCTCTGCACTGGAGCTCTTCAGTCTGTGCCTTCATCTCCCCAAACCTTTTCCTGGTATTGTTCCCTTTCCAATCCCTGTCTGATTTTTATATGGAGGCTCTACAAGGGCTCTTTGGAGAGAGAAAAGAGGCATTTTCTGCTGCTGGAGCAGCTGTGGCAGTGATTGGCAGGGAGTGTTTCAGTGTTCAGGCTGCAGTCCCTGATTTGATTTCATCCTCCTCCTTCAGAGAACACAAAATCATGGAAGCCACTTGTCTTTAACTGCAGAGGAGCAGCCAGGCCTGGCCCCAATCAGGAAACACTCCAGACCTGTGCTGGAGGCTCTGAACAAAAGGAGAACTTTAAACTGGGGGTTGTGGTGGTAATGGAGTTGTTTGTCTGAAAGGGGCATAAAAATCTACTTTGGTGGGAGTGTGGATGGCAGCCACAGAATCAGGGAACCGTGGAATGGCTTGGAAAGGACCTGAAATCCCATCCCTGCCACGGCAGGGACACCTCCCACTGTCCCAGCCCCAGTGTCCAGCCTGGCCTTGGGCACTGCCAGGGATCCAGGGGCAGCCCCAGCTGCTCTGGGAATTCCATCCCAGCCCCTGCCCACCCTGCCAGGGAACAATCCCATCCTAATATTCCATCTAAATCTGCCCTCCTTCTGTGTCCTGTCCCTCAGGCCTTGTCCCCAGTCCCTCTGCAGCTCCCCTGGAGCCCCTTCAGGCCCTGGAAGCCACAATGAGATCACCCCAAAACCTTCCCTGCAGGGCGAACAGTCGTGGTCAGGGGACAGGAATTACAGAGAAACCTCCTGCAGATCTGTAGGACATTGGGATCAGGGATCCTGTACCACACTGGGATCAGGGATCCTGTACCACACTGGGATCAACGGGGGATCCTGTATTACACTGGGATCCGGTACCACACTGGGATCAACGGGGGATCCTGTATTACACTGGGATCCTGTACCACACTGGGATCAACGGGGGATCCTGTATTACACTGGGATCCTGTACCACACTGGGATCAGGGATCCTGTACCACACTGGGATCAACGGGGGATCCTGTATTACACTGGGATCCTGTACCACACTGGGATCAACGGGGGATCCTGTATTACACTGGGATCCTGTACCACACTGGGATCAGGGATCCTGTACCACACTGGGATCAACGGGGGATCCTGTATTACACTGGGATCCTGTACCACACTGGGATCAACGGGGGATCCTGTATTACACTGGGATCCTGTACCACACTGGGATCAGGGATCCTGTACCACACTGGGATCAACGGGGGATCCTGTATTACACTGGGATCCTGTACCACACTGGGATCAACGGGGGATCCTGTATTACACTGGGATCCTGTACCACACTGGGATCAGGGATCCTGTACCACACTGGGATCCTGTACCACACTGGGATCAGGGATCCTGTACCACACTGGGATCAACGGGGGATCCTGTATTACACTGGGATCAATGGGGGATCCTGTATTATACTGGGATCCTGTACCACACTGGGATCAGTGGGGGATCCTGTACCACACTGGGATCAGGGATCCTGTACTACACTGTCCTTTTTTCGGAGGAGAGCTGCAGTAGCAGTGCTCAGTTGCTGCTCTGTGCTGATAAGGAGGCTGTCAGTGACTGCAGGATTTCTCCTCACAGAGCCAAAAATCCTCTCGTGGCCATCTTCGCGCTCATCACCACCCTCACCACCCTCACCACCCTCACCATCCTCACCACCCTCACCACCCTCACCACCCTCACCACCCTCACCACCCTCATCACCCTCACCATCCTCACCACCCTCACCACCCTCACCATCCTCATCACCCTCACCATCCTCATCACCCTCACCACCCTCACCACCCTCATCACCCTCATCACCCTCACCACCCTCACCATCCTCACCACCCTCACCATCCTCATCACCCTCACCATCCTCACCACCCTCACCACCCTCACCACCCCCGGCTGCAGCCCTGCTCCCCTTAAGCTGCTCTCCCTCCTTCCTTGCCCCTCCAGACTCAGCCTTGTACTCTTGTCTGCATTCAAGTGCATTTGCTGCCTGAGTCACCGAAGGGATGCAAATCCTCTGGAATCAGGGGGATTGTGCCTGCTCCCAGGCAGGAGAGTGGGATAGAAATGGATTCTTTCCCAGCTCCACTGAATCCCTTCTGACCAGAGCTATGAAAACACATCCAAAGCTGTTATTTTTATTTTTATTTTTTTGCATTTTTTTGAATGTGACCAAATCCACAGCATTTTCAGGGCAATGGATCCCATCCAGACCCCTGCCATAAACCCTGTCCATGCCCTAGTCTTTGCTGGGGAAGTTCCTTTGCTTTTCTCCCTCCCCCAGGAGGGGAATGTGCTGTGCTGCTCTGTAAATACTCCCTGTAAGCAACCCTCAGCCTCAGGAGGCTGTAATATAAATAAATCTGCAAGGATTAGCTGTGATTTGCAGGGGGAAATCTGGCAATAAAGCAGCCAGCAGCTTTCCTGGGGATCTTTGGATGCTTTGCAGGATTCTTTGTTGGTTTAATGCTCACTCAGGTGGCTCTGCATTGCTGGCATGGAGGAGAGGAACCTGTAAGGAACAGGCAGTTCCCCTGGACTGGGATTTGTGGAGTCCAGCAGCTCCCACCCTGTCTGATTATGTCCATAACAGGGCTGGGCAGCCCTGACTCCCAGGTGAAGTTGGGAACGAGGGATTCAGAGTCCTTAAAATGGTCACGAGCTTTGTTTTATGGGTTTTGGATTACAGGCATTGGATTGTGGGGTTGCTGCTTGCTTTTATGTCTGAAACCTGAATCCTAGACTGTCTGAGGTGAAGGAGAATTTCTTGTGTCCAGGGGAAGTTGAAGGTTATGGAATGCTGGACAGTAGGGAATGAATAATCAAACGCAACTCACCCTCATGGTGCTGGGAAATCTGGGGTTTGCTCACACCGGTGCACCTCCCCTTTGTGGCCTGAAATTCGTTCCTGAAAAGGAATTTCAGTTCAGGAAGAGAAGGACAAGAGAGGGGATGGTGGCCTGTGGTGGTTTCATCCTACAAGAGCCTTCTGGGTGTGGATTCAGCTTGGAAAAGGAGGAGTGAGGGAGGTCCAGGCAGAGCCAGGGGTGCTCTGGAGCTGCTGCACAGCAGGAGCTGCTCCTGGCACTGAACTGGGAGCCCTAAGTGAGGTTTAGTGGGAGCCAGTTCAAAATGGACACGAAGCCAGGCCTGTGGAGGTTCCCCAGGGTGCAGTGTGATCCAGCCCTGCAGCCAGGGGCACTCCTCCACTTGGGGTCAGGGTGGAGGTGTTTGCTGTGTGAGCCACACCTGGGCAGCTTTGGAGCTGGATCCGTCTGGGATCCCCTCAGCCCTTCCTGAGGGACGCAGCCGGGATGACCTGGGAGCGGTCCCCTGCTGGCTGTTGTCCCTTTTGTCACCCTTGGGCCACAGCCGTGCTGGCAAATCTGTTCAACAACATTTTCCAGAACCAGCTCCCCCATTCCACCATGGAGTTGTTCTCTCTGCCCGCCGAGGGTTTCCTGAAGCAGCTCCGCACTCCCTGACAGTAACTTGCAATTGTTAATCACCCCCGGTAATTACAGGTGATGTGGATTCTGCCTCCCCAGCTCCAGCCGGGTAGGAGCTGTTCCATATTTAAACAGTATTAGAGCTGGATTGCTCTCCTGGGGAGCTCCTGGCCTTGAAGGCTGAGGTTTCAATCTCTGCACCACTAATTAGATCAGGAAAACGAGGAGGGGGATGTGAGCAAAGGGCTGTAGGGGTGTGACCAAACATCTCCCCCTGCCCCAGGAGCCGCTTCCCGGGCCTGCTGTGGCTCAGGAACGCGGCTCTCTGGGGGAGATGAGGAGGAGGGAGAGGGGGAATTGGGGTTTTATCCCTGGATGTTGCTTCTACAGTAGCACAGCGAGGGAAATAAGTGGGAAGTACCAGTCCAAAGACGACACTTGATGTAAAAGCAGAAAAATTCCCTGGAGGGGGGAGCTGGGAGAAGCCTGGCAGAGGGGACGAGGTTGGGATTGTGGTTTCACCAAGCTTTGACCCTGGAGTTGCTCTCAGGGATGACAGGAGCTGTGGGTTTGCCCCACACAGGCTGAGGAGGTGCCGTGAGGGTTCGTTTGGATGTGTTTGGGCACCAGGATTGACAATCCTTGGCACAGCCAGCAGGAAACCCGGCAGGGACACGGAGCTGGCTGCGAGCTGTGCACAGGACCCAGCTCCAGGGGCACCTCTGAAGCAGCCTCTCAGCTGTGGAGACCAAATGTACTCAAATTTAGAGCTTTACAGCCATGAAACAGCCAAAAAATCCATTAGGCGAGTGCTGTTAATGTGGGGTTTTATTTGGAAGTGGAGAAAGCTTAAAGGGAAGTGGGGGCAGGAGGCTCACAGGAGGCTTGGGGTGTTTAAAGACATCTTGTGAGCAGTTCAGAGTGGATTTTTTACCACTTAGCAGAGCCACAGCTAAAATGTTTCAGCACAGTGGTTAAACTGCAGTGCAGGAGCTTTCAGGAGTGGAGGCAGAGCTATGCCCCTTAAAAAATCTGAGTTCTTAAAGCCCTTTAACCATCACTGGGTACCATCAGAGGGTTAAAAGCTCAAAAATTCAAGGGGATGATAGCAAGTTATCCTCAAGGTAGTTAAAATGCAAACTGAGAGGAATTATGGAAGATGTCCCAAGGCTACATGATTGGAAAGAAAATATTCAGTTTTTACTGAGCTGCTTTTTCCCTCTGCTATTTTTGTGACTTTTTCACACGTGTCTTAGGGTGCAAATGCAGGCTGTGCCTGGGCTGTGTGTTCCACTGGCACCTGCCAGAGCTGGGCCACTTCTCTCCTGTTCATGGCCACCTGATCACACCAGCTGGGGCACTTTTCTTTATCTCTCCCACAGCCAATCCTCCCTCAGGGAAATCTCTGCTGTCCATGGCCATGGAGCCTCCCTGCAGGGCTGATCCAATTCCAGCATCCCATGGGAGATGCTCCCCCAGGGGAGGAGCCCAGCATTCCTACCTGGATGGAATCTGACCCTGCACACCCCAGCAGCCTTTTCCCCCTGCATTCCCAGAGGAGCAGCTTTCTCCTCCCCTGCATTCCCAGAGGGAGCCCAGGCCCATCCACAGCACCCCTGGAGCTGCAGAGGAAACTCCACCCTTGGCCAGGACCCTGCTCCAGCAGAGCCACCTCTGCCCCTGCAGGGGGATTGCAGCCCCCATGGGATGGGGCTGTGCCAGCCCCCTGCCCAGCAGGGTGTCAGGGGGG
>VZSE01006376.1:38808-52777 GCA_013398275.1 Promerops cafer
TTAATCTGATTTTTCCCTACAATCAGGGAAAGTGCTTTGCTGGGTTCCAACCTCCCATGCTGGAGGTGCCTCCTGAGGACAATTCCCAACTTATTCCCTGGAGCTGCAGCTTCCCCTCCATCACCTGCCTGCAAAGGGAGCTGGTTCAGGCCTAAACACGAAGGATTTGAGACATGGAAGGTGTTGGAGTCAACAAAATCCACACCCAATTCAGCCACTTGAATCCTTTTCCAGAGCATTTACTGACAACCTCAAGAGAAAGACGTGAAGCTGGGGTGAATTTAAGGACTCCCAGTCCCTGCAGAGGGACACCCTCGCAGCTGGAGTTCTGCAGGAGTCAGTGACAGAGTTTGTATTTCTCAAAAAAACCCACTTTGTGCATTCTGACCTTTACTCTTAGAGGGAAGCAAAATATAGATTCCAGCTCCTTAACGTACTGCAGTTCGAAGCATTTGTCTTTCCAGGCTGGGGCCAAGGGGAAATTGGTGTTTGGGACACTTAAGGGTCCATTTGTGATGTGTCACAGCAGGACAGAACCTGCTGGAGGCTCCCACATCCCCTCCTGAATTGAAAAGCTGAAGGTCAAGCTTATTTTCCCCCATTCTGCAGCACAGGAGGACTTTGAACCCCCGGATTTTCAACTTGCAAGGCAAGCAAATTGGCTGCCTCTGTTGCATTTGCTCATTTGGAAAGGTTATTTCTGCCCTCTCTGCCTTTCACTTGCTCCTTTTGAGGGTGAAAGTTTTATTCTGTGCTGCAAATGGGCTCCAGGCTGAGAAAAAGAGGGAAATTTTGGTAGCAATGCATCAGCTGGAAAACAAAGCAGAAATTTGAGGTGTTAAACAGTAAAAGCCAGGTGGGAAGGGTTTTTATTAAGTAAAATGATGTGTAAAAGCTCTGAAAACAGTGGGGACAGGCCACAAGTTCTGTCCTTCAAATGTCTGTTTAGCATAATGCACACATTCATAGGGAACACGATTTCCCTGGGAGCTTTTATTCCCAAAAGCAGTTCCCCCCCCGGGGTGGGCCCTGGCTTTGTGCAGTTGCTGCTGTCGGGCGCGGGGGACTCCTCAGGATTTGTTCTCCTGCTTTATTTTCCTCCCTGCTCCCACAGAGGGAAATGTTGTTACAAAGAGGTGGCCAAGGCTGCAGGTGCTGAGCCAGAGCCTGAATTTGTGTCACCTTTCCTGTACCCAGTCCCTGGGTGGCTTTGGGCCATGGGAATGCTCTGCTGTGGCCACAAGCCCCATTCTTTGGGTGCCCATGTTCCTGAGGCACCCAGGGGGTCAGGGGAGCCTGCATCTCCTTGCAGGCCCCTGGAGCCTCCAGGGATTCATCTGGGGAGCTGTTCCTGCATCCCTGGGAGGGCAGACGGGTCCCCAGGGAGGCGAGGCTCCCTTGGAGGGCCTGGAGCCCACGGGTGCTCCGTACAGGACCTTGTCACTTAGTCCTGGAAGGGGGTGCTGGTGCTGAGGGTGCCTTTGGACAGGCTGAGGAGATGTCTGGAGTCTGCCCAAAGTTCCTGGGGAGAGCAGGAGCCTGCGGGTCAGGGAGCTGTTAATTGATGATGATGATGATGATGATGATGATGATGATGATGATGATGATGATGATTTTCAGAGGGAGGCTCCTGAGGCCCGGTGCTCCACAGGCTGCAGGATCCAGCTGCTCTGCTCCCAGGTGGATCCCCCTGGACCCCTGGCAGTGCCCAAGGCCAGGCTGGACAGGCTGGGAGCAGCCTGGGACAGTGGGAGGTGTCCCTGCCCTTGGCAAGGGCGGAACTGGATGAGTTTAAGGTCCCTTCCAACCCGACCCAGTCTGGGGTTCCCAGCTCTTCCCTCTGAGCTGCAGGGGGTGCTGGCAGGCCCAGAATCCTTCCAGCTGTTGTGGCTTTGCCTGGGCAGCTTTGGCTCCCTGGCTGTGCCAAAGGCGCCTTGTGCTCCTCGGATTTTCCCACCGATTCCTCGGGAGCTGGGCTTCCAAGGAACTCTGCAGCAGCAGGCAGGGGGAAGAGGGACCCTTGCCTCCCCCACCCAAAGCAGCCACATTCCAGCTGTATCCCCACCCCAAGGAAAAACCCCAGTTGCTGCTGGCGCTCAGGATGAGCCAGCCTGGTCCCTGTGTCCCCTCCCCAGACCTGGGACCTGCGGGATTTGCTGAGGCCGCTGCTCCCCCACCCCCTGTGCTGCTGCAGTGTTTCCCTCTGGGGATGGTTCTGTTTTGTCACTGTTTTTATAGAAGTGTCACGGGCTCACACGCTCGCAGTGACACTTGAGGCAGTTATTGCCGAAGTGTTTAAAGTGTTCCGAGGCGCTTTTGGGTGCCAAGAAAATTTAGTTGACAACATAATAATAAATCCAGCTCCAGCACCACTTCTAATGAACATAAAAGGTCTGACTGATTCCCTTTGCCTCCCGCTTCACCCCTGGTATCTCTCTCCTCACTGCTTTGTTCCATACTAAAGACACAATTTATGGGATCTGAAGGATGTTGTGAAGATTGTGCAGAATCAGAATGTAAGGGTGTATATGAGATAATAGGAAAATTATAATAATGTAATTTATAAGATTTCCATCTCTATCATGGCAAACAAGGAGAGTGAATTTTTGGAGCTTTTTAAGGCTTTGAACTATGGTACAAAAATCCAATAAAAACTTGGATGGCTTAATTTATAGCAAAGCTCCCACACCCCACTCTGGGAATGGAAAGTCCTGATGGGATCATTAATTACCTGCGTGGTTTCTGTAAAACTGCCTCACTCTGAGAGAATTGCAGTCAAAGTTCCTGTTTGTTGGGGTTTGTACAGTGCAGAGCAGCTTTAAGCTGGAATAATTTTCTCAATCCAGTCTCTAATCTTCCCATCAGAGAGAAAATATCCAGAGTCCTCTGTTTAAATTCCCCCCTGGAGAATGGGAGAGGAAGCAGAGTGGTCCCAGCTGAGCTGTGACATAAATGTCCCGTAAGATATTTGATGTCATTGTGGACATGGAAACCACCCAACTCCAGAGGTATCACCTTGAAAGTCTTGCAATTCCACCTCCAAAATCCAGGAGAACACAGAGCTTTGTAGATTTACTTTACAATGTGATTAATGACTTCAGGAATAAGTCTTGAAGCTTGATCTTCCAGATGGAAGAATATTAAAAATACTGATTTATTGTGGCTTCTCGGGTGAACTTTGCTCAGGTTGCCCTGCACTGTGGCCACTCAGCCTGGAAGCTTTGGGGCTGTGCTGGGACTTGTTCCTGTCCGGCACCTGGGGGAAAAATCAGCTTTTTGCAATGTTTGAAGGTTTTAAAACCATGAAAGAAACCTGGGAGCTGCAGCCCCGGGGTGTCAGTGAAACCCCTGGAGGCACAAGGACAGCAGCTCTGACTCCTCCAATACATAAATAAGCCTTCCCTGCCTTGGAAAGAAGACAGAAGAAGCCAAGTAGGGCCTAAGTCACTGTCAGTGCTTAAATCTGCTCGGGGCTGTGTCCTCAGCTGATGCCACTTAGAGGCCTGTACACCCAGATTAAGCTGCAGTAATTGAAGAGGAGGATCTTTAATTAAGCAGAAAATCATGATCATAAAACTGTTCCTATGGACCTCTTTTATCTGAGCCCTGTCTGAGTGTGTGAGGGTGCCCCAGGAAGTCCCAGTCTCTAAATTAAAAACTCCCATTAGCTCTTCTAATGAGCTTTAAACACCCTTGTAAAAAATCCTTCCCCAATGAGCATCTTTTGTTCTCAAAGTGCCTCAGGGCGGGCACCTCAGGGTGGGGTTGGAGCCTCTCCTGCCCCAGCAGCTTCTGCAGCACCTCTGGCTCTCTGCAGGTGGAAAATGGGTCTTTTCCAGGGTTAACCCCGGCAGCTGCTCCCTGGCTCCCCTCAGGAGTGTTTTCCTGGTGATCCCCCCATGGATTGTCCCTCTCTGCCTCAGAGCAGCCTCTGCTGCTCCTGATTCCCCTCCAGCCCTTCCTCAGCCTGGAGTGAGCCCCTCCAGTTTCTCAGCCGGGTCTGGGGAGGTGCTGGAGCAAAATCCCTCTGGAATGGGAAATCCCAGCCCAGGGGAACAATCCCCCAGCGTGGGGACCTGCAGGTCCCCCCATGGGGGTGATGCTGGAGCTGGGGCAGCCTCACCAGCCTGGCACTGGCACTGGGAGGAAGGAGCCTGAAGAGCCCAAATTTGGCAGGTTTGGAGCTCTTCTCCCCACTTTGCTCCATTTCTGGGGTCTCCCTGGGGGTAGGAGGGTTTTCTTCTGGAACCAGGTGATGTGGCCCTGCTGAAGGGCCACCAGAGATTTAGTGCCACCAGCACAGGATCCCCAGGCTTCTTCTCCTGCCATAAACCAAAGCAGCACCAACAGCTTTTTAGGGGCTGAAAAAAAAGAATGGATGGAGCTGTTACAGCAAAAGGCAAATTAAAATATCGGCTCTCAAAGGGCTCCTTATTTTCCCTCTTCCCTTTGAATTACTTTTCATTTTATTCTTTATTTCCTTACATCAGAAGATGGCCTGGTCACCCTGCAGCAGCTGCCAGCCACACCTGGGCCCTGGAGGGACTCTGCTGTGGGGGGAGCTTTATTTCACCCCATTATCAACAAAGAGCTTTATTTTCCCAGCACATCACCCTTAATCTGGATGTAAGCAGGGGATAGCAAAAAAATAAACCAAAATTAAAGCCTAAGAAGCTGCTGGGGTGTGATAATGAATGAGATACTGCTGACCCCTGGGCTTTCTCTCTCTTCTGGATAATTACAGAGGAATAACTGTATAAATCTTGCTTGGATTTCCTGCCCCGTTTGCTCGTGGAAATGGATGGCTCTGTGTGTTTTCTCTGCAGGCTGGAGGATTGTTTTCATTTAAATACAGCTTTGCAGTGCTTTGCTGGAGCAAGTGGAATTAAAAAAGAAAAGGAAGGAGTGGAGAGTGAAGCTTTTCCTGAACTGGGCTGCCCATCTCAGCAGCTGCTGGGCCTGCTCTGAACCCCCTTAGCTGCTCAAATGCAGCTCCTGCCAGAGGGTTTGGAGTTTCCCTTTTAAAACCCAAGGAATGGTTTGGAGGGGGCATTAAGGATCATCCCATCCCACCCCAGCCATGGCAGGGACATCTTCCACTGCCCAGGCTGTCCAGCTGTCCAGCTCCATCTACTCCTCGCAGGGAGCTCTGGGCAGTGTCACTGCAAATTGCCGATTTTACGGGAGGTTTGTGCTGGAGGAGCAGCCCAGGGAGAGCAGCACAGGAAGGCTGTGTGGCTGCTCCATCCCTGGCAGTGCCCAAGGCCGGGCTGGGCAGGGCTTGGGACAGCCTGGGCTGGGGGAAGGTGTCCCTGGCCCGGCACTGGGGACCTCTAAAGGTTTCCCTGTTTTGATGAGGTTTGGGCAGCTGGGAGCAGAGGGAGCAGCACAGAAGTGCCCAGGAATGAGGGATTTGGGTGAGCACAGGTGGAATTTGCTGCTGGCTGTGCTCAGAGCCTGTTCCAAGGGCAGGATGAGGGAGCAGCTCCCAGGCTCTCAGAGGGGTTTCTCTGCGTGCTGCTCTCAGGGCAGCATCCTTTGGCACCCAAGGCCGTGGCTCGAGGCAGGTCCTGACCACGGCCTGGCCCCAGCTCTGGGATCACCTTGGAATGCATCAAACCCCCCTGGAGGCTCTCAGCAGAGGGCTCCAGTTCCCTGGATCTCCACCCTCAGCAGCAGAATCACAAAATCAAATCAATGCTGTTCTCATTCTGAATAGAAAGTGCCCATGAGGGGCCTTAATGCAGTTGGAGGAACCACTTTGAATTTACACCTGGAACTCATTTAAATTTTTAAGGTGCTTAAAAGCCTGGCTGCCCATCATTTGTGGCTGCTTCCCTCATCTGGGATGCTGATGCAGGGAAAGATTTTCCACAGGTCGGGTGGGAGAGGCTGGAGAAAGCCTGGTTGGTTTTGTGCTGCTGTCAAGTTTTATTTTCAATTGCTTTAGGGCCTTTTCTTGATTTTCGGAGTTTCAAGTTGCTCATTAAAGCCAAATGAAGTGTTAATGTTTGTGGCCAATGCAGAGGAAAGCTCTGAGTGCATCCATATCCATATGAAAGTGCTGGAAATCCCTAAAAGCAGGAGAGCACAATTTTTTGAAGTGTTTGATTCTAAGCTCATTTCTTGATTGCGAGAAGCAAATCCAGGGTTTGTGAACACAGAAACACAACCCCAAACTGGGCTTTTGAGCTGCCTCAAAGATGCAATTCCTATCTTCACATTCTGAAGGGGCTGAGAAAGTTTATTTTTTTTTCAAAAAACTCTTCATAATCCTTTCAAAGGCTTCTGTTTTCCCTAAAACTTCCCATCTAATCCATATGGCTGGATCCTGCTGCATTAACTCCATTGGACCAGAAAGGATCACCACACTGAGGGGTAACTGCAGCTGACTGGGAGACTTTTCATGGAGTCATGGAATGGTTTGGGTGGGAAGGGGATTTAAATCCCACCCCAGCCCACCCCAGCCATGGGCAGGGACACCTCCCACTGTCCCAGGGAGCTCCAGGCTCCATCCAGCCTGGCCTTGGGCACTGCCAGGGGTCCAGGGACAGCCACAATTTCTGCATTACAGCTCCCAAACCAGCAGCACAGGGGCTGCAATTTCCCATTTTCCATTTCCCAACAGAATCCCACCTGCAGCTGGCATTCCAGCTGTGAAGCATCCCCAGCCTGTCTGAGTTTACAATATCTCCATTTAGCACCTTGGAGAACGTGAGGCTGTGTTGGGATAAGGAAAAGCTGCTCCTGATGCGTGGGGCAGCTGCAGTTCCCAGGTGATTGGATGAAGAGCACCTGCAAATGCCCCGAGGGTTCTGCCCTCCTCGCTGGTGTTTGCCCCGTGCTGGAGGAGAGTAACTCCCTGGGAGGGGGCAGATCCAAGGAAGTCATGGATGGCAGCAATTCCCAGGGATGGGAGCCCCAAGGAGCTGCACCTGAGCTGCTTTTTGGGGAGGGAAATGCAGAGCTCAGGAGGGGAACTTCTCCTGGTTTGCTGCTGAAGATCCCCAGGCTGCAAAAATGCTTCTGTCTGTTCTGGCCCAGCAGCCTGGTGTGGTCCAAGGCCTGCTCCAGAGCTTTCCTCCTCCTTCTGCTCTCACAGGCAAATCTGTCAGAGCCAGCTGGTTCTCTCTTTCAGGAGGGGTTGGTTATTTACCACAGGGGTTTATGCAGCCATGTCCTTGTTAGGACACCTCATCTGAGGACAAAGGTTACCTGTGAAGGGAAGGAAGCCCAAAATCTTTCTGGTGGAAAATCTCTCCCTCTCCCTCAAGGTTCCACTCCTCTTTACCCCCCCGGGCAGCTGCTCCTTCCCCCAGGGTTTGGTGCTGCCTCCCTGGGGAGTCTCCTGGCCTGGAGCTGTTCTTCCCTCTGAGCACCCAGCCAGGGAAGGGAGCAAAGGAGCAGCTCTGGGAGAGGAGCCTTTTGCCTGACCTAGCATTGACTCTCCAGCAGTTTGGGGATTTGAGCTTTGGCAGGGGCCGCGTTGGCCCCCCAGTCAGAGCCTCTCAGTACCCAGTGCTTCCAGTTCTGATGGGTTCATCCTTAGGGGATGTTTCCAGCTGCTCCATCAAGTTGTCCTTTTCCCTCTCCCTCCATTTGGCTGTAATTTGGCTTGAAAAGGGACACAAATCTGGTTCCTTTGGTCCTGGGGATGTTGTGGCTTTGTGTCCTGCTGGTGGGGGGGCCCTTCCAGCCCAGCTCCCTTCCTGTGCCAGGGCAGAGCCATTAAATGTGAATTCTGCTGCTCTGGGATGTGCTCTGTCTGTGGGCGATGCTTCCAGCAGGATCTGTGGCTGCTGCCTGGCTCCGTGGCAGCTGGATGTGGGTCCATGGGTTCCTCAGAGCGGTGCCATCAGCCTGTCCCCCTTGGCCCTGCAGCTGAAGCTGCCAGAGAGGAGATTTCCCCTCTTCTCTCCAGCACCCAGAGACACAAAAAGCCCCTGGAGTTTGGAAAGGGAAGGAGCATCTGCCTTGGAAGGATAACTCAGGAAGGTGGAGGGAGAAACCCACCTGCTGCAAGGTTCCCTGTGGGAGCTCTTCCATCTCTCTGATCAGATCTGGCATCACCAGGGTTTGATGGGGAGGGAGGCAGACAAGGCACAGGAATGTTGGAAACTCTGGGAACGCTGCCCTTTGGGAATCTGTCACACAGTGACAAGATGCTGCAGAACGAGGGCCTTTAAATTCAGCACAGGAAAGCTGGAGCAGGTTTGGCCCCTGGGAGGGGGAGGCAGAGAGGGATTTTCTGTTTTGTGGAGCAACCATCCCTCAGCCCCCTTGGGACAGGCACAACCCAGTGCCCACCGTGGCTTTGGAAAACTCCCCCAAATGCTCCCAGCCAGGATTGCCTCAAATCCACCCTGTCCCACTTCATCTCCCAGAACTGGGAGCTGTGCCTTCCCTGACCTGGCTCTTTGTGTCTTGAAATGAGATTTTCTTGGAAGCAGCAGCCCACCAAGGAGAGAGTGAAATCCAGCCGATGATCCAGGTGGGATGGCTCTGACCTCCTGGGATTAAGGGATTGACCAATTTCTGGATAAATTCACTTCACTTCCTTTTCCCTCCCTCTCACCTTTTTAAAGAAGAAAAGGTCTTGTGCTTAAGGAGAACTTTAAATCCACTTCTGTACTCAGTGCCAGCCTTGGCTTTGCTTTGGTGATCCCCAGCTGGGGCTGAGCTCAGAGGGAAGGGCAGGGCTGGGAGCCCTGGGGGTGTAGAAATGCTGGGCTGGAATCAGCAAAGTGTGTCCCACCAAACCTTCCTGCCTGGGAGGAGCCCGTGGGTCAGCGCTCCCTGCTGGGGGAGCCTGCTGTGTCCAGAGCATCCTCCCTGAAGGAAAGGGACACGCAGGGGCCCCTGGGCAGGGGGAAGGAATCCCTGGGGTTCAGGACAGGCCCAGGATGTTGGAAACGTGATTTCTCCCGAGGAATGGGGAGCTCTGGGTGCTCCAAGTTCCCTCCCAGCCCTCAAACTGGGGCCAGGGATTGGAGACCTGCCCGAAATGTGCAGGAGCAGCGAGGAGCTGTGTCCATCCCTGTACCTCAAATCAGCAGCAGCAGTTTAAGTCCCACATAAAATTAATCTGATTGGATTTTGGAGCAGGGTTTATAATAAACAAGCCTGGCACTGTTTACAAGCCTTACTGCAATATAATTCCATTTTTCAGCATGAGCTGGGAGCTCCAGGAGGGGCTGGTCCAGTGGCAGCTTTATTGTATTCAGTGGGGCCTAATGAGTAGGGAGCAGATTGTAAAATGTTGTGTATTTTTATGTTCATCCATGCAGGGGAGAGCTGTGCAGCGGGGAGGTCACTGCCAAGGCCTGGCCCTGAGGTGCTGTCTGGGAGGGAGGAGAGGCAGGGCTGCTCCAGCCTGGGAGTCCCTGCAGGGAGGGGCCACGGGGAGGAATTTCACCTTCAGGTCACCCTGCACCAATTCCAGCCCCTGGGTGACCCCCTGGACTCTTTCAGGTCACCCTGGGCCAGTTTCACCCCCTGGGTGACTCCGGGCGCTGTTGAGCTGAGCTGTGCTGCTGCTTCTCCATCCCAGAGGGTTTTCCAGCCCCAGTCAGGCGTGGGGTGAAGCTCTGGGCTGGACTCAGCCCCTGTAGCCCCCTGCTGTCCCCCCAGGTGGGACACGGGACACAACCAGTTGGTTCCCCAGTGTCACCAGTTTGGGGCAGACCAGCCCAGTTTGGCCCTTTGGCTCCCAGCTGCCGGGAGGGGCAGGGTTTGGTGACCACAGCACAGGGGGCAGGATCCAACTGGGGACACACTCCATGCTGTGCTGCTCCCTGTCCATGAGATGTGAGTGTGGTTTGCAGCAATCCTGAATTCCCAGGGGAAAGCCGTGTCAGGAGAGAGGAACTGGCATCGGGCAGCCTCCAGAGATGTTTTATTCCACTTTGGCCAGGGAGGGGAGAGCCCGGGGAGGGCAGAGCCCTGAGCAAGCAAATGTTCAGGACTTCTGACAACCTTTAGAGAGTGGCTGGAGGAGCAGCGAAGATCCACAGCCAGGGGTTACCCAGAAAATTCGAGCTGCAAATATAAACACATAAAATAGTGCTTGGCTGCATTTGGATTTTGTTCTGGGGAGTGTTAATAATCAAGTGATAGAAGATCACAGAGGTTTCGTTCCTCAAGTGTTAAAATAAGAAGCAATTAAGGCTGTTGAAAGTTGCCATGGAGGCAGGAAGGAGGTGCTGGGTACGGAGAGTTGGCTGTTCAGGCTGCTACCAGGCACTGCTTCCACCCTTTCACTTCCCAGAGCTGGGGCAGTCTGTGGCAGAAAGGGAGGGAGCTCTGTGTGTCTGCCGTGCTTTTCGGGGGTGGTGGGGTCACAGCTGAGGAGTGGGGGCAGCTGGGGGGGTGGGAGGTGCCCTTTTCCATCTGCCACCCCCCACGGGTGTGGGGACAGCTCGGGCTCCTGCCCCTGTCCCCAGCCGGGGGATGAGGCTCCCTCAGGGCTCCCAGCACCCCCCTCCGTGTGGGTGAGCACAGAGCTCCACCCTGGCTCTCTTCCCTTCTGCTCTTTTCCTCGCTCTCAGCGGCTTTCAAGGCATTGGTTCTGCTGGGTGGAGTTGGTATTAATTAAAACGAGCTAATTGCCAGGGAGCTTCTGAAGAAGCAAGGCTTTGAGCTGGCCTGGGGGACAGGGAGTGAAGGGCTTTGAGAGCTGTGTAACCCTCAGATCCAGTTTTTGCTGTGTAATCCCTTCTCTGCCAAGCTGGGAATTGAGCAAATTGGCCTCGACCCTGCCTGGCAGCTCCTGGAGTTTTCTGGGGGTGGGAGCAGGGGGGTCTCATCTGAGGCAGGAACTGATCGTGGCTGATCCAGGAGCGTTCCTGAGCTCTGCAGTTCCTGAGGTGGTCTCTGTGCAGGTCAGAGCTGCCAGGTCCCTTCTGGCACACGCCTTCCATGCACAGCATGGGCTGGTCAGCCCTGGTCAGGAGCCCGGGTGCTCAGGGGCCGCGGGGGGCTGGGGGCGGTTCTGTCACCCAGCCCCGAGCCGGGCCCTGTGCGGGGCTGGCGGGTCCCGTCACCCTCCGGTCACACGTCTGGGGACAAGCTGGGCTGCAGGGCTGACCTGGCGCTGCCAGGGCTGTGCAGAGAGCTCCCCTGGCGTGCAGACACGGCTGGCAGCCCTGCCGAGCTCCTCCAGCCAGGCTCACCCCTCTTCATTCACCAGCTCACATTTAAAATCAAGCTTTGTAATTCCCCAGCCAAGGTGGGCTGGGTGCCTTTCTGAGACCCTGCTCCCGAAAAATGGCTCAGTTTTCATTTCCAGTGCAGGAATCCCTTCCTCAGCTCACCAAATCCACCTTCTCCAGAGGTTTTGTAGCACCTCGGTTTGCCTGTGGGCCATGAGGGAGAGGAGCTCGGGGGAAGACATGAAATGAATTTTACCTTCAGGGAATGGTTTGATTTCACCCCCTCCCACTGTCCCAGGCTGCTCCAGCCTCAGTGTCCAGCCTGGCTTTGGGCACTGCCAGGCGTCCAGGGGCAGCCCCAGCTGCTCTGGGTACCCTGTGCCAGGGCATCTCCCCCTCCCAGGCAAGGATTTCTCTGCAATATCCAATCTAACCCTGCTCTCTGTCAGTTTGAAGCCATTCCTGTCCCACCATGCCACTGTAAAAAGGCCATGGAGTGATTTCATCCCATTGAAATCCCAAGGAACATTTGATTTTTCTCCTCTAAAGCTTTGCTGCTGTTCCCTGGGCTCCAGGGACACTCACGGCAGTAGTGACGTGTGGAGGAGGCCAAAATGACTAAAATTGCTAAAAATTGGCCCAAATAACCAGTGCTGCTGGAAAAAAGGTTTCTTAAGGGTGCTGATTTTCAGAGGGGCCCTGTCTGAAGCTGTCTGGGCAACAAGCCCTGGCTGCTGATGCTTGGAGGGGCTGCAGGCCCTGTTTGCCCACAGGGCTGTCGGTGCCTGTTGTTAATGTGGCACGGAATTAAATGGGCTCCCAGTGCTCCCAGTAAGCCCAACCCTCACTGCCACTGCTTATTCCCTCCAGGAAATGCCAGAGCTGGGATCAGGAGAGGCTGTTCCATGGAAAATGGAGCTCTGTGGGCAGAGCCTGCAGGATCTGGGAGCAGGGAAGGACAGAGCTCCTTGTCCTGCTCTGTCCTCTCCTGGAGAAGGAGCCATCAGGATTGAACAATGTTACCCGGCTGCCGGGAGCAGGGAGCTGCTCAAACACCCCACTGTGATTTCCACCTCGGCAAGCGCAGCCACAGAGCTGGGAGAGGCTGGGTCTGCTTTCCATAAAGCCTGTAGGTGTTCATGCAGCTGGATCCCCCGATCTGCGGGCTGCAGCACGGAGGGAAGGGTGGGAGCCTCCCCAGGGCTGCGTGGACATGGATCTGTGCTGCTCTGTGCTGCACCCTTGGGCTGGGCTCTCCAATTCCAGCCACTCCAGCTGGGAATGTTTTCCAGGCCTCTGGATCTGGGTGGGCTTTGGGGTCGGTCTCCTCTCCCCCTGCGGTTTGTGCCCCAGCGCGGCTGCTGCCCTCCCGTCTGAAGATGGCACTGCAGCATCTCTCAAGCGCAAACCCCGGACCCAGCAGCTCCTTCCAGCCCTGCCCGGAGCTCTGGGAGCCGGGCTGACAGCAGGGACATCCCGCGCCGTGGGGAGCAGGGGCGGCTGCTGCGGCGGGAGCTGCGCGGGATTTGCAGGGAAGGGACAAGCTGGGGAAGACTGCGGATAAAGCTGGGAATTGGGAATTCAGCTGAGGAGCTGCTTCCTCCTCCTCCTCCCAACCCCTCGATGCTCTGCTGGAGCACCTGATCCGTGTTCGAGGCCAAATCCATCACGGGGGCAGCCTGGCTCCGTTCCTCTGACTTTGCTGCTCTGGTGTCTGCTGGCTCCGAGCTCCCCGAAAATAAACCAGGGATGTGCTGGGAGAGTGGGAAAGGAAACTCGCACAGGCTGGGGCATTTTAAAGGGCCAGATTGCCCGACTGCAGACACTGCTGTGGTTTGCAGCAGCCCTGGTGTGTACTGGGTGAGTCCCAGCCCAGCTCTCCCGTTTCCCATTTCTCAGGGAAGAGCTTTGGGGCAGTCCCAGATTTTGTCTGAATGCCCCCAAACCTTTGTGCAGAGCTGGCCCTGGGCCCTCTACCCCCAGATGTGAGCCCAGCTCTCTGTGCAGTCTCTGGCCCACTTTGAGGGGCTGGTGCTGGTGATGTCCTTGCCACCTCTTTCCTCCCCTGCCAGGACCTTCCCCTGGGGGTGCAGCTCCACACCGGGAGCTCTGCACAGGCAGCAAATTGACTTCAGCTTTTGCCTTGAGCAACTCAGACTGAAACAAGGAGAGAAAAGAGGGCAAACACTGATTAAAACCAAGCCTAACCCCTGCAGGAAAGGGGCATTGTGTGATCAGAGCTCTCCTGCCATGCTCTGCTTCTCCAGCACAGAGCAAACAGTTCTGTCCTCGCTTGGGATGGAAGGATCTGAACTGTGTGGCCTCAGCCTCGGCAAAAATCGCTGGCTCGTGGTGGGGAGGAACAGGCAATTTTCCTTTTGGAGAGGAAATCGCTCTGTCAGCCACGCTCGGGTGGTGGCACACGAGAGGGGCAGTTTGGGGAGGGCTGGGATGGGCTCTGGCAGGATCAGGGGCTGCGCTTGAGGCCTGAATTCCCAGAGCAGTGCGACCCCCAGGAACAGGTGGTGGCGGCTGGTGGGGTGGGACAGGGAGGAATTCCGAGGGATTTTTGCTCGCTGGGTGCATGGGATGGGGCGTTCCCTCTGTGGGATGGGGCCGAGCCAGAGCCATGGAATTCCTTGGGAATCTGCCCCAGCTGGACATTCCCCTCTGTCCATAGAGACTGTGGTCATTCTTCTCTAACTCTGCATTGGGGTGAGGCAGATTTTATTTAGCACAGGGTGGATCCCTTTCCAAAGGGAACTGTGAGATGGTGTGTCCCTTCTCCCATCCATGCATGGATCCATCCATCCACCCAT
>VZSE01006381.1:0-15289 GCA_013398275.1 Promerops cafer
GGGGGCTCGGTGGCGCCGCTGTGCCGGGCGGGGCGATGCTGGGGCTGGACTGGACGGGCGCCGCCGCCGGCGGGGCGGGGGCTCTGGGCGGCCGGGTACCCTCCCTTCTCGCCGTGCGCCGGCCTAGCGGGGCCCTACGTATCTTGCGAGGCGGGGGAGAGGCGCTGCCGCGGGGCACCGGCAGCTCCGGCCTGGTGGTACCGGTGTGTGGTGAGCGGCAACGGGAGGGGAGCCACGGTGGGTGGGGGGAGCGGCACGGCCGAGGGGACGGTGCCCGGCTCAGGGCAGACGTCCCGGCGGCACTGTGGGTTCTCGGGTCAGGATCCACCGGGCTGTGAGCAGGAGCGGGACAGCGGGAACGAGCACCTGCAGCCAGTACCTGTGATTGTCCGGGAGCTGTGCCCTGGCTCCCGTCTCTCACAGCCATGACTGTCTGGAAGTTGAATGGGGTTGGGGAAGGCGTGGTGCCAGGATAGAAGGGGTTTTCATGGTGGGATCATATTTTGTAGTAGTTGATCAGCCTTTGAGATGGGACTGGAAACTCCAGGAGCTGGGAAACCCAGCTGGGTTCCCGGGAACTGCTGAAATGAAGGAGGTGACTTGATTTGCTGTAAATGGGCTCCAGGGGAGACTGCCTGGGTCACTACTGGTGCCAAGCACAGCCCTGTGCCCCTCGAGGGCCCTTGTGGATGGAAACCCATGGTGCTGTAGGGCCCTGAGCAAGGCCTATGGGCTGCGAGGACCTTTTGTGGCTTGTCTGTAAGGGAATCTCAAGAAAGGCTGTCCTTGGATCCCTGTCACAGCAGGACAGACCCTGGAGTGTGGGCTGGGAGTGGGATCTTGGTGGGATTGCCCCAGGAGTGCAGGTGTAAGTGTGAGCAACAGGTTTGCCCTGCTATATCCTGGGGAAACTGCTCAGACCTTATTCCTGGTGATGCTCAAGGTGCTGACAGAGCTCCTGGGGCTGGGGAGGAGTTGGGAGTGGTGCTGGGACCTGCAAGGAGCCCAGCCCAGCTCTGACCCCGGCCCAGCTGACCTTTAGTTGCTGCCCTCAGATGTGGCTGTTGGAGCTCTGACCTTGGCTGTTTTCAATCTTGTAAGGAAGTTGGAGAGGAGAATATGTCGAGGGACTATTTTAAGTCTGGTGTGGAACAACCAGACAACTTGCATCTGCTATTCTTAGCTTTTTGTGTGGAGGGTCAGCACACTCGAGCTGCCCTGTTTACAGGCTGACATTGGGCCTGTGCTCTGCTGGGGCTCCTGAGCCGGCTCTGAGCCTTGGCTGGGGCCAAAAAAGCAAATTCGGTCCAGTTGTCTTGACATGCCTTGCAGTCTGAGTGAACTTCCTGGAAATACCCACTAATGTCCACTACTGCCTTGACTCTGAAAGTCTTTTACATTTTTTTTCAGCTCACCTGGATAATAAAGTGAAAGAATTATGTCTGAAAAGGGCTGAGAATTCAGGATAGTACCTCTAGGTAGCTACAAGGCAATGCTGATCTTGATGCATTCTTGGAGTGAAGTGAGCAGGTAAAGCACGAGCCTGGCTGGATCTGGGAGGTCAAGGACAGGAATGTTTGGGGTCACACCTGGGTCTCAGTGTTGAAATCACCTTAGACCCCTCATGAGTCACAATAGTTTGCTGGAACAGTCAGTACCTTCTGACCAAACATCTGCTTCTGGGGTGACCTTCTCTCCTAAGATGCTCTGGCTGATTTAGCTGACATTTGGTTGCGGGTTGTGCAGGCAGTGGGGGGTCCCTGTAGGCTCTGTAAGTAGGTGCTGCTGCCTCTTCAGGTGATGGAACAGCCCAGAAAAAGGTGAGATGGACTCCTGAAGAGGGTTTGAGTTACTGGAGAGCATGAGGGAAAGGCTGGCTTGGCGTGTGGATACGAATACAGTAAGATAGAACATTTATCTAGTTTTGCATTAGTAGAGTACACTTTGCTTTCCTGTGAAACCAGTGATGCGTTGGGCAGTGTGTAAAGGAGCTGTCTGGCAATGTGTGTGTGCTTGGCCAAACCTAATGGTTGTGCTGAGACGTGGGATTATCTCCATCACAGCAAAGCTCTTCTGCATCTCAACAGGGATCAGCTCGAGGGTTGCTCTAGGCCCTGCCAGTCATCAGCTCTGGATCCAAACTTCTTCAGCTGCTGCACACTTAGTGGAAGGTGGTCATGGCATCTCCCTTAAGAGGGAGGGGGAAGGAATGCCAAGTGCTTTCAGACACAGGAAATGAAGTGGGAACGCTTCTAATGAAGTGGGTGTAGCCCAGAGTATTCCTGTCAGCAGACTTAAAAGAGGATAGAATGTAGAAATGTTGGAGTCAGCTGTTTTCTTCCCTTGGGGTATGAAGTTTGCAGCCTCTTATGCAAGTCCTGAGAAGTCGTCGGAATAACATTGAAAACACTCTAGGCACTGGCCAGAAACAGGGAACCTCCCTGGATGTGACAGTATTGGGGAGGTATAAAATTCATCTGAGGTCTGGGGGGAATGCTGTCCTCCCCTGGAGCACAGGAATGAGCTGCTGGAGCAACTCTGCATAAACAGATAAGAAAACACTGTTTTTCATGTTTGCTTTGGTTTGGTAGTGCTCCAAATAAGGAGCTGCTTGAGGCAGGAGATCTTTGTGCAGTCTGGGAAAGATATTCTGAAGGTCACAGATTCTTTGCAGTGCAGGTGGCAGTTTGCTGCTTTGCATTGCTGATGTTGCCTTCTTGCTGACTGAATAGTGGGTGCTATCCAAGGCATGTGTTGCTAAGTGTCAGGTCAAAGTGAACCTGTGTCTGTTGAGGGCATCTGAACAGGAGTTAAACAATCTTTGCTGAAGAATTAAAACCTTGATGCTTTTGTTCCATTTGAGTCAGTCCAGGCTGCATCCGTGAGTTGATCCTTCAGCCTTGCTGTGCCAAGGATAACTGAAAGTGGGTGAGGGCTCCAAGAGGGAGCTACTGTGGGACAGGGAGCTAGTGGGCAGCTAATGGGAGATGAAGGTGATGTAAAACTCTTCCATGGAAGTCTGTGCTGGAGGGATTGTCACAGCAGGGTGGTGGCCTTGAAATCTCTGAGGATAGAGTTGTTTTGGAAAAGCTGCTTTGGAAAACAGCTGGCTGCTGGGGCTGCTCCAGAGGCCATGGATGTGCAAATGTCAGGAAACAGATGTGTGTATCAACAGCATGAGAAGGAGCTGGTACCAGTTCAGGTCTGTAGCTGAATAAGTAGTTCAACTTTGGAATGGAAATCCTATTTACCTCTAAATTAAGATGAGCGTGTCCAAGTCTTTGTGAGTCTTGCACATGGACTGCACAGAGAAGTTGTTACACTCTCATAAGTTAGTCACAGCCATAAGAGTGCTGCTGAAACTGCTGTCTGAGCTGATTTGGGTCTGTGAATCTGCACTTTAGGGCTGTAGTGCAGCTCCTGCCAACTGAAGTGGAGACTGGCCCAGTTCTGAGCAGTTCCTGAACTCCAGACAGTGTCCTTGCTGATGAGGGCACTGAGGGCTCATTCTTTGGGGAGGGAAAAGGTAGGATGGTAAGAGTATTGTCTGTGGAAAGGTAGAGTATTGAAACTCATGAGATTTGATGGGACTGAGGTCTGCAGGTTGAGTGTTTCCTGGTTCTTCTCCTCTGTGACAGCTGGGTGTGTTCATCCTTTCTCTGCAGCCTGGACCCTCCTGCAGTCAGGCTCAGGAAGTTTGTTCTTATTAATCATATTGATGAGTTGGAATATTAGGTTGACGTTCCATGCTCTGCTAGCCTGGGCTAGTGTGGTCCATGTGTGGTTCTGGTGGGACCCATTTTCTGCTGGTGCTGCTTGTGGACATTGCTCCTGACTCCGTGTCCTGAAGCTGACTGTGCAGCCCTGGGCCAGCTGCCCGTGCAGTGTGAGGTGAAGCAAAACCACTGGGTAACTTCAGGGCTTCCTTTGCCAAGGAATTCATGTAACACTGTCAGCTATTTAACGAGATAAATACTTCACTGGGGCTTTTGTCTTGAGTATTTTGGTTCTAAGCCAACAAATCCCCAGTGAAGCAACTCCTTGCATAGCTGAGAGCAGCAGCAGTCCTTTGGGTAACCAGAGTCTTCAGGATTGGGTTTCTAAATACCCTCAGCTTTCAGAGTAGTCCTTGCTACTGGGTGAACACAGGGCAAAAATATCAGATTCTTGAACTTCTGACACCTTAAATGAGCAGCTTCCCTGTGGTGGGGTCTCCTGCAGGGGTTAATGTGGTGGTCTGACAGTAATTCCCATGTGGAGATTTTTCTTGTCCTGGGTAAATTTGTTTGAAATGGGCTCTGGTGCTATTCCCCAGCATCCTGAGAGCTCTTGAGAATGGTCTTGCACTTGGGCAGGCAGGGAGTGCAGGAGCCATGGCGTGTGCTTTCTCATTTAGGGCACTCAGATTCTTGAACTTAATATTCCTGGCTGTGTACAGCCCCCTCCAGCAAACCCTGGCAGGCAGAGGAGGGGTTGGAGGATCACAAACTGCAGAGGTGATAGACCTGGAGCTCTCACTTGTGGGACAGCATCAGGAATTGGTACTTGACTTTGATCTCAGAGCAAACAAGAAACTGTGTTAAAAGTTGACAATAAAAAAATCAGAGCTTTTGCTGTGGGATGCAGAGCTTCTGTGTGTGCTTCAGTGAGCAGGAGGTGGGTAGGGCAGGTAAACACCAAAATCAGCATGAGCCTTTTCATGGGTCTTGTGATCTCCCAAGTGCTCAGTTTCACTAGTTAAAAGAAACTAGTAGGAAAATTAATGCTTGTTAATCTTGATTACATGAGTACCCCGCCGTGCCCTTCCTTTTCATGGCCTTGATGGCTTGAATTAGCATGGCAGGCAGGGACAAGCTGGGCCTTCAGCTGCTTTCCCTTGTCTGTGTGGTATCACTGTGGTTATTTTGGTCTGCCTGACCTGTGGCTCGAGTGTCAGTGCTGGGGTTCCCATGGGGAGCAGGGAGGGGTGAATGCCCAATTCTCTGCTGGAAGAGGTGGGAGGATGAACAGCTCCCCAGGCACCAGAAATGGCTTCATACAGCAGGAAGCAGTCCCTGTTCCTCAAGTTAGTGTCCACTAGTGGGTGTAGGCTGATCTAGCACAGGTTCAGGCTGTGTAGTTCAGCTGCCTGTTCCCTCTGCAGAGCTGAGTTCTGTCTGACTGGAATCCTCACACATGTTGGCATTGGCAGAGAGTGCCTGTCCTGCCACAGAGTGTGCTCACTGTCTGCTGCAGTGGTGGGCACTTCCTTCAGTTATTTGCTTCCTCCTGTGACCATCAGCTGGTCGTAAGGACATACTTGGGTCTTGGGTATGTCCTTAGCCCAAAGTCATCAGTGACCAGTTAGGGTCTCTAAATTCCACTCAAACATCTGAAAGATATGGCAACTTCTCATGTGAACATGAAGCCATATAATCTTGTAAGCCTCAAACCACCCTTAGATGATGATCCAGTTCTCCATAATTGGAGTAGTCAAGGCCCTGGCTGCTGCCCTGCCTGCACTGACCAGTGGCTGTCCACAGTGAGCTCAACATAGATGTGCTCACCTAATTCCATTGGAGTTCATGTAGCACAACCAGATGGCAAAATGCATCAAGATCTGTGAAATATAGGTTAGGCTAAGACTTGAGGATGTCAACAAGTCCATTTCCTTGTTTTGCTCTGGGAATCACCACTATCAGATTTCAGGAGGCCATTAACTCAGACACACTGAGATTCACACAGTGTTTGTGTAGAATGTTGGTCTGGAGCAGCAGTGGAGCTGATAGACTGCCCAGGAGTTATAAATACAAGGTTAAACCAAAGTTGTTCCCTTGCAAGTTCTGTTTGGAGGGGAAACTCTAAAAAGTGGAAGCCTCTTCAGGCTGGTAGAGATGCAGAGCTGCTGCTGAGCCTCTTGAACCTGGTGGTGACCAAGCTGCTCCTGGCCAGAGCAACCAACGCTGCACCCTCACCGTCCAGCAAAGCCAGTTGTTGGTTTGTTTCATATCAAGCTTTCTCATCCTGTCAAACAGTGTTTGCCCTTCCTCAGAAGAGGGTGGGGGGAGTCCTGACCGTGCTACTTGCAAGGACCCAGCTCTGAATTACAATATTTTCGCTGCTTAACCCAAGACTGGGACTCAGAGCAATGGCTTCACAGCTCTGGCTCCTGAAGCATTCCACAGCACTCAGAAGTTTTACTCCTTGGTTTCTGTCCTACCTGCCAGCTCCGGTGTTTGACTGCCTCCTGGTAAGAGGAATTTGAGGTGAGATGTCTCTAGGTCAGTGTATGCTCAAGTGCTTTGTGTTGTGTAAGCTGCTGAGGTTCTCCAGCTGCTGGCACTCACAGACTCCAGAGTAGCTCTGAAATGGTTGGAGGTTCCCTGTCAAACTGTGAGATTGTTTAAACTTGAGGCATAGTTAAAGTAACCTCAAGCAGTCACAGCTGGACAGGCCTAGCCCTGGAAAGCAGCTGTTTGAAACTCTCCTCTGTGCTGAGTAGGCTTGAGCCTTGTTCACAGGACACTCTGCTCCAGTTTAACCTGTTTTAAACTTCTTATTCATGGGTATCTATTATTTGCTGGGAAAATGCAGGATGTACACAGTTTCTTTGGGGATGCTCTCAGGACAAGGAGAAATTGGCTTTTGGGGCATTTTCTTTCAACAAACAGCCTGCGTTAAGAGAGTAGAAGGGAAAGTGGTGATCCAGAGCAGATGCAATCAGCTGTAGCATTTATCATCCACAGGGAAGTGGGAGTTGTGAAGGGTACAGGAAATGTGCCTAAATCTGTAACTGTGTACTTGGAAGGCATTCCTGTTCTCTGCAGGCAGCAGAGCTTAGTGCTTAGGGAGGCCCTGGGATTCACTTGTGGATAACTCTGGATGCAAATCAGCTTGTCCTGCTGTTGCTGCCATGGTTTTGTGCTTCTGCACCACTCGGGAGGTTGGTGCTGGGGAGTGGTTGGCAGTGCTGATCCCAGGGGATGCTGTCTGTTCATGCTGGCTTTGAACAGTTCATGTGAGGAAGGTGGCCAGTAGCCTGATGACCTGGAGTGCTGTGGGATAAGGGTGCTGAGGCAGTGGGATGGGTGTGGGAAGCATTAGGTGCTGCTGCCTCTGTTTGGATCAGGTTGGGTGGTGATTCCTGGTGTGCAGCAGGGATGGGAGGGGGAGCTGCTGTCAGCTTCTGAGGGGACAGCCTGTGCCCAGAGAGCAGCTGCTGTCATGTGCCTTTCTGAGGTGGGCACCTCCTCAGGTGCCCCCGCTGCAGCAGACCACCTGCCTGGCTCCAGGGCCGTCCTTGGGCCTGCTGGGAGGTGCAGAATGTTGTGGTATAAGTGCCTCAGGACAAAAAGACAGCTCTAGAAACTCCTTTTATCCAATTGCCTCATGACTTGCAGAGCTGCCTCCTGCCACTGTGGCACTGGGAATTCTATAGCATTGATAGTCTGAAGTTGCTTCCTTGTGAACTCAGGAAAGGAGGAGGGAGCTAAAGGTCAAGCTCAGTTACCTCTGTGTACTGAGTAATTGCTGTTTGAATAGACAAAGCTCTAGTAATACCCATTGTGTGCTGGGTGCTCCTTACCTGCCTCACCCCGGCAAGGTGTGTGTAACATCCATACAAGGTGGAAGTGCTGGAGGGCCCACTGGTGGGGAGGAGAGCTTGTATTACCATTACCTCTTTTCCAGGGGGGCTCTGCAGACTGAGATCCTGCTGCAGGGGCTGCTGCCTGGCAGGGACTGCTCAGCGGTGCTCTCACAGCCGATAACTTTCCACTCTGGGAAGGAACCACCACCAGTCTGTGCTGATGGTGGCTGCAGATCAAACCACCCTCTAGAACTGGTACAGCTGGTCCCTGAGCGTGTCACTAACTCTGACCTCCTCTTCCAGTTGCAACCTGCCTACAGGTGGATCCCAGTGCAGAACCTGCAGCATCCTTAACTCTTGGCACTCCTGCACTTAGACCACAATGGCAGGTCGAGGTGGAGCTGCCCGACCGAATGGACCAGCTGCTGGGAACAAAATCTGCCAGTTTAAACTTGTTCTCTTGGGCGAGTCAGCGGTGGGGAAGTCCAGCCTGGTCCTGCGCTTTGTGAAGGGGCAGTTCCACGAGTACCAGGAGAGCACAATTGGAGGTGAGTGCCAGCTCCAGATGCCTGTGGCCAGGAGGTGCTGACCTTGCTGGGGCAGTCTGGGGTGTCAGAAGCAAGACTGGCTATTTCGGTCTGGTCTGGGATTTTTGCTATAAATAGAGCCAAACAGTTAATGCTTTAACTCTTGGTTCACAATTTGTTGGTGTAATGACCAGGAGAGCAGAGAATAACGCTATGGCAACCCCGCACTTTGCCTCTGAGGCTTTGTTCCCAGTGCCTCAGCTCCAGCTTCTAATTGGAACTGAGGCCTTCAGCTTGGTTTATAGCCCTTAATTATCTTTTCGGACCATGACCTGGGATTTTGGGGCTGTTTCTAGCCTGATACTGTTAACTACTTTCACAGTGCTTTCAGGTCTAGTAGTTTATTAGCTTGAAATCATTAGCACGGCGTCACCAATCAATTAAAGGCTGGTTGGCACATGGATCTCTGAGCAGCAATGCTGGGGGGTGTCCTGAGAAAAGGCTTGAGTTGTCCCTCTGTGACCTGTGCAGGGAGTAAGCACAGCTGAAAGTGTGGCTTGCTGGCAAGCAGGGCCTAATGCTCCTCTGTGGAGGGCTGTGCTCTGCCTCAGTCTGTATCTGAGACCTTTGCCTTTGTCCTGGGTGTAACAAATGGTGTTAGACTCATTTGGACAAGAAAACAACCAGTTACTAAACTGGGGCGTGTGGTGTAAGTGGGCTGAGTTTGGTGCTGTTCTTGGTGCTCCCCAGGTCTGGTCATGGTGGTCCCACAACTGGACTGCGTGATCCCTGTCAGGGGCTGCTGGGAGGGTCTGGCAGTGTGGATGCTCCAGGGACCAGCTGCTGCCTGGGCCCTCCGAGCCACCTTCCTGTTACTGTGTGATGGTTCTTGGTTCCTGTGAGCAGGGAGTGTGACCCAGCAGAGCTACGGCTGCCACAGCGAGTGGCACTGGCCTCTGCAGGGCTCAGCTTGCTCCCATGTGGCAGCAGAGCTGCTCCGAGCTCCTGCGCTGGCTCTGGGCCCTGTCCTGCTGGAGCTGAGGCGAACCCCCTTCTCTTGCAGCTGCCTTCCTAACACAGACAGTGTGTCTGGATGACACAACAGTGAAGTTTGAGATCTGGGACACGGCGGGGCAGGAGCGATACCACAGCCTGGCCCCCATGTACTACCGGGGGGCTCAGGCAGCCATCGTGGTCTACGACATCACGAACACAGTGAGTGTGGGCAGGGCTGGGGGGCTGCCAGGAGGCTCCCGGTGCCCCAGGAGCGTGTCCAGGTCAGAGCCCTGCAGGTACCTGGCTGTGGGTGCCAAGTTCTTGAAAACTGCTCGTGGCCTCTTCCTCAGCTCTGGCCAAGGCTGTGAGCTGATAGAGGATCCTGCTGCCAAGTGCTGCAGAGGCAGAGCACTTCTCACAGGAAAGCCTTGTTCTAATCATATCTGCCCTGTGGATTCCTACATGGCTGCCCTTCCTGACTGCTGCCTCCTGTTTGCTTCCAGGACACATTTGTACGAGCCAAGAACTGGGTGAAAGAGCTGCAGAGGCAGGCTAGCCCCAATATTGTAATTGCACTAGCAGGAAACAAGGCAGACCTTGCTAACAAGAGAGCTGTGGACTTCCAGGTGAGTGGGAATCCAGAGAAGTCGTTACCCAAGCAGGTCAGGAAAGCATCTTTTTGCTTAAGTGAGGGACATGGCAGCTATATAAAATACGCTTTGAGTGAGAATGAAAGTGAGGTTTTGTGCTGAGAACTGCAGGATGCCACTGAGCAGGGTCTGTGCCCTGTCCTTCCCTTGCTTCTGTCATAGCACATGTGGCCCTGGCTAATGAAAGTCCTGGTGAATGTGGAGGAGGAGGCCCACAGAGCACAAGCTTCTGTCCTCAGCCTTCTTTGCTGCCTTACTCATGTGGGGATGTCTGCAGGGTGTGAAACAGCATCTTCTGGGCACAAGACACATGAGGAATCATTCCTAGCTTGTTCTCTGCTCTTCACAGTTGTTACCTCATCTGAGACAAGCGCTCAGGAGAGGTTCTTACCCAGCCCTCGCACAGGATTGCTTGTGGTGCCCTTGCAAGGGGTGACACAGTCACAGCTGACCCAACTCCCTGGTGCTGTGTGTGCATGTGGCTCAGTCAGGCTGTGCCCCAGCTCAGCTGTGGGACACTGGCTGTGCAAGGCTGCTGGTGGAGCACGTCCCTGGGTTGTCCAGGCCAGGTGGGCAGGGACAGGGGAGGGAATTTCTGGCCCAAGGTGGGACACAGCGCTTCTCCAGGAGTTAAGTGTGTTGACAAGTGAAGTGCATGAAGTCTGTTTGGGCCTTGTGGCAGGCTGCCTTTAGCACTCTGATGTGATTGTTTGTAGGATGCACAAACATATGCAGATGACAACAGCTTGCTGTTCATGGAGACGTCAGCGAAGACAGCGATGAATGTGAATGAAATCTTCATGGCAATAGGTATGGCCTGTGTGTAGGGCTGGGGTAGCTCTGGGTGCCAGCACTGCAACCCAAGAGGGTCCTGTGTCAGCCAGGGCTGGTGGCTCTTACTGGGGCAGGTGTCTTGTTTGCCACACTGGTGTAATTGGTCATTCCCTGAGTGTGTGGAGCCTTAGCCTTACAAAGGTTCCCTGTCCCTGTGTCTGGGGTGGTGGTGGAGATGGGAGCAGGTCTGATGCCAGCCAGAGCCGAGGATGGGTTGGTTTGGCATGCAGTGCAAACTGCGTCTTTGTCCTGTCCCAAACTCTGTTGGCGGTGAGGGCTCAGGCTGGACCCAGCCTGGGGTGTGCAGTGGGAGGAGGCTGGCCTCTCAGGAGCACCCTGCTAACGTCCTGCTTCTTTCTAGCCAAGAAACTGCCAAAAAATGAACCCCAGAATGCTCCTGGTGGCCCAGGCAGGAATCGGGTGGTGGACCTTCAGGAGAGCAGCCAGCCGAGCAGGAGCCAGTGCTGCAGCAACTGAGCAGCTGCTCTGGCCCACGAGCCCTTGGAGGACGTGACTGGAACCCACGCTAACGATCGCACTTACCGTAGGGCGGCTGCTGCCGGCGCCGCTGTGATTCTCCATCCCTTTCTGATCATAGGCTGGAGGGAGTTCTTCCACCTGCACCTTTCTGTACAAATACTAATTCAATTCTAAGTCTTAAGTCACTTTTTTAATATATGAACTTCTGCTCTTCCCTCTTCCTGGTGGTGGTGGATGCAGGACCTGGTGTCTGCCCAGCCAGCGTGGCCGTCCCGCAGGTGAGGCCAGCAGCACCCAGGTCCCACAGCACTGTAGTTCACTATGGGAAACAAAGGGATATTGGGACACGTGTTTAAAGTTCCCTGTCTGTAAGAGCTGAGGCTGATCCCATACGATGCGCCCAGAACAACCACTAAACTGTAGCATTAGAGACAAACTCCGGCTCTTGGGCCACTTATTGACCAAATCAATGATGAGTATTTGGGGTGGGGCAGAGGGAAGCAAAACTGGTTTCTTCTGTATTTTGTATTGTATGTTTCTCCATGTAACCAATCAGTATCTTGTCAATATAGTACATCCAACGAGCTGCCTGTTGTCTTTCTTTGTGTTGGACTCCAGCATGCCAACTCTTCTTTTCTCTAGGTTCTGTCATAATGCACTAATCCTGTTGCAACTTTTGCAAAAAATCTTGTATAGAAATTTGTCCTTTTCTTGATGGTTGTGATGCCACTAATATTGTTAACCCTGCTCTGGTGGGAATACGCGAGGTTTACTGATGTACAGAGGTAGGGTGGGGGAAACCTTGGGTAACCTGTTGGTGGGAATGACATGTATTGCAAAAGCCTGTAATTCCACAAAGAATGAAGGGAGGTATTAAATGGCTTCTGTTGCCAGACTCTAACTGATGTTGGCTGCTGCCTAGTGCCTAATGCAGTGTCTTACACATCCTGGTATTTAAGAGGAACTGTTGACTTAGTCTTCATCACAAACTTCAGTTTTGTGTGATTAAAACAAAATTTTTATAAACCTATCATAACAACAATGTTCATGTTTCTTAATGCAGCAGGGACTGGACCTGAGCACAACAGTTTTTGGTGGAGGCTGAGCTGCTCCTGTTTCTTGGTAGGGAAATGGGGCTCTTCCTTCCTGAGGAGGGAGAAATGGGGCTCCTGAGCTTGGGCTGTGCGGCTGCTCCTGCACAGCTGCTCTCCTCACAGTGATGCTGCTGGTGTTCACTTGGCTCCAGTGTGCTCAAGGAAGCTTGAGGGAAATTGTGGGAATTATTCCTTGCTTGATACTTCTGGGGAAACTCTACAATGCAAGTTGGGAAGAGGTGGGGGAACAGTATGGGAAGGAGCTCTTCTCTGCAGTGGGACAGGCTTGGGATGGTCCTCCAGAATTCAGAACACAATGCCTCTGTCCCTGGAGCACAGTGGCCTTGGAAGATGCTGCTGTCCTGTCACTGCTGCATGGACCATGCGACCCTAACACCTTGGAACCTGGAGTCAGTATGGAAGATGGAGCAGCCTCTTGCAGCTCCAGCCCTACCATATGTGCTGCCAGCAGCACCATTCATGCTCAGGAGAGGCTGAGGATGGAGATGTGCTGCATTTGGAACCCATTGCACCCCTCAGCTGAGGGGCTGCGAGAGGCTCAGTCACAGGAGAGCTGTGAATAGAGCTGTATGAACAGCATTGACTTGTGTGCCCTTCATCTGCTATCTCAGTGCTTCTTCCTCATGCTGGATTTCCTTAAAATCCTGGAAGCAGGAAGGGTCTGGAGTGATTTGCTGATGGGGTGCCTGGGATCCTGCTCGAGCCTGGGCTGTCTGTGGGGTGTTGGCTTCAGTGGCCCCCCACTACACCTAATTTCCGTGGTGCTGTTTGTGCCTGGACTGCTTAGCTGCTGGAGGTGTTCAGGATCTCTGTGGGACCACCCAGTGCTTACAGCATGGGGCAGACTGATGCTGCTGGTTTGCCCAGGCAGCCAGAGATGGATCACTTTGGAGAAGAGCTTCCCTGATCCCACTCAGAACAATCCAGTGGACACTGTGTGCAGTGCTGTTGCCATCTGCTGGCTCCTCTCCCTGAGAGCCTGGTTTCTTCCTAGATTTGGGGTCTCTGTGAAGGCATCTGTGATGCCCTAAGGAGGGTCTTGCTGCTTGCCAGAGCAGGTGCTCAGGGGTTCAGTATCAAGGCTGGGGACCTGCTGGTGTTCTTGGTGTGTCTGGGCAATGGGCTGTCTGATCTCAGGGTGGCTTTAGCACAAACAGGCGTTCCTGTCTGCATACCTGCTGCCTGCCCACACACCTGCTGCCTGCCCGGGCCTGAGCACGGGTGTTTGTGGTGGTTACGCACCGTGCCAGGGGTTGGGCTTTTCCCTCCCTGCTGCTGGGAGCTCCGGGTGGACTCCAGCAGCCTCTTGCCAAGCTGGGAAGGGGAAAGTGTGGGTACAAGAGCCTCACACCACACCCAGCCAGGCAGCCCAATGTGGTTCCCTCCCTGTTGTGTGGGGATGGGTATTGGCTGAGGCTGTGGAGCTGGAGATTATGCTGACAGCAGTGTGATGAAGGGGTGAGGGCACCCCTGCTGCTCCTGTACAAGTGAGTGGGACTGGCCTTCCTGCCTGCCTCCCTCCCTTAGCAGCACAGTGCTCCCAGATCCCCTCCCTTCCCTCACAGAACCCTCTGGGTCTGCTGTCTGGCCCCATTTTGTGCTGCCCTGAGAAGCAAGAGAGCTTCTTCCCTCTCTGTACATCCCATTCCTCTGGCACCAAGAGTAGGGTGCAGCCTCCCCATCAATCAACACCCAGAGAACACAAGAAGATTCAATGCAAAAGTATTTTTATTGGATACAAAAACATTCCAGTCTAGTGAAAAAAATGACATCATTGCCGATGGAGCTTGTCTGGGCTTAAACCCGAGACTTGCTCCTGTCTGCTCCGGTCCTGCCGTGGCCATCGGGTCCCATCCTGTTACACCTGGGCTTTGTTGGTGGCTCCCTCCTCAGCAGCTGGTCTGGTCTGTGGGGCAGCCGGGCTGACCTGGATGGGCACGCTCCTCTCGGGAGCAGCTGGCAGTGCCAGCTTGGGGGCCTCGATGCGGAGCTGCCCATCCTTGGACAGGGAGCAGGTCAGCGCTTCGGCGTCCACCTCCTCGGGCACGTCCCACTCCCGCTTCAGCACCTCGTACTTGTACGAGAAGGAGCCCTTCTCATCGACGTTCTGCGTCTCCTTCTGCCCCACCAGCACCACCTTCCTGCCCACCACCTTCACTGACAGCTGCTCAGGAGCGAAGTTCTTGACGTCCTGGCAGACAGAGAAGCCGTCCCCAGAGCCCTGGGTCGGGGTCATGCTGGTGCTCGGGGTGTGCTCTGCGGCGATGGCTCCGTGGTTGCTCAGGTACTGCTCTACGCTGCTCATGAACTCCCGAGCTTTCTCCATCTCCTGCTGCAGCTCGGTGAAGATGGTCTCTGCGTGTGGCCAGAGGGTCCTCACTGTGCCCAGCCGGCTGGCCAGGGAGCTGGAGGCGAATGGTGCGAGGTGCATCCGGCAAAGCATCGCTGCTGCTGCTGCTGCTGCTGCTGCTGCTGCTGCTGCTGCTGTCCCGTTTCCAGTGGGCTGGAAGCGTTCTGCCCCGCTGCTGCCGCCGGAGGCTTTTATATCCGTTCCCGGAGGCGTGGCCTTGTCCCGCACATTACGTCACCCTCGGGAGAAGAGCTCAGCTCTTTCCAGCCCGTTCCAGCTCATTCTTGTTACTCACCCGTGAGGAGAGGCACCGCTGACGTCGTGCCCAGCATACCTTTGCACTGACTCTTACAGCTCTGCTCTCCTGGCTTATAATTAGCACCATCACCTCAGCCTCCGAGCGGGATGCCTGAGCCACCCTTGCCAAAAATCTGTGCCCTTTGCATTTCCCAGGCATGGAGTGAGTGTGGGCTCGTCTCCTCCCTGCCTCCCCCCACCCTCAGCTGTGGCCCATTTTCCCCCATCTGTGCCCAGGGAGGTCCCCTCAGGTGAGACCACAAGTCAGTCCGTGGGCCCATGCCCAGATGGGGTGCACAGTGGGATGCTGAGGGGTCAGGACAGAAAGGGGGTGGCCAAGGGGTCCCAGCAAGTGTAGGAAGTGCCTGGCAGCAGATGACATGGGACATGTACTTTATGGATGGGACTAATCCCTGTAGTGGCAGAAGTGATGAGCTCCTGGCATAATGGAGCCTGGCTACACTGAGCCCCTG